>VZRN01000234.1:41608-147822 GCA_013397935.1 Dasyornis broadbenti
ATCAAATTTGTATTATAAGTGATCTGGAGAATTCCAAATAATGGCTTTCCATCCTGTGCATTCCCAGATGAGAACATCTCTGGAACATGGGAAGTCAGAGGTTGTGGGTTCATTTGTTTCACAGAAGCAAAGATTTCCCTAAAAAACAATAGGTTGCAATGTACCTCTAGAGGTCACATGGTTCAGGAATAATATGAGTTACAATAAATAATAAATACAATAAATAATAATAAGTAAATTCATGCACCTTAGAGCTTTAACTTAGAGCTCCTCAGCCAATTCCAGAAGCGTTGACATCCAGCCCCTTTGAGGAGGGTCTGGCAGCCACTGCAGTTCACAGAACTTTCATCATTTCTGGCAGAGCAGCTACTCCACAGGCCTTGGGGCCCTTGGTAGCCTACCATGTGACACATACAAGACACTTCGTTGCATTTGAGACCCAAAAGACTGTGGTAATTCTGAGTTTGAGGTCATTTGTTGGGTGGCTTGAGGTTCAGCAGCACTTTCTGTGTCAGATCTAGGAATTTGTAAGTTTTCTCCTCCACACAACATCCTCCATAAGGCAGTGTCAGATATTCCTACTGACAGAATCTTCTCTTCTCTGCATCCATCCTGTTCCCCCAGGTCTCTGCCTGGTTCGAGGTGGCCCAGCTTTGGGCATGGCATTTCCTCAAAATAAGATTTTAGGTCTTCTGTAAGGATCTACAAATAAATATCAATTTCTTACTAATCCAGGAAACAGTATGGGAGCTCTGCCTCCTCACTTTCCACATTTGTCCTTCTCTAGCATTGTGTTCAGAATGCCTGTTCTGTGTGGAAGACCCTGAATTTGTAGGAGACCATGATCATGTGAGGATTGCTGGACTGAAACTGGAGTATGGGGCAGAGCAATGAAGAGAGGAATGGTGAGGTGACAGAACCTCCAACCATGAAGCAGCCTCGAGTGATCCCTGGGACAATCATCCCTCAACCACCTCCATGTTGTGTAATGTGGATCCAGGATGCTTCATTCCAGGAGCGATCCTAAAAGCTATACAGTCCATTTAAACTAAGGATAAGAGGGGGAAAGAAAGTGCAATAAACCTATAGCTGACCCTACTGTAATGATAGTGTATATACACCCTTTGTAACCATGTGATAAGTGATACAAGCAGCAAGTTTACCCGGCTGGTTTTCAGATGTGGTAACTTAAGAGACGAAACTACACTGGATTGCTAAAGAGAAGTGAGACATGCTGGAGTGGAAGGCTCAGTGGTGATTTCCACAGGAGAGACCAAGGACATGGTTAGGGCCCCTTGCACGGTCAGTACCCAGGGTGTGTCATGGTGATATCTTTGCAGGTGATCTATTACAGACAACTCCTATTAGGCCCTAGACATTCCACCATACTGCACACTCCATGGAGGGTGAGAAAACATGTGACTGACCTTCCTAAACTGATGGAAGGTGAATGTTGTCCCCATCTCACATCTAAAAAGTTGCTCACTTACTGAAGCAGCAGGAATACCAGTGGTAAACACAGTTTTCTCATGGAAGCACCAGATCTGATGTCTTTAAATCTGCTGTTTTCTATATTCCTCCTGCTTTCTGTATTCCTCCCGACAGAAATATTTTCCCCAGTGCTCTCCTGATGGCCTTTTTCATCTCAGTGTTTCTCGGTGTGTAGAGCATTGGGCTTAGCATTGGAGTGACCACAGTAAAAACAATGGAGGCCACCTTGTCCCTAGGGTATTTCTTGTAAGGCTGGGCATAGGTGAAGATGCAGGGGTTGAAGATTAGGCTCACAACAGTGATCTGTGTTCCGCAGGTGGACAGGGCTTTTCACTTCCCTTCTGTGATGTACGTTCTTACCGTAAGCAAGATGAGAATGTAAGAAATAACCAAGATTACAAAAAGGGTAATGAGAATCACTCCACTATTAAACACTATCCGTAGTTCAGCCACGCGAGTGTCAGTGCAGGCTAGTTTAATGACTTGGGGGACATCACTGCAGAAATTGTCCAGTACATTCGGGCCACAGAATGGAAGCTGAAGAAGCAAACCAGTTTGTATAACAGAATGAAGAAACCCACCGAACCATACAGTTGCCACCAATCCTGTGCATGTACTCCAGTTCATGATAGACAGATTGCGCAGTGGCTCGTAGATGGTCACATACTGATCAGTTGTCATCCCTACAAGGAGAAAAGACATTGCACCTGCAATGAAATGGAAGAAGAACATAGGGAGGAACCACTCATTGAATGAGATCATTGTGTGCTGGGTGAGGAGGCCTGACAGCAGTTTGGGGGTGTTGACTGAGGAATCACTGATGGCAAGGAAAGCGAGGCTGGCTAGGAGGAAGTACATGGGTGTGTGGAGCTGTTGATCTGCAGCCACAGTTGCAATGATGGTGAAGTTCATTAGCCAGGTTGTGACATAGATGAGAAAGAAGATCACACAGAGACAATCCTGCAGCTTGTTACTCTGTGTCAGGCCCAACAGGACAAATTCTGTCACAGTGGTGGTGATGTTCTTTAATTCCATTCTTTATCCCTGCACCAACAAGAGCAATAAATATTACTATAAATGTGTGTTGGACTATAGCATTATTAAAACATAGAATCATAGAATAATTTACATTGGGAGAGATTTCTGGAAGTCATTAAGTCTCACAAACTCTGTGGACCGTTCAAGTAAATAGCTAATCTTACAGGAAAAAAAAAAACCAAACCCAAATAAATTCCTTTACATTTAGTGAGAATTTAGGATGTTCCAATTAGGGTCTGTTGCCTTTCATCTTATTGTTGTACCTGCCCTGCCATCCAGTGTGCTGATTCCCCATTTTGGTGTCCTCCACACTCCTATCACTACATGCCTTTGTATAAAGTCCCTCCCTATTTCTCTTGTAGGCCTCTTTCTGGTACTAGAACACTGCTGAAAGGTTTTCCCAGAGTTTCTCTTCTCTCCCTACACTAAATAACCCCAACTCTCTCAGCCTATTCTCATAGGGGAGGTGCTTCAGCCTCCTGACCGTATCTGTGGCCCTCCTTGGCTCAGGAGGTCCATGGTCCATCTGTGCAGGTCCATGTGTTTCTTATGCTTGGGGCCCCAGAGCTGAACACCGCTCTCCAGGTGGGCTCTCAGGAGAGTGGAGAATATGAGTAGAATTATCACCTTAACTTGCTGGCCATGCTGCTTTTGATGCAGCCCAGGACAGGATTGGCTTTCTGGGCTGTGAGTGGACATGGACAGGACATACTCAGTTTTTCATCCACAAAACACCCTGAAGTCCTCCTCTGCAGGGCTATTCTCAATCCATTCATTGCCCAGCTTTGGGATTGCTCTCACCCACTTTTCACCCATTGTGCAGGACCCTGTACCTGGCCTCACTGAACTTTCCCAGCCCACTTCTTTCCTGTTAAGGTCCCCCTGTATGGCATCCCCTCCCTCTAGAACATCAACCACACCACTCAACTTGTGAAGCAGCACCTCTGTCCAGAATGCACCTCACCTAGAGCAAGTACTTGCAAGCTAGGCTAAGCTGAAGCTTATCCATGGAGCTGCAGGGGTTCTCTGTCTAAACATAGGCAAAAGAGTCACCCACACAGGACCTGCTTTCCCTAATCCTCCACTCCCATCATTTTGACTGGCTGGACATGAAAGTCCACATTGGGCTGGGTGATCCATGCACTAAAAATTAAGTAAGGACAAGGGAGGCGGCTGCCTTTGCTCCCATCAGGGTTAAGAAGTCTGGAGAGGGAATGTGCTCACCCTAAAGGTGACATCACTGTGGTCAGGCTACTCCTCTTCAGGCTCTCAACCCCAATTTCCTTCCAAGTTCTGGTCTTTCCTTACGTTGGATTATTATGAAGATCTCTGCATCACAGTCCTTTTTCAGACTTCTTTGCAGTCAGATAAATGGCATGAGTTAAAATCACAAGAGAAGTGTTTCAAGTTTTAGAAAAACAATGTGGTGATATCCAGTGAATTTGGAGACACTGTGAGGAATTTCTAAGAGAAGATGGTGGGTGCTCACCTGCACCCCCAGCCCAAGATGAGTGAGCCATTTCCCTGATAGGAAGTTACTACCTCTATTTGGCTGTTGAAACAAAAATCTAATCTCTTACAAGAAAAAGCCATATGCAGAATAAACCACAACTTTATTTTCCCCTAAAAACTGTTAAACTATTCCCAAAATGGAATTTCAGAGAACTGTAGAAACCAGAGTTTTCTGCACATTTCCATTGCCTTTGGTGAATACTCTGTAGGGATTCTGTAATTTTTTCCCATCACAGTTAGCTCCTTAAATAATACCATTTAAAATCCTTATAAACATAATCCTATTTTCTGCTTCAAAAATTGCAGATTTGTTCCACAGGTCCAAAAAAGAAAGCCACTTTTGGTATGAAATCATGTTTTCTAACAATCCACAGTTAATACTGTGTATTCTTTCTTCTCATTTCCCATTAAAAAATAGTATTTTCGCAGAAGCTTAGGGGAGAGAAAAAGCAATTTGCTTTCAACTCTAATCCAACCTTTCTCTTTTGCCTCAGTAATCTCTCTAACATAAAACTAAGATTGAGCTCCAGCAAAAACCTGAAATACAGATGTCATTCTGAAGTTACAAGATAATACAGCAGCTCTACTCAGAGGAGCAGGGGATGCAAACCTACCTCAACAGAAGACTCCAACAACCTTCCCTTATAGGATTCCTGATGCCTTTGTTAAGGGAAATTACGGGATTCCAGAAGAAAGCAAAATCTCAAATCACCTTGCACTTCTGGTCACTCAAAAAAGAATAATATAATTACCAAAACCAGATTTTGTCATCATGGGGCTAAAAAGTTCTTGGAGTGCTTCACGTCATGTGGATCAGGACCATGCGCAGAGGCAAGAACCTTGTGATAATTGGAGCAGAACTAAGAGGGGAATTTTCCGTGTAGGAAATAGAAGTAGCTGAGACTGCTTATATTGTAAGCAGAGCACAGCCCCTTGGCTTGAGGCAGGTAATATTTATTCAAGTTTTAACTAGCTTGCTTACTCTGTAGTCAGCAAAGAGAAGTAGACAACGCTAATGCGCTGTTCACCTGAGATGAACCTGCTTTTGTGAGGTGCCTGTCCCACTTCAGGAGCATCTCAAGGCTTTGTGTTCCCCAGAATATCCCAGATGATTGCACAGGCTGGCAGATGTGGCAGCGGGCTATTCAGAGACACACAGGCAGCTGGGGCAACAGCTAGTGGCCAGGTCTTCATCCCACAACACTAGTTAAGGTAGCTGTTGTACAAACCCACGAGGGATGGACACGGGAAGGAGTCATGGGCTGTTGACAGGTATAAAATGGGCTGGTTGGGTACAGCGTGTGGTTAAAAGAGCTTTGGGACTGCAGAAGGGAGAATAATAAATAGCTGTCCACACTAACCTTCCCTATACAGCCAGAAACCATGAAGGCAGATTAGCATGTTACCAAGTACAAAAGAACAGTACCCTGAAAAATCATAATGATAGCCCTGTTAGTTCCTTTAGATTTGTCATACAAGTAATCCTTTGAAGAACCGGACTTTAAAATAGAAATAACTGCATTGAATTACAGTTATCCTTGTCAGTAGCTTTCCTTTCCCTCCTTCCTGCCCAAGTACTGCCAATTTCAATTATGAGGGATATAGACATCTCTGTCCACATTTTTGAGAACATGTGTGTGTGTGTTTTGAACCAATGCATGCTCCCTGTGGGTCTGCAGGAGGAGGGTGCAAGTATGTGGTCACAGACTACATTGTGGTATTT
Source organism: Dasyornis broadbenti (assembly GCA_013397935.1). NCBI lineage: Eukaryota > Metazoa > Chordata > Aves > Passeriformes > Dasyornithidae > Dasyornis > Dasyornis broadbenti. Next base: position 47,373 of record VZRN01000234.1, read on the forward strand.
GGGAGGTACATGCTTGCCTAGGATTTCAGCTTCAGATTTAGTTTTTTAATCTGTGAGAAAGATCAGGGTAGTCACAAGATGCCCTAAAATCTCAGAAATTGTCCCAGTCAAGTCTGAACTATGGTTCAGTGGAAATTAAGAAGTACAAGGAAAGGAAATACCAACTTTAATTAGGAAAATAGTGTCTTACAATTTTGTGAAAGAATGTGTAAAGCAGACTAACAATACAAATGGTGCAGAAATATGACTGGTACAAAAACCTCAGAATTAAGCCTTTAATACTTGTCTTTAATACTGTGTTGCAACTTAGCAGTCAGCCCAGAACTAACCTCAAAGCAAGGCACCAGTGCAGATCACTTAGCTCTGCCAGAATGAGACCAAGCTCCAGGATCAATCCAGTCACAGATATCATGCCCCAATGCCTGGAGTGATGTGGCTGTCACAGCCATACATTGGACTTGCCTGTACAAACTCATACACTTACAGAGATGCTGCTGATCCTCAGTGCCTCAGTGTGTTCCTATTGCCTCTGTTGGGGGACCAGTGACTGCAGCCCTTGTAGAAACACACACCTTCAGGGCCCAGAGGGGTCACTGCTCCTGTGAGTACAGCCCATAAAGAGGCCCACTGTGGCCTCAGGGGAGTGAGGAGTGCAACCTCTGTCGAGGGTCCCGGCAGCAGGGCGGTGTCAGGGGATGTGGAAGGAGCATGTCTGCTTGTTTGGGGATATCTGGGCAAAGGAGCCATAAAAGGCAGAGAGATAAACCAGACATATGATGGGGAGGCTGTGGTGAGAACAAACCTGATCAGTCACCCAAAGGGGTAAGGATGTGTGAGGCTGAGAACATTCATTTTTACAGTAGGGAAGTAATGGGAGACACAGTCATAAAACCTAACCAATTCGCATTAACAAGGCAAATAACCAGAAACAAATGGCATCACTCACACCAGCTGGTGAGCTCTCAAGATGCTATAGGCAGCCAGGACTTTGCAACTGGTAAGAATGCAAACATGAGTGTCCAGGATGTTGGATGAAGACAGTGGGATGTCAGCTGTTGAGGGACTATGCAGGGACAGGGAGCAGCCAAGACGGAGTTAAGACAGAAAAGGGTTATAAGAGGCTGGTTGGGAATAAACCTGGGCCAGTCAGTGCTGGTCTGGCTGAGCTCTACACTTGACCACCACAGCCTGTCCTGGCTTATTTAGTCTTTCCATAACTCTCTCTCTGCAACCTCACAGGGTCCCCCCTTTGTGCTGCAAGGATCAAGTGCCAGCTACCAGGGAGCCAGCATGTGTGGATTCCGGGCCAGCTACTGAAGTCAGGTGGGGGAATAGGGAGAGCAGAGACCCACCCTGTGGTAGCAGCTCCTGAAGCCAGTGAGAACTCACCCTACAGCCACTGTGGCAGGAATACTTTGTGTCCACAAGACCAATGGCTGGGGGGTGGGCAAGCATGAGCAAGGGGAGCGAGGGGCTCCATGCCAGCAGCTGGAGTAGGACAGATGCTCACAGCATGTGTGCCCGATTCTGGGGGAGGCAACTGTCTGCACATTCCACAAACTAGGTGTGCATGTGTGCATGCACCAGCAAAAATTCAGTGCAGCTGGCAAGCAGGAAACTCCAGGTCTGGGCAGAGATATCAGGAAGGCAAGGGGATCCATGTTAGTACCTAGAGGTACCTGCAAGTGTGGTGTGCCTTTGGGATGAGCATCAGAGTGCTGCTGTCTGGTGTGCCAAGCTGGACCAGCTGGCAAGTGGGGACCAGTGGGATGGGTCAGGAGGCTGTGGTCCAAGTTGGAGTGCTGGGTGGACAGGGGGGTCATAGCAGTGCTCAAAGGATTCGTGAGTGTCCATGTGCTTGTGAATCCTGAGGGTGTCTGTGGGTGCACCAGCCCCACAACAAGAAGGTGCATGCATGGTGCTCATGTGCTACACATGTCCTGCATGGGAGTGCTGCTGACAGCAGCATCTTGGATGGGGCAGTCTAACAGCCATGTCAGTGCCATTTCTGTGCCATTTGTCCACGTCTGTGTGTGACAGCAGCTCAGCACCAGGGCTGGCTGCACCTGTAAATAGGAAAGGAACAGCTGTGTCCTCAGCTTGCACAGAAACCCTGGCTTACCGGGCCCCCAGGCTGGGATGTCAGTGGCCAGACAGGAGGGTCCTGGGCCACAACTGCTGAAGGCAGCAGCTGCTCTTCACATGACTTAACAAAAACATTCACTTCTAAAGGAACAGAGATAACTGCCCCAGGGCAGAGAGGCACTGCAGTTGGCTCAGATATGCCTTCAGAAATGCTCTGTTAGCCCTGAGCACTGGAATGCCAGCACTCAGGTAACACGCCTCTACTAAGGATCACAAAGTCTTGCAACCTGGGAACCAGGGCTTCCTTAAAGTCATCAAAACTAGACCCATCCAATCTAGATTTCAGCCTGCTGTCACCCAAACATGCATCTTTTCTGGCTCTACTGCAGAGGAAGGGCCATGGAGTGTGTGTGAATTTATTGAGATGGAAAGTCAATTGTGCTCAGAAGACAGTGCTTCCAGATCCCATATACAGATTCAGATGACAGAAGCTCATTTAAACCTGTGAAGTACTTAAGCCAAACACCATACAGAGGCAACTTTTCAAAAGTCCTGAGTGAGTTACACATCCAGGCAGGGAGCCCAAGGCCTGGGAACTCTGCTTAGTGGCAGTCTTCTGCGGGATACAAAACCCCTCTTTTGGAAGAGCTGAAGGTGCCAGTTCTTCTCCAGCCATACTTGTTTTCATTTCCAATCACAACTCAAAGCCATTGCAATCATCAAAGTATATACAGGCACAGAAACAACCTAACTGGCTAACCAGCTTGGCTGACAGAAGGATGCTGCAGGCCACAACATCTGGGGAAGCTGACTGAAGCCTGAGGCTCTAAAAACTCAGCAGAAGTAACTAAAGCAGCACTGCTTTAGTTTTTACTCTCCATTGCCCTGGCCCACAAGGAACCAAGGTCAGTATCTCAAAGTACGTCAGCCCACTCTCACGGACAGGAAACTGAAGCACAGTTGTCTGACTACAACATGGTATAAACCAGAAATACGTGGACTGCTGTTGTTCTGGATGGTTTCTTTTTCAAGAGCATGTCTTTTTACCTGCCTGAAGTGTCTTTTAATAGAATTTTCTAGCCCCAAGTTACATCACACTAGGAGTATTTCTCCAGAAGTACCGCTGTAATAAACTTCACCACTCTGTGGAGTTCACACACTGCAACTCACTTTAGGATGTGGAAGTGGGTCAAAGGAAGCACATGGATACATTTCCTGCCACTATGAGATGATGAAATTGCAATCTTCTCTACAAGGGAAAAGGTACTGCTTCCCAAGGCAGACCAGGCAGCTTGGATACTCTCACTGCCCAGTTAGGGGGAACACCCTGAACACAAGTACCACGAGATGATTAAAGAAAACAACCCTGGTCTGAGGTAAGTACAATGAAGGCAATAGCTGAAATGTTCCTTTAGACTAAAGCACTGACCTTCACTGCCTCAGACAATGATGTACCACCAAGTTTTCTTCAGCACAAGCTTAGATGTAACAGGCATTTAGCCAAGGCAAAGCAGTCCAGGGGCCACAGTCTGATTGTCACCCTTTTCCCTACAGGCTGGCAAAGCAATGTTCTCCTTCATCCTTGCCACAGCACAAGGGGTATGGAACTCTGGAAAAGGTGTGACTCTGTGAACTAGACTCAGCTGAAGGTACTGACACATCAACTTGGTACCAGCCACAAGAAAAGATATGGCAGTCTCCAAGCAATCTGTATTCAGCACCCTTTGTACTCCCCTAAAGATAGATCTTCTCCCACAACCACTGAGGCTGAGAAAGAGACTTATGCTCTTCTGCTTTGCCCGTGTCATCATGGGGAAAAACAGGATGGGCGACTTCCAGTACCATGGAAGAATTACAACAGCCTTACAACCTGTTTCCTGCTGCTACCCATCTCTCAGAGAAGACATTACACCACCTAGCAGCTTTGCCAGCAGTTCACACACAAACCATGGAAAAGGGAAAATGGGCAATTCCACAGTCACAATCCCTTGAGGGGCTTGTGTCCTCCCCCAAATGCAGGTAATGTTGAGATTCAGATGGCAGTGAGAGGGATGACTCCTAAACTGGGGATGCACACAGGGAGATAAACAGGGCTCACCCTTTCTGTATGGGGATGGGGAAGTGTCAGGGGGCAGGGCTCCCCTCTTTCATGGGAAGGCACGTGAGCTCACAAAAACAGGGACCAGTCCAGCCCAACTTGGGAGGCCTTAAGCCACAATGTCCTTCAGAGCTCCAGCCAGGTCAGGGAAGATGAAGTGGTAGCCGCTCTCCAGGGTGCGTTTCGGCAGCACCCTCTGTCCCTCCAGCAGCATGACCGCCCGCTCCACCCCAAAGACAGCCCGCACAGCCCAGGCAGGCACTGGCACCAGGGCCGGGCGCCCCAGGGCTGCAGCCAGCTCCTGAGCAAAGGTGCCATTAGAGGTGGCAGGAGAGGATGGGGCAACACCATTGAGGATGCCTTGCACAGACTCTCTCTCTAGGGCATGACACACAATCCCAGACAGGTCCCGAATGTGGATCCATGGGAAAGGCTGAAGTCCAGAGCCCAAGGGGCCTCCAAGTCCCAGACGGAAAGGCAAGAGCATCTGAGAGATTGCACCACCACCTCGACCCAGCACAACACCTGTGGGGAGAAGAGATTAAGACCAGGTGCCCCTGCCCAAAGGACAAAAGGCCCCTTCACACCCAGACCTACAAGCAGGAGAATCCTTAGAGGACTGGACTGGAACAGGACCCCAACAAGGAGAGACAGAAGAGCTGATATCCTTTACCCACCTCTTCACACTCTTGTCCCAGCAGTAAAGCAGAGCCACCCTTAACATGTACGATGCCCCATCTCACCTGATCTCACCACAACTCCACGAGTTGGGCTCCCAGGGATGAGAGCTGCAGCCTCCCACGAGCTCACCAGGCGCGAGAAGAAGTCAAAATCCCCTCCCGGACTGTCTTCAGTATACTCAGCTGTGGGGCTGGGGCAGTAATAACCTGCAGAATAAGAGCAGAAAGGGGGTCAGGGTTCTGTGATGACACCAAGACCCCCCTTCCCCATCAGATGTCTCCTCTGCCTCCAGGAGCCCAGAACTCCAGTGAGGAAAGGCTGAGAGAACTGGAATTGTTCAGCCTGGAAAAGAGACCTAATTGCAACCTTCCAGCACCTGAAAGGAACCTACCAGAAAGCTGGAGAGAGACTATTTACAAGGGCCTGGAGTGCCAGGACAAGGGGGAATTGCTTCAAATTGAAAGTAAGTTTAGATTGGCTATTAGGAAGAAAATCTGCCATGTGAGGGTGGAGAGGCCCTGGCACAGGTTGCCCAGAGAAGTAGCGGCTGCCCCATCCCTCGAAGTGTCCAAAGCCAGGTTGGACAGGGCTTGGAGCAACCTGGGATAATGGAAGGTATCTCTGCCCATGCCAGGGGGGTGAAACTGGATGGTTTTAAAGGCCACTTCCAATAGAAACCATTCTGGGATTCCATGAGCTCAATCACTCCACCAGGGACATCCTCATATGAACAGTACAGCATCTCTCTGAGGGCAATGCTGACACGTTTTTGAACTACCAATGTACTCTATGATTTCAGCAGGATGCATAAATACTCAGGCAGCCCCAAAACCCAAACAGGCCTGCAAACAACACACTGAGCTGGCTGGAAGGCACCTGCTTTAGTATTGGGTGTCACAGAGAATAAACCATGGCAGCTTTAAAGAGTGCAGCAAGCAGAAATGCAAAGTTGGAGATAATGCAGAGGGCTTCAGCTGAGGCTTTGCTTAGACAAATCGGTTCTACAGGATGCCTAAAGGCTTTCACAGGAAAACACAGAAAAGCTTCTGCCCTAATGACACCAAGAGAAAGCATAGGGACCCAAATTCCTCTCCAACAGTACTAAAAAGCTTGTCAAGGCTTGCCTAAACACAGTGACATTGATGGTAATAAAGCTGACACTTCAAGGTAAGACATGTGCTCCCATGGAACACACTTCTGTCTGCAGGTAAAACCTCTCCAGGACAGCAGGAGTGAAGTCTCGGCCATCCTCCCCCCATCCCAGAGCCCGTGACGAGGACCCAAGCACGGGGTGGCTGTTCAGCAGCAGCAATGGCTTTGGCCAAGGTCTTCGTGGTCTCTACCCGGCTGCTGATGACTTCCCTGCAGAAGGCATCACCCCATCTGGAAAAGAGAGAACCAGGGATTATACACCTCACAAGGGCATCCCAGGAAATAGTACCACCACCATGGACCTCAGCTGACACCCGCTCACAAGCACAGGCAAGGTCACAGGAGCTCCTCCCCCCATCCCAGAGCAAAGGGAAGACATATCATCTTACAACAGAAATGCAGGGGAATTTTGGAAGCTGGTGGCTCTTCACTTCTCTTAAAAGACTGTGGGTTTTGGGCTGCCTTAGGACAAAGTCAGCAAAGGAACTAGGCACCAAAACAGGTGTTACTCTGAGAAGTCAAACAGTTTGAAGTCTGATTCTGTATTATCAAATGTAGGTACCGAATGTCCTTTTGGAAATGTGGAACTAATTTTTCTGGCCTCCAGCTGTAGATCCAGAAGGGAACCTTTCTTCCAAAGGTCTCTCAGAACCTACCAGGCCCACCAAAATGTTTTGGATACTTGAGGATGCAAATGTCAACAGTTAGTTAACTCAAGAGCTTCGTAGTCATGTTGTTTCCTCCCTTTCCACATTCTCTGACAACACAGGACTGTCTCGCTTTCACCTTGTCCCAACAGCACTACGGGAGATCAAGTTACCTGCGGAGAGGGTTGAGGACATTTTCACCAGCCAAGTTGACCACAGCATCACACAGGGGCAGTCCAGAGTGGGACAACTCTTCCTAGGCAGGAGTAACAGAGACATGACACATCAAGCCTCCCCTCTGCTCCAGCCTTCCAACAAATAAGCAGGACAGGCTCCTAAGAACTCCAGCCAGTTTCTTCCTGACATTTCCAAAGCACAAGCACGAATAGAGAAGCTTTTGCTCCCTGGAGCTACAGCAGTACCCATTCTAATAACTGTGACCTATGCCTAAAGTACATCCACAGGAGCCAGACTTCCCATGGCAGAGCACCTCTACGCCATGGAAAGCCAGGGCACGCAGGCTTGTTTCTTAGCCCTGACACGTTCCCCCGGTTGTGACCGCTGTCATCTCATACCCAGCTGATCCGATCCTTGCCCCCTTGTCGAGACACATGGGTAACTTGATGCCCTCGGCTCCGCAGCAGCTGGGTCAGGGCTGTGCCCACGAAGCCTGTCCCACCACCTGGTGAGAGACAGACAGGCAGTCACAGGTCTGCCCCTGGGCCACCCCTCACTGGCCGCAGAGGCGCCCCGCAGACCGTGGCTGGGCATGCATCACCGCAACCCCAGCAGCCCCGCCGGGCCCTTGCCCGCGCACCATGGCCAGCCTCCCACACCTGGGGGGAAAGGGCGGCCTGTCCCCAACCCAGCGGGCAGCACCCGCAATCCAAGATCGCCTCCTCCAAAACGCCGTCCCGCTCACCGGCTCCCTCACCCTCACAAGCCCCGCTCGCCGCCCCTCACTCACCCACCACCACCCGCATTGCGGACCCGCGCATGCGCCAAGCACCGCTGGCCGAGCAGCGCCCACCGCGCTTGCGCCTCACGCTGCGCATGGCGCCCCCCAGCGGCAGGGAGGCCTGTAAAGGGTTAGCGCGCCCCAGCCCTGGCGTACTGCTCGGCCAGGGGCAGGCGAACGGGCCCGGAGAGGGGCTGGGGACATGGGGAACGGCCCGGGGCCGACGGGGAGACTCGGGGAACGGCCCGGGGTCCAGGGGGAGATATGGGGAACGGCGCGGGGCCGAGGGGGAGACTCGGGGAACGGCTCGAGGAGCAGGGGAAGACACGGGGAACGGACCGGGGCCGAGGGGGAGACTCGGGGAACGGACTGGGGTGCAGGGACTGCGCCAGGGCACAGCGCTGTGCGGGACAGCAGCGGGGAGACAGCAAACCGAGGAGCTCGTCAGGTCGATTTATCAGTTCGTTAGAAGAGCAGAAATGAATGTCCGGAGAAGCTGTGGCTGCCCCTGGATCCCTGGAAGTGTCCAAGGCCAGGTTGGACGGGGAAACATCCCTGTATGATCAAGAGTGTTTTCAGTACAAAAGCAAAATATGACAGCATAGGAGCTGTTTTGAGGAAAATTAACTCTATCCTAGAGAAAAACAATAGCCTTGGACCAGAAGCCACAAGTGGTGCACAGACATGTTTGTATGAATAAAAATCAGTATCCATCTGCCCTAGCCATCCTCCTCGGCACACAGAACCTGGAATGTCTGCCATGGAGAGGTGATGTCCAGTGCTTGTGGCTACCTCATCTCCAGTTGCCTTAGAACAGCTGTGCTGAGCACACCCTTGGGACTAGAACCCAGTGGATTTCCATATCCATTAAGATTCAAGTATGAGTGGATTTACACAAGACACATGATCCATACCAGGTATATTAGAGGAGTCACAGAGAAATGAATCAGTTCACTCTTGTTTGACTGAATTTAGCTGTGGGTGTGTAGAGTAAGAATACCTCCACGTGAACCGGCTGTGTTCCAATGCATAGAAATAAGGTACTGCCAGAGTCTGAGTTTTGTGTCCTATTTTAGATGCTCGGTACGCTTAGATATACTTCAAATTGTCTGATCCAAAGTATTAATTATGGCTTTAAAATGCTGCTATCTTTTGAACGCCTATAAGAGGTCTCTAAATTACAGCTTGGACTGTAAATGTCTAAATATGGTTAAATGGAACGTCACTTTCATCTGCTCTAGAGTCTCCTAGATTTTTTAAAATTTCCTACTTTTATTGACCATCTAGAAGCACAAAAGATTCTTGGATACTCTCTTGAAAGGTCCTGATGTCCTTTATTTTACATTCTAAGCATCTGCCCATACCAAATTGCATACTATGTTCATTCTCAACTTCAGTAAAGGTGCTTTAAAAACCCTTTTGTTTTTCTCAGACACCCTTTTTACCTTCTTGTTTCAGAGAGTGTAAATGAAAGGATTAAGCATGGGAATAATAATAGTATAGAAGATTGAGATGGTGTTGCTTTTGTTGGGTGAAGATGTGGCTCCAGGTTGAACATACATGAAGAAAACTGTCCCAAAGAACAAGCAGATTGTCATTAAATGAGAAGAGCAGGTGGAGAAGGCCTTGTGCTAAAGGCATTAGGACAATTGGGATGATTTGATAACCATAGGAGATAAAAACCACCAAGGCAGTGCCCACAATTATTGATCCACACACAACCAGCATTACAAATTCATTGACAAAGGTGTTGGAACAGGAGGCATGAATCACTGCAGCAACATCACAGAAGAAGTGCTTTATTTCTTTGGGCCCACAAAAGGACAAACTGAATGTAAAACCTGTCTGGATGGAGCAGTTGATGCAGCCTGACAGGTAAGAGCCCATCACCATGAAAACACAAAGTCTTTTGCTCATAATGACTTGATTCAGCAGTGGATTGCAGATGGCTGTGAAGTGATCATAAACCATCACAGCAAGAAAGAAGGCTTCTGTTGTACCAAAGAGAGAGAAAAAAACATTTCTGGAGCACAGCCAGTGTAGGAAGTGTTTCTTCTGTCCAGTAGGAATGCCAGTGTTTCCCTAGGAGTAATGACAAAGGAGTAAGAGATGTCCAAGGTGGACAAATTATCTAGGAAAAAGTACATTGGGGTGTGTAGGTTGGAGTCCATTCTAATGATGAGTATCATGCAGACATTTCCCGCTACAGTGACAATGTACATTGTTCAGAAGAGAACAGAGAGAAAGAATTGCGATCCTGGGTGAGATTTAAACTCAACCAAAATGAACTCGGTTATCTTGGTGTGGTTTTCCATGTTTTCTTTCAGCTGATGTTCCAAAAAGAAATTAGGATGCAAACTATTTCAGATAGTTTGCCTGGAGAAACAATTATACAAGAGTAAGACAAACAATGAGATACAGGAAACATAAGAAATATTAAAAATAGAGAGATGGAAAAGAGTAGAAAATTCATTGATACATCATATCTGTAGATTTTTGTAAACTATTACAGGGTAATTTGTAAACTAATTACTCTGTAATATTATCTTCAGTATAAAGAAACATTCTGCATGCAGCTCATCCAACCTATTTTAATTTAATAAACTTTACAATCAACTAGAAACAGACAATTCATTCCACAGTTAAAGACCTATTTCAGATTTAAATGGACAGAAAAAAATCTCATACTAAGATTGCAACTAACCCACAAAAGAACAAGTGAATATGCTTCTTCAGATGATGCAAAACAATTAAAAATATATATGAGCCAAGAAATATATTTCAAGAATGCAGATAATTGTTTAAAAAATCACAAGTCTATTATTAAGAAAACCAACACCTTTTTATGTGAGAAATGAAGCTTTTTCTTTTATAAAAGCAGTTGAAACAAAACCTTCAAATGTTGCAGTTTCTGAAGTAAGTTTTCTCTACTCAAATGTTAATTCACATAGTATGTAAAAAAATGGCTAATTGACAGAATGCTCTAAGTAATTCCTTCTCAGTTCTATTCAGTAATTTTATTTTTATAAGCTAATTGTCCTCTCACCTCGGCTTGAATATATTCTGTGGGTTGATGCCTAAGTTAGAACTCACAGTTTGGATGTCTTTAAATTCAGTGGACAGAAATAAGCACTCCAGCTTTAGAGTATTTACTGTGGAAGGTATGAATCATGTTTTAAGATTTTCTGGTTTTCTTCATTGATCTAAAGGGAAGTCCAGCTCAGGCACAGGCAGCTATTATGTATGTAAAAAGATGTATAAAGCTGAGTGATAGAAATCCCCATCCAGTCACTGGTATTCTGTTTGGTTTCTTGTCATTTCCATTAGATAATAAACAAGTACCTCATCTTTTCAAAGCATTGAAATAATTTTTAACACATTGCTTCAGCTATCCCTCTGTGGTTCTTGAAATGTAGCCTCAGCTCTAGGTACCCTCTAAAGCGCTATTTAATCCTTTCTTCTTATTTCCCCACAAGTCTTAGAAAAGGGAAATGAATCTGGAAAAATAATTTCTCTTTGCATAACCTTGCTCATCAAATATTTTGGCTAGTTTTCCTGGGGACTTTTGTGTGCAGAGAACTCAAGTTTAGGCAGTCAAGGTCAAGTATCCAGTCGAAGCCTATTCAAGCCTGTTGTCTGTAGTTTTCACAATTCCTAAATTGTGAAATTCTTCCCCTATTGTGAAAAGAGAAATAGATGCATCCCCAGCATTATTCATCTAGTCTCACCATACCTGTTCAAAGCAGGAGAAAAACAATCCCTTAGAAGTATCTAAGTCTTTGTTAGAATGGGAATAAAGCTAATGTTGTGGTTTGACTCTGGCCAAATGCCAGGCACTCACAAATTAATACACCCAGGGCTCATGAGTTAAGGAAAAAATGGGAGAAAAAGACGCACTCAGGGCAGAAAATAGGCTAAAAACTTTTATTGTTAACAGAATCAGAGAAGTAAATGAGAAATAAAATAAAACCTTCAAAGACACCATTTCTCCACTCATCCCCTCCCTCCCTCCCAGCAGCTGCACAAGGGAACAAGGCATGGTGGGGGACAGGGTGGGGTAGGTCAGTTCATCACCGAAATCTTTCTCCACTGCCCAGGGGAGAGGAGTCATCTTCTTCTGTGAAGTTGTGGGTCCCGAAATCTCATAAATAGCAGTCTGCCCAACCCTGCCTTGTCAGCTTTCTCCACGGGCAGACAGTCTTCCCAAAACTGCTGCGGCGTGGGGTCGTTCGTCCACGGATTACAGACGTCCGAGTCGGCTGCTCCATTTCGGGAGCCAGGCTTTTTCCTCTGTGCTGAACCACAGTCTCTCTCAGGCATGAGGCACTTAATTCAACCTGTAAAAGCCCGTTTCTCCTCTGAAACTCCCGCTGGGCAACGGCCTCCTCCAGGCATCCACCCGCTCCAGCGTAGGGCTGTGCGTGGATTTTAACATTCCCCGTGGGCTCCATGGGCTGCAAGGGGACATCCCGCTTCACCATGGTCCTCACCACCACCTGCAGAAGATTTTTGGCTCTGGTGTTTGGAGCTTCTCCTCCCCCACCTTCTCCACTGACCTGGGTGTCTGCGTTGCTGCTGTTTCCCCTCACATGTTCTCACCACCTCCTCCTCCTCCTCTGGCCAGAAGAAGTGCGTGCCCCATCCCCACCTTGGTCTCTTCTTGAATCTGTTTTCACAGAGGCGTAACCAACATCTCTAACTGGCCCAGCCTTGGCCAGCAGCGTGTCCATCATGTTCAGTGCCGTCAGGGATTGGCTCTGCTGGATGTGGTGAAGGCTTCGAGAAGCTGCTCACCGGAGCCATTTCGTGGGCTCCCCCCCACCACTAGCAAAAACTGGGCCAAGCAAAACCAACACAGCTAACCAGAAAAAAATAAGAACAATGAGATACTTTTGTCCACAATCACGTAAAAGAAAATATCAAAATTGAGTGTCACTATTGGTCAGCCATTTAACAGATGTGTGGTCTTGGCTTACCTAATGGACCTTATTTTTAAATTCTTAATTTTATTCTGGTTTTATGTGTAACTGTCAAGGATTTAAATGTAACAGATGTGAACTTATGAAATAATTTCATAATAATTAAGCATATTGTCCATTGAAGGATATCCTACATCCTATCAAAAATTGTTTAGTTGAAATAACAATTACTACTGCTTTAAGTAAATGGCTTTTTAAAGAGGCTAACAAAAACCTCAGGTAAGAATGAAGATGCTGGAGATAATTTTTTCGCCAGTGAAAGGAGAAGATTTTTGATTCACCTGAGAAGAAGTGTTTGGAACCGTCTGTCTCTTGGTTGATCAAACAGAAAGTCTAGAATGTAGCTACATTAAATACTGGCTTCCTGTTAATGTATTTAATTTCCAGGAGAGCTAACTGTATTCATCAGCCCTGATGACTATGTGCCACCTAATGACAAAAGGAGAAAATAACGATTTTTATTCCAGTTCTATCTCTAAATTTAACAAAGCAAAGCTCAGACTTCACACACCACAATACACATACCTTGTAATATGGTGATTAAAGCCAGGTTTGGTTTTTTTGGAACTCAGGTTTCTTGAACATATTGCCAAAAAATACTGAACATTTTTTTTCTACTCAGCTGATTTTTCAGTTGTCTCTTGTTAATCATTTCATCACTGGCCTTTAATCTTACTGGTTCTGAGGGCATTCTCCTTAGCACGTTGCTTATACATACTTTAGTAGGTTTACATAAAAACACTAGAAATTCAGTTTCTGGAGTCCTGGACCTTCACAGGAGACATCTGAACCTCAAATGAGATCTTTTTCCCTTGTGCCATTTTTCTTTGCCCGCAAAAAAAAAGAAAAACCAGGAATAAAACACAAAGAATAAAGTGTAATGCTGTTTCTGTGTGTCTTTTACCCTTACTTTTTTCACGGTTTCTTATGTAGAACCCTTCCTGCCGCTTGTAGATTTCTTTCTGCTAAGCAAACACTGTGTACCTAATCAAAACCTCAGAAGTCATTAGAATCTTCTTCCTTCCAGATTATCAAAATAGAACTGACACCAGTGCCTTCTCCCCAACCAACATGCTTGTCCTCTCTAAACAAAGTCAGGTTTTCATTAAATGTGTTCTCTGACTGGCAGGGAGTGTGTACTCACGGTTTAGCCTCTAAGGGAACACTGGTCTGGAATCCAACAACCACTCCAGGAAGGTAAAAAGCATCTCACAACTCGTGTGTGGGTGTCTCAGGCACCCTAGGACATGGCTATTTTTATACAAGCAAACTTGCATTCTTCTCAGCACAGGAGCATCACATTTAGTTACAGTAAACTATATTAAATTTTCCTTGGTTTGGCATGTGGTTTTAAATAAAACTACATGAAATAGAGGTTTCTGTTCTTGATATAATCCCTTCCCAAATTTTGTGACTGACAATAGATCAGTATCTTCTAAAACCAGAGTCTCAACATTTGTATATATTCTTATCAGCTCCCAGAGGCAGGGAGTGAGATTAAGAGAGATGGAACGTTTCTCAAAAGCTAACATTGGACTCGTAGTCTTGCCTACTTTACTTCTGGGAGGTGACTTATTTAGAGCAATTTAAAGGCAACCAAGCTTGAATTTAAAAAGTTCTTATTAGAAAAATTCCACAAATAAACTTCGATTCCAGAGAGAATTTGCATTCTCAAAAATTTGTATTTGTGTAAAACCATTCTTGGCAAACCCTGCTTGGGAACGAGCTTTCTGCTAGATTTTTGCAGTGCTCGACAAAGTACACACACACAAGCAACCAGTTGTGAAGCTTATTTCTTTGCCTTCTGCACGCCGGAGACCTTCTTCTGCAGCTGCAGTGTTCTTTCTGTGCAAGAGAGAAGAAGGGCACTCTTCTCAGCCCGGCAAGGCTGCACACAAAAAGGGGTACATGAGGAATGCCTTCTGTTCGGATGCATCCTTCTGTGGAAGCTCAAACTCCAGGAGCTCTGCAAGCCTGAAGCTGTGGGAAAGTGCTTCTGTCTCTCGCTCACTCCCTCGCTGCATGATTTGCCCCGAAGTGCAAGCCCTGCGAGTTGCTTGTTGAAGCAGAGAGAGCATTTGTGGGCTAACTCTGCCTGGGAAAGGGCTTTGGCTGCAGTTTTACAATGCTCTCCAAAGTGCACACAAGCACGCTGCTGCGCGCCTTCTTTCTTCGCCCTCTGCACTCCGGAGCTCATCATGTGCCTCTGAAGCGGCTCTGTGCAGGCAGAACGTGCACATTGTCGCTTTGAAGCCTGACAAGGTACGAACAGAAGGGGGTACTTGAGGACCGCCTGCTCTTGCCATGTTTCCTTCTGTGCAAGCTCTAACTGCTTGAGGTCTGCAAGTCTGAAGCTGTGGGAAAGTTCTTTATTCTCTCACAGGCGAAATCTCTCTGTGCATGCTCGCCCCGGAGTTCAAGTGCTGTGAGGTGCTTGTTGAAGCAGAGATGGCTTTTCTGGGCTAACTCTGCTTGGGAAAGAGCTTTTTGCTTCATTTTTGCAATGTTCTCCAAAGTGCACACAAGCACGCCGCTGTGCGCCTTCTTTCTTCGCCTTCTGCGCACTGGGGAGTTGCTGTTACGGGAAGCTGGTTCTTCTGAGTGCGAGCGAAACAGACGTCTCTTGGCTCCCCGTCAGCGAGGACTAACGCTCGTTCCATTGGTGAAGGCGTAGAATGAAGCAGCGGCGTCCCGAGCTCGTTTGCTTTTCTGTCCAGCGGTTTCCAAGTGGGACAGCCGTTCCCTCGGGAGAGGAATGTAGCACGGCAGGAGGCAGCCCTTAGCCGTAGTGTGTTGTGTGGCTTTCAAAGCTGTCACGATTAGGGAGTACTTGAGGAACGCGTTCTGTTTGCATGCTTCTTTTTTTGGCGACTCTAGCTGCTTCCACTCTGCAAGCCTGAAGCTGTAGTAAAATGCTTCTCTCTCTCTTTGCACGGGTTGCCTCGGAGTGCAATGGCTGTGAGTTGCTTGTTGAAGCAGAGAGAGCATTCTCGGCTGACTCAGCTTGGGAACAAGCTTTCTTCTGGAATTTTGCAATTACTTTTTTGTGTTCTCTCATTCCCTAAGAACACTTAGGAACTTCTGTGAAAGAGGTTATGAATTATTTGTTTCATGTTGTCTAACATTATTATTATTATTATTGTATGTAAATCCATAATAATTGGATGATAATCCTCTTCACAGTATATTTGAACGATTTTCCTTGCCTAATAAAAAACAATCACTTTCAGATAAGTACTTTAAAATCACTCCATATGTGTTGCTGAATCACTGTATTAAAGGAATTGTTTGTCGGTCTGCTAATACAGAACATAGAATACCCAATACTACGGTCTTGTTGTAAACTCAAATTTAATATGGTCATATGGAGATGCACTCTGCTGACAGCTTTATTTATTTGTTTGTTTGTTACAGAATATTAAAAGTTCTTAAGCACTGTGATAGTCTCAACATGGAGTAGTTTTCTTAGAGGCATCATTTTATCTCTATTTATTTTACAATCAGATTTTTTCACAGATGAGCCGTGTTTAACTCAGATTCATCAGCTGTGTTTCCAGACTCCTGCATCAGATCATTACTCCTGATGAAATAGTGCTGGATCCAAGTGCAGCTGAAGGAAGTATGGAAGTGATTAATCCTTTCAGGTGTGTCTGAATTTCTTCACGGAACAAATTATTTGGTGTGCAATTTAAGGTTATTTAGGGTACCTCAGTCCTTTTGTGAACCTGAGACAGAGCCCAAGTGACAGTGCAGCTGTACCATGTGAACAGCATGAGCTGCTCACATTATATCTTCTCTAAGGCCATATTAGAAAAATTTTCTTTTTCCGAGGATGGCTCTTTTTATCCTACACCAGGTATCTAAGAATGTTAAAGCTATTCACCCTTTTCTGTTGCCTATTTCTTTCAAGGGATAATAACAAAATCTCCGAGTAAATAAATCACACATAGGTATCTGGTTTTCACATGCATTTTGCAGTGTGTTCTGGACTCTATTCTTTCTAGAGCAAACAAATCTGGGGTTCATTTCCTAGCATTTCCAAACCTCTTTAAAAACAGAGCGGTCATTCAGCCGGAGACTTTTAAGAAAGGGTGACAGCACAGATTCTTAGGGAGAAAACAAGCGAAAAACCCCAAACCCAAACATCTCAAGTCAAAGCCATAGTATCTACATAGATCTTGCTTAGATATATTTAGGTCTAGTTCAATAAATATGGGTAGTGTGTGCACGAATAGGAGAGTTTCACTTTGGCATGGATTAAGTCTGGACCTCCTGACTTCAGCTCATCAGCGCTGCCAGTTGATCTTC
The DNA here is from genome assembly GCA_013397935.1 of Dasyornis broadbenti. Classification (NCBI taxonomy): domain Eukaryota; kingdom Metazoa; phylum Chordata; class Aves; order Passeriformes; family Dasyornithidae; genus Dasyornis; species Dasyornis broadbenti. Next base: position 64,281 of record VZRN01000234.1, read on the forward strand.
ATGAACAACACCCCTTCTCCGGGACTCCTTCCTTGGTTTCTTTGGTGCGTCTTCTGCAAGTAAAGGTCCTTCTCATGGCAAACCTGACTTCTTTGTTTCTAAGGCAATATATGAGAGGATTCAGAAGTGGCACAACCACCGTGTAAAGGACCGACACAACCTTGTTAGCACGATAGGTGTACATGAGCTTAGGGTGGGCGTAAGTGAAAAGAGTGGTGGAGTAGAACAAAATCACCACAGTCAGGTGGGAGCTGCAGGTGGAAAACGCCTTTTGCCTCCCCTGAGAAGAAGAAATCTTCAACACGGTGAACATGATGCAAATGTAGGAGGCCACCACAGTACACAGAGGTACCATGATAACCATTAGAGCCAAGACGAAGTCCACTAGCTCAGCCAAAGAGGAATCGCTGCAGGAAATATTCAGTAGGGGTGAAATATCACAGAAATAATGATTGATTTTGTCCACATCACAGAACGAGAGCTGGGCTATAAAGCTCAGCTTGATGGAAGAAGTGGTCAAACCACATATCCAACAGCCAGCCAGCAGCAGAGCACAGAACTGCTGGTTCATTATGAGTGGATATCTGAGAGGTTTGCATATGGCCACAAAGCGGTCGTAGGCCATTACAGCCAACAGAATATACTCAGTGCAAACAAAAGTCACAAAGAAATACAACTGTGTCATGCACCCCCAGAACGAGATCTGTTTGTCATGAGAGAGGACATCTAGGAGCATCTTTGGCTCGATGACAGAAACATACCAGATCTCTAAGAAAGACAGATTCCCGAGGAAGAAATACATGGGGTTTTGCAGACTGCGGTTATTTCGGATGATGAGAATGATAAGGAAATTTTCCAGCACAGTTAATAAATAAACCAGAAGTAAAGTAGAGAAAAGAAGCAGCTGCAGTTCAGCAGTGGTGGGAAAACCCAGGAGAATGAAATAGCTGACTGTGGTTTCATTCCTCCCACCCATTCTGTAGAAGAAAGATGAACCTTATCCACCTGAAATAAATTAATACAATGACACCTAACTACACAGGCTTAAATTCATAGCCATATGTTACACCACTTAAAGACACTGTAAAAGTTCAGACATTTTCTGGGTTCTTAGAAATTAATTTTGTGAAACTTCTCTACTCTATTCAGAACTTTTCATTTTAAAAATTAAAGCATGCTTTTTACTTTACATTTCACGGGTATAAAAATGCGTTGCAAGTCTTGTCTCATCTAAGACAAAGCTCTAAAATAAGCCAGATAAATGATGCTATTATATTATTTATCCAGTATAGAGAAATTATAGGTTATAAGCTTATAAACAGACATTCACATTGCCAATATTTTAGTTTCTACATCTAAACATTTCTAAAGTTATATTATGTATACTCCATGAACTGTGAGGGAAATGTGAAGTACCACAAGGATATATTCATTTTGATATAAAAAACCCCTCCAAACACATCTGAAGGAGCCCATTAGAGGTTTCTATATCTAGCTCTAAGGACACTTACATCTACATAAAGTCTATTAATTAAAAGGTACACACAGCATCCCAGATACAGCATAAGTAAGAAAATTATAATTCTAGGTCTGGTTTGTTTGCAAATAATTCAGATTAATCCTTCAAAAATAAGAATGGCTCAGCCTGTGCTATTCAAAACAAAACTGTTCTCAACCTTCTGTAGTGGGAATCCACTGCCTTAGCTGATCCTGGAGAATATGATCAGTAGGGTACAGATGAAGTGCAGACTGATGTGTCAGTTGTGTGATTTGTACCAACACAGATAAATCAACACTTTATTTACCTGTGGTATCTCATGAGATTTGATTAAGAAATTAAAGATAGCCTCCCAATGGAAGCAATCACAGAAAGAGAAGGGATGTTATTGTTTCCTCTGTGATTCCATGCAGAGTAGAAGTGAGAAACTCTGAAGATTTTTTTGAGACACTGAACAATGAAAAAATATCAGCTATTTTCTACTAATTTTTATAATGCATTTCATGTTCTCCTATCATAGATATCTAAAATGACTATTTTTTATCTGAATTACTGAAGTTCCCATCTTCATTCCTGTGAAGAAAGCTGACACAACTTTTTATTTGGTGCCTCAAGTTCTTGAATCGTAGTTTCATGTTAAGTTGGATCAAGGTCAGAATGAAATTTTGTTCCTTAATGCACAGAAAAAAAATTACATTAAGAGAAGGCAATTATGTTAAAAATTACATTAAGAGAAGACAATCTTTTCTACTTCTCAGGAATTGTGTGAGGTGTTCAGTAGAAACACCTTTTACATTCACATAGTATCAGCATTCATTGACTTTACATGAACATGCAGATTGACTCAGGAGAAGGAATTCTTAACCCCTGATGTTGGAAGAAAACCCTAGTAACCATTTCTGTCAAAGTAAAAATCTTGTCAGACTTCCATAGGGTCTGACAAACTCGGTGCAAAGACTTTCTTCCAAGCATTGCATTAGTGGTCAGATGCAGAAACTCTGGACAGAGGAGCCGTGCTACACAAGACCTTCAATAAAGTGTCCTTGATTTCCCGGTTCCTCAGACAGTAAATGAATGGATTGAGCATTGGAGTGAGTACAGTATAGATTATGGAAACCAGCTTGTGCAGACCCAAGGAGTGGACGCTCCTGGGTCGGGCGTAGATGAAGAGGGTGGCTGAGAAGAAAATGATGACCACAGCCAGGTGAGAGGCACAGGTGGAGAAGGCTTTCTTCCTGTTCTGGGCCATGGGAATAAGCAAAATGGTGCTGATTATGTTGATGTAAGAAATTATGATGACAGAGAGGGGAATCAGCAAAATAAGCAAGGCCGAGACAAAGTCCACCATCTCCGCAGCTCGCCGCTTGGTGCAAGAGAGGTTGAGCAGCGGGCTGATGTCACAGTAGAAGTGGTTGATGACGCTGGGACCACAGAAGGAGAGCTGGGAAATGAAGAAGACCTTTAGCACAGACATCAGAAAGCCAAGTAGCCAAGAGCCTGTGGCCAGCTGCACACAGAGCCTGGGGCTCATGGTGACCACGTAGTGCAGGGGGCTGCAGATGGCCACGTAGCGGTCATAGGCCATGACGGCCAGGAGGGCACACTCGGTACAGACCAGTGCAATGAAAAAGTAGAGCTGGGCCATGCAGCCTGCGAAGGAGATGCTCTTATTCTTCACCAGCAAGTTGACCAACAGTTTGGGAACAGTGACTGAAATGTACCAGGCCTCTAGGAAAGCTAGGTGGCCTAAAAAAAAGTACATGGGCTTGTGGAGCTGGCGGTTACTTATGATTAAAGTGATGATAACGATATTTTCAGTGACAGTCAACAAATACACAGTAAGGAGAATTACAAACAGTAGAGTCTGTTGCTCTCTGGTGGTGGGGAATCCCAAGAGGATGAACTTATGGATGTGGGTATCATTTTCTTGTGTCATGATGACCTTGGAGACCTGGAATGTATAAGGAGGAAAAAGAAAAGAAATAGGGAACATTTTGTATTAATCTCCCCCAAGCATCCTCTTCAGACTGGACTTGCAAATACACATTTCAAGTACAGATTCTACAGCAGTTATTTAAGGTTACTTATTATTTATTATTTGTTCTCATTTTTCAGTATAGCCAGTGGAGATTCAAGCAGTACAAGGCAACAACCTAGTTTAAGTGATGTAGCATGCTATAGAATACAAACCATAACAGAAAAGTGCCTGAATTAAAAGGATATCAAAAAGAGAAAATAAAAATTTTGGTTGCACATTCCAATATAAGTATTAAAATTCCAGATCTGCCTTACAGTACCTTAGAATACTGACTGACAATAATTTAATTTTAAAAGGGTGATTAATTGGAGCATTTCAGGTACCTGTCCTCAAATAACAGATCATTCTCAGGTGGCATAGAAAGATAACTTCCATGTTTCAAGAATGAAGCTTTCCAGGGTAAAAATAATGGCGAATGCTTTTTACATTCTAGTCCACTGAAAGTGGAATACAAATGTCTTTGTTTTACCAGATAAATATATTCAGAAGTACTGCTATTGCACAGAAAACACAGAGAGAGAGTGAGGGAAAGGTTATATTTAACTTATACTCTCAACAGAATCATAAGATTTTTAAAGACACATAAAGTACAGGAAGAAATTTCCGTATTTCTAGTCTTGTAATCTATTAACTCAGCCTCTGTTTTCCTTTCCAAGCAATCCCTCTTTCTTCTCTCTCACATCTTGAGAAACATGTCCTTGTTTCTCTTGAGAACTACTCATAGAATCATGGAATCCCAGAAAGGTTTGGGTTGGAAGGGACCTTAAAGCCCATCTCATCCCACCCCTGCCATGGGCAGGGACACCTTCCACTGTCCCAGGCTGCTCCCAGCCCTGTCCAAGCCGGCCTTGGGCACTTCCAGGGATCCAGGGGCAGCCACAGCTGCTCTGGGCGACCTGTGCCAGGGCATCCCCTCCCTCACAGGGAAGGATTCCTTTCCAAAATCTAATCTAAACCTATTCCTTTTCCATTTGAAGCTGTTCCCCCTTGTCCTGTCACTACGGCTCCTGATAAGAACTTGGAATGCCATTTCCAAGATACTCACAACTTAAGTTGGTATTCTCAGAGTTCAGGTGAGATCAGATGAGAAGAAAGCCCTCTAACAAAGCTAGAGAAAAAGAAATTAAGTGCTCTTTGTCTGAACAAGAGATCAGAATCTATGCTTCTTTCTCTCTTTCATTTAGCTAAAACCTTACCCCTTGTTTTTCTGTTTCTCTCTGAATGGCTGAGCGTGGGCTGGTTCATAAAAAGTGTGAGCATTTACAGTTCCTGCAGGCTTTCTGTATCTCCCACTGAGTGTAAGATTTCCCACGATGGTAAAATATCACTCACTATATTACCCTTCAAAGCCCAAGAGAACTGAGAGCAGAATTAGAGGGAATAAATTTCCCTCTTTTTTCTAAACCTCACAGAAGGTGTTGCTCCGCTGATGGTTGGTTGTTTGCTTGTTAATTATTTTTATTTGCTAACTAGCTACTGTAGCACTATTCGTAATTTTTTTTTTTCTTTCTCCAGAGTCAATGCTGTCTATGTGACAAGGCCCCAGACTGGAACTCTGGACATTTGAGTTTTGCTGTTGGCTCACGATGGGTAGCTTTGACCACTAAAACTCTTCACTTAGCAGTGCCTTAGTTTGTCCATACATTACATAATTATTACACTGGCCTTGAAAATGACTTGAGGTTCCGCAGAGAAAGCAGTACCCAAGCATGAAGTATCAGTAACATTTTAGGTGTGAAAGACGCCATTCAGAGGGGAAATCCAACTCCCTCCATGTGCCTACAACTTGGAGTGGGATACAGGCCAAAGAGAAGATGCAAGTGACAATAGTGCAGATTTCCATATATGAACTCCATGACTGAACTCCCATTAAAGTCATCAGGGGAGAGTCAACAAAAAAGAGTCTGGCCAGTGTTTCACCTCATTCAAAAGTAACCAAACTGTCTGGGATTCATTTTCCAAAACGTGTGTCTTTTCAAACACTGTTGAGTGATCTTCATAGCCTTCAGCTCTGCATCTTCTGGGTTGTATCTTCCAGACTTATGAAGATGTCTTGGATACCTGAGGCACAAACCATCTGTTACCTTCTTCAGAAGAATAAATGAAGCAGATGTGTCCCAGACACCCATGTGCGGCTACAGTAACTTCAGCTTCGTGCTGCGGGAAAATCCATTGCTTGGGACAGTTAAGACTTCGTCTCTGGAAATCTGATTCTCGTAAGAAGTAGAGTGCAAATAAATGTAACCCAGGCAGACAGTCAGAATGTTCAGGCCTTACTTCAAGGTGTTGTCAAGAAAAAAAAGGAACAGTGAAGCACTCCAGAAGAGACCTCAGGTAAGTTCTCAGGCAGGCTTGCATATATTTTAGCAAATAAATTCAATTTCTAACTTAATCCAAGGAAATCCTAAGTTGTCCATTAAACACACCTGCATGCTTCACGCAGAGTTACAGCTCTCAGAACTCACAGAGTCTGTTTCAGGGAACTGAAAACACACTTTTGGACTGTAATACAACTTGTAGTTGCTTCAAAGAGAAATCTCAGAGAGTTCACAGTGATACAAGACAGAGCACAGGGAAGACCTGGGTGAAATGCCATCAACCATATGGGTTTAATGCCAAGTAAATTTGATTGGGGGGCGTGGATTACTTGGGATGGGGTGTTATTAACAGCACACTTGGAGGCAGACTTTGTGTTTGTTGCATTTATTGATGCTCTGATGAAATTCATGTCAATTGCTGGAACTGTGGACAGACATTTAGAGTTGTACCAAGCATAATTAAAGTAATAAATAACCAATTTTGGACGCAGTACTCTTGGATGCCTGGAAACCAGAGCAGGAAGATGAAATTAAGAAAAGTTGGGTATTTGTAAGTCTAATTGTGACCTGCTAATCTCATCCCCTCTTCCTGCTCCTCAGTATTCTGTTAAAATAATGCTCCTTCAGGGATGTAAACAGTAACAATCCTTTGTGCAAGAGAACTTTTAATACATTTAAACATTTAAATAATTTTGCATATGGGGCCCCTTACCGTCATTATTATGCCTTATTTTCTTGTTACTATTCACCTACCCTTTCTTTAGCCTCCCTTTTTCAATATTTCTTGTACACTTTCTGCCTCTTGGCATTTTAAATTAGGAATAAGCTTAATTTTTAAGCATGTGGGACATGGGATCCTGTACCTAACAGACTGGCACCAACAGAACAGAATCACCTTATGTAGGCCTTGAATAATTCTTTGTAGACAGCTGCATTTTCTGTAAGTAAATGAAGAGAAACACTCAATGGAGTAGCTCTCTTAAGCACCCTTTAGCTCTGGCGTATCTAAGGGTCTAATCTTAAAGGAGATTAAATTAATTATGCCCTGAAAGTGTTTATTTCTCTCCTGTGACTACAAGAAGCACTTTAATTTCAGCGTGGTTGGAAATGTCTATAGTACAGATATTTGCCTCTAGGAAAACTCTTTTAAAAAAACCCCAAAACACCTACATTCTGAAAACAACAACTCCATGTCGGAAGTTTAAGGTAGCCGCCTTGTTGCTCATCAGAAATCTGTGTTGTAGTGTTGGGGAATAACTGGTTGTTGCAAGTTGTTGTTGTTTTTCCATCACTCAGGAAACAGCACTCCCACAGAAGGTACAGAACGGGGTGGAGGCGCATCCTCTGGCGCTGAGCCCAGCTGCTGACACACGGGTGACAGCCAGGAAGGATTTGCTGTGCTGGCACTGGTGCAGCAGGTGTGTGAGCAGAGGGGAAGCGCAAGAGAAAGCGCACAGGAGCTGCTGGAGTGAGGATTGGAAGAAGCAGTGGTGAGTGTTGTGGCTGTGGGTGATAGGCTGGGGCTAGGGGGCTGAGAAAGGGGGCTGCAGGGGGAAGAGAGGCTGAGGTGCAGCTGAAGGCAGCGGATGGTAAAACTGACCAACACAGAATGCTACAGAGAGTCTTGTCAGAAGATGTGAACAGCCCCAGAATGGATGGAGAAGAGAAGCAGACCTAGGGAAAAGGATTGTGGCCTTCAGCTTAGAAAGAAAGAGAACTGCACCAGTGAGAGACACAGTAGAAAACCCAAGGAATCCAGGTCAAAAAGGAGAGCTAGAGAGAAAGAGAAAGAGAGAGAGAGAGAGAGAGAGAGAGAGAGAGAGAGAGAGAGAGAGAGAGAGAGAGAGAGAGAGAGAGAGAGAGAGAGAGAGAGAGAGAGAGAGAGAGAGAGAGAGAGAGAGAGAGAGAGAGAGAGAGAGAGAGAGAGAGAGAGAGAGAGAGAGAGAGAGAGAGAGAGAGAGAGAGAGAGAGAGAGAGAGAGAGAGAGAGAGAGAGAGAGAGAGAGAGAGAGAGAGAGAGAGAGAGAGAGAGAGAGAGAGAGAGAGAGAGAGAGAGAGAGAGAGAGAGAGAGAGAGAGAGAGAGAGAGAGAGAGAGAGAGAGAGAGAGAGAGAGAGAGAGAGAGAGAGAGAGAGAGAGAGAGAGAGAGAGAGAGAGAGAGAGAGAGAGAGAGAGAGAGAGAGAGAGAGAGAGAGAGAGAGAGAGAGAGAGAGAGAGAGAGAGAGAGAGAGAGAGAGAGAGAGAGAGAGAGAGAGAGAGAGAGAGAGAGAGAGAGAGAGAGAGAGAGAGAGAGAGAGAGAGAGAGAGAGAGAGAGAGAGAGAGAGAGAGAGAGAGAGAGAGAGAGAGAGAGAGAGAGAGAGAGAGAGAGAGAGAGAGAGAGAGAGAGAGAGAGAGAGAGAGAGAGAGAGAGAGAGAGAGAGAGAGAGAGAGAGAGAGAGAGAGAGAGAGAGAGAGAGAGAGAGAGAGAGAGAGAGAGAGAGAGAGAGAGAGAGAGAGAGAGAGAGAGAGAGAGAGAGAGAGAGAGAGAGAGAGAGAGAGAGAGAGAGAGAGAGAGAGAGAGAGAGAGAGAGAGAGAGAGAGAGAGAGAGAGAGAGAGAGAGAGAGAGAGAGAGAGAGAGAGAGAGAGAGAGAGAGAGAGAGAGAGAGAGAGAGAGAGAGAGAGAGAGAGAGAGAGAGAGAGAGAGAGAGAGAGAGAGAGAGAGAGAGAGAGAGAGAGAGAGAGAGAGAGAGAGAGAGAGAGAGAGAGAGAGAGAGAGAGAGAGAGAGAGAGAGAGAGAGAGAGAGAGAGAGAGAGAGAGAGAGAGAGAGAGAGAGAGAGAGAGAGAGAGAGAGAGAGAGAGAGAGAGAGAGAGAGAGAGAGAGAGAGAGAGAGAGAGAGAGAGAGAGAGAGAGAGAGAGAGAGAGAGAGAGAGAGAGAGAGAGAGAGAGAGAGAGAGAGAGAGAGAGAGAGAGAGAGAGAGAGAGAGAGAGAGAGAGAGAGAGAGAGAGAGAGAGAGAGAGAGAGAGAGAGAGAGAGAGAGAGAGAGAGAGAGAGAGAGAGAAAGAAAGAAAGAAAGAAAGAAGGGAGCAGAGAGGGCACTGGCCAGGAAAAAAAAATATAAAACCTGATTCAGAGAAAATCTGAAATGAGAATTATTGGTTTGAAAAATTCAAAATGGTTTACTATACTACTATTTTAAAATGAGAGCCCAGTAGGTGGAATATCTATTGTAAAGATGTAGTACATATTATAAATACCTAGATGTAAAACCTTCTATCTAGAAAAACTAATTTTTCTCCATATTATGTTCAGACCTGCAAAACAAAAGACTTTCTCAATATTTAATAACTACAGTATTTTCTGCCTTTTTGTTTTTCACTTTGCTGTCAATCCAGAGCTTGCAATCTCTTTTTCAACACTAACAACAATGGGAATCACAAAACTACAAGGCCTGGCTATTCTAGTGACAGCAGGAATCACTGGCACAATCTGGTGGGTGTTCAACCTTTGATAATTATTCTCAACTAGCATGTATTTCTATTGCCCTGATTGAGACATGTTCCTTCTAACTATACTTATACAGATACAATGTAAGCATTTATGCAAAGCTAAATTCAAAATCCCCTTTTGTATTCAAAAGACGAAAACGAGCAAGTGTAGACACTTTTAATCTCTTCTGTGAAATTCTAAAAACATGATGAATTTCTGTCTATTCCTGTATACTGTATATTCCTGTGAGCCCAAGTGTGCGTTTCCATGTTTACACACCACGGTGACACCTCTGTACTCCAACACAAGGATCCTGGCACAGAGTTTGAATTCTGTGGAGATGATTTAGCTGTATTTTTCTGCGCAATAATGGCTTGAGTTGGCTTGAGTCTCCCTCGGTTCTCATGTCTCTGTAGCAGCCTGCTACAGTAAGGCTTTCACGGTGTGTGTTCAGAACTCTGGAGCCTGAAATGAGATCAGATGGGGTTAGCTCAGAACGCAGAGTTTGCTGGAACAATATTGAGGAACTGTTGCAGTTGGAGCAATTAGAACAAGCTTTTCATCCTCACAAACTCCTTCTGCAGCAGAGCATCCCTCGCCAACGCCATATTTTTGTTGGCAATACAGCTGGGCTCACATCAGAGGAGATCCCACACACTGGCCGGAGCAAAGGCATGGTGGGAACACCTTGCTTCGAAGGGCAGCTGCACAGCCACCTTCTGGCGTCAGCTCAGACCAAGCTCTGCTGTAAAGCAGACACATTCCGTTTGGCACAAGTAGTCTTGGGCAAATGAGATCATTCACAGGTCCTCAGAGTGAACAGATCTTCAGCTGACATGAGGCTAGACAGCTCATGTCTTGAAACAGCTGAGCTTTGCAAATCCTCATCACCGCACCGATCCCACAAATCCCTTAGCTTTGTTTTACAGTTTCAGTCATAAAGGAAGTGGAGGAGAGGTTGATTTTTTAAAAAATTTTTTATCATTGACTCATCCCTTTCTTATCCTGTCCAAGGTACCATCACCCTTTCTCCCCAGCCAGAGACCAGGAATCCACAGCCTCCTCTGAAGGGGATAGAGTTCTGTAAGTTCATTCTGCATTTTCGCAGCATCCAGCATGCTTGTCATTCTAGGCCATGAGGACAAGGCTCATCTGAAAAGACCAATTCTTAAGCAAAAGACCCACGCCCTAGAAGTACTAATTTCCATTTTGAGATAAGCCATCCTGCAGTGACCAGCTAAAAGGCAGACTCCTCTACTGTGCCTGCCTGGAGCTGGATGAACAGGCTCAGATTCCAGAGACCTAATATGGGGAAACACGAATACATTGATGCAGCTCCCCCAGAATCATGCAATGAAAAAACAGCATAATTGCACCTGGTTTAGACATCTCGAAACTGGCTATGTCTGTACAGGGAAGTCATCCAGGCTTCCTCTGTATTCATTTTTAAAAAGTGGGCCCTCTGGCGTATTGTCTGCTCCCTCTGATTTGGTGTTGCCCACAAACCCAATGAGAGCTAACAGATTCTGGATATGGAATCAAGAAAGAGTTTTATCTGGTAGTTTACCAGACTGAAACTTCCTGGGTTTTTAAAGCTTCATTTCATTTAACTGAACAATGTTTTATTATTTTCTTTTTTTTTATCTTATGAATTACACTTTTCTTATCCCCACTGCCTTTTTGACTGAGGCTTCCCCTCTTCATCGCTTCTTTTATAATCCACAGTTATGTAACTCTCTAGAAATGCTGCTCTGAGGAGTCTAGCATATGCAACTAGAGGAGAAATGAACTTTAATGCCAATAAACAATATGACAAAACCAATGCATTATTTTTGTAATTAATTTGAAATTTAAAAGATTCCAGTATGAGACAGCATTTTCATACCACCACCACTCTCCCCCTCTGAAAAGTTAATATGGCTAGATATCGTTCTGGTTTTGTGTATATGTGATTCTTTTAATTTCCCCCTATTATCCTGTTTAATCTATTACTTTTAGTAAGTATTTTCACTTTATAGAACCAGTTTTTCCTGCTGGAAAATCCAGCAATGAAGATTAGTGGGTTCCCATGCAGTGACCCATCTACAGGAACCCGCACAAGCAACGAGAATGGAGAGCAGCGTCACCTGCTCTGTGTCCTGTTGACTCCACAGTGCAGGCATGCAGACACAAACCCATCAGCGAAATCCAAGCTGTGGAAGGTGTTTGGCCTTACTGGACCAGGCTCTCACTGTGCAGAAGCAAAACTGAATTTTCCAAAGATGCGCTACCGAAGCAGACGTGTTGAAAATGATTTTAAAACGGATTAATTTGCATTCAGCTCTACTTATGCCAGCTGAGTGGTCTGTTAAATGTAGCTCACGCTGTATATGAAGGTGAACTAATATGAATAATAGAATAGTATTTGTGATGGAGTCTGACTGGATACTCACTGACATTGAATCACAGGGCAGTACCGCCAAAACACATAAAAATCTCTTGTGGGGCTCATCTCTCAGAAAAAGAAAATCCAAAACTTCTGTGCCATGATGTATTTATATATCTCTTATTTCTGCCTCATTTGCAGAAGAACAGTCTTAAATGAAACATCTCTAATGCTCCCATGGTAAGTGTAACTCCTCGGGCTCCATTAACATGATCTCACATTATTCTCAGAAACACACGAGTGTTTTCTGGCACATGCAAGTCAGGAGAGCTGACAGCAAGACTGAATGAACAGGAAAGGATGCCTCGCCAGGAAAAGCGCTCTTCCAGAAACAATTAGAAATGCGTAGATGCAGAATCTTAAATTTGGTCACTCTCAGAAAGGAAACTGAACAATTATGGTGAACGTTGAAAATATTTTGGCTTAATTTTATCTTAATTGATTTTTTGCATCCCCTGTCAGCACTCATGTCAGAAGCTAAAAAACAAGAGGCCTTAGCTGATCCTAATTTTAGTGGTAACAGTCAGCATCATACATTATGTGTAAATGTCTGTGGAAGGAACATTTTAGGTCACTGGGAGAAATTATTTTCTGGAATTGCCTATTCTAGAGCCATTTGCGTTAGGAAAGAAAACCAATACAAAATAAAAAAAGTAATAAAAGAAGTATGGACATGCTGGAGAGAGTTTAACAAAGGGCCCCAAGGATGGTGAAGGGACTGGAGCATGTCTCCTGTGAGGTAAGGCTGGGAGAGCTGGGAGTGTTCAGCACAGAGGAGAGAAAGGTCTCACGTCTGTTCTGGTATTAGCAGGGCTCTAAACGACATTCATTGTGGGAAGGGGATTTTCTTCTGAGTGTCAGAGATAAACCAGCAAACAACACTCTAGGAAGCATCAGGGAAATACCTGTACATCAGCCCAAAGGAATTATGAGCACCCAGCTGAAGTGCCTCCACATCGATGCACAGCACAGGGAACAAGCAGAAAGAGGTGAAAACCATGATGAAATCAGAAAATTGGTATAATTGCTGCCACAGAAACGTGGTGGAGAGCTGAACGTCTGGAACACTGCAGCTGAGGGCTGCAAGCTTCTCAGAAGAGACAGGCTGGGAACAGGGTGGATGTGTTGTGCTCTGTGTTAAGGAATGGATGGGTTGTGAAAAGCTGCCTCTGAGTAAGGGCCATAAACAGCTCGAGAGCCGGTGGGTAAAAGTCAGGGATTGACACTTCTTTTAGGTGTCTGCTCCACGAGAAGATGACTCATATCTCAGATTTTGGTGACAGGGCTTTTCTGGCCCCTAGTGATTCCAAAGGGAGGCTGGGATGATGAACTCAGGCATCTGTGCTGAAGCAGCTTCTGTTTGTCTTCACGGATTTCCTAGGCCATCTAAATGCTACCTTCATTCTCAACTCCTTGTAGGAGACGGGATGTGCTGGTGTTGACACCATGGTTGGCTCCAATTGTCTGGGAAGGCACATTCAGCAGAGACATCCTGAATGCTCAATATGTGCAGAAGAACTTGGTCACCGGAGTGGTCACTTTCGCTGTTGAAAAGTATGGGTTTGTCATTTATTTCTTGTCAAATAGTTAAACCTCTCACCTGCCGGTTATGCTGCAATACTGCTCATGGAGCAGAAGGAAGGAAACATTCCAAAGACTGAACACGAGCAGCTTTAGACTGGGAGAAATGTGACATGTGAATGTCACCTTCCAAAGTCAGGCAAATGGCTGTGACATTTTTTGGAAAAGGACAAAAAAACCCCTTGGAAATACAACTAGCATTTTTACCCCTTGAGATAAAAATGCTAGCTCCTGCTATGTTTCTAACAACAAGCTTTCCCTCTATCCTGCACTAAAAAATATAAAAATTCTGTAACGTTGAGAACCCAATAGGGTTTCTATAATAGTTTAAAGTTAAAATATTAGCTCTAGTAAAATTATTAATCATGCTGTTATAGCTCGTGTGTTCTTGGGGACGTTCTTTTTCAAATTTCTGAGTAAAGAGCTATACTCCCTCTATCTCCACTAGCACCTCAGAGTTATGTAGAGGCTTCAGGTATTTCAAGGCAATCAAAACTATTTAATTGATAGTTTTGACCCCCTCCTATGAAACCAGGCTCAGAGAGCTGGGGTTGTTGAGCCTGGAGAAGACAAGGCTCCAGGAAGACCTTAGAGCCCCCTCCCATACCTAAAGGGGGCCTACAGGAAAGTGGGAGAGGGATTTTTTACAAAGGTAGGTGGTGACAGAACAAGGGGAGAATGGCTTTAAACTGAAAGAGGGTAGATTTAGATTAGATATTAGGAAGAAATTCCTCCCTGTGAGGGTGGGGAGGCCCTGGCACAGGTTATTCCATGGCTGCCCCATCCCTGAAAGTGCCCAAGGCCAGGTTGGATGGGGCTTGGAGCAACCTAGGACAGTGGAAGGTGTCCCTGCCCATGGCAGGGGAGTGAAATGAGATGGTCTTTACGGTCCCTTCCAACCCAAACCATTCCGTGATTCTGTGTTGACTCTAAGATCATCTCTAGCAAGTTAAGATGTTGCGCTGCTGAGAGAGTGCCAGGTAGCAGGGAAAAGGGAAGAATGAGAAGGTGTTTACATTATGGGGTGATATTAGAGAGCAGCATTGGGTAGAAGGCCTGTGTTCTGTGCATGCATGAAAGAACAATGGTGTGCAGTGAAAGCTCAAATATGGTGTAACGTGCAGCAGCGTGGGGAAGGTGTGAAGGGTAGCAGCTATGTTAAATAAAGAGCACGAACATAAGAAGAGAGCAAAGGATAGAAAAAGACAAAGAAAATGAACTTTAAAAACTGTCATTCTTCAGCAGGAGGAGCCTCTCTCCATTCTTTGCCTTTTCATGTCTCTTAGATATGTCCAGTTCATAGAAGGGTTCATGAGATCTGCCAACAAGTACTTCCTTGCTGGGCACCCAGTGAATTTCTACTTGTTCACAGACAATCCTGAGAAGATCTCTCACCTTCAGATGGCCCCTGAGAACCACCTTTTTGTCATCCCTGTCCAGAATCACTCAAGATGGCAGGATATCTCCACAAGCCATATGGATATCATCAGCACATACATCCACAGCCAATTCCAGTATGAGGTCGACTATCTGTACTCCATAGACATCGATGTTCAGCTGCTGGCAGACATTGGTGTGGAGATCATCGATGCCCTGGTAGGAACCATCAGCTCTTGGCAGTTCATGGCAAATGACGAGAACGAAGTCCACAAGACACGCTCTGAGTCACAAGCTACAACCCCTGAGGTACAAGGGCACTTCTATTACACAGCAAGCTTCTATGGGGGAAGTGTGTCCGAGGTCTACAAACTGACCACAGCCTGCTCCAAAGGGGTCATGGAGGACAGAGAAAATGGCATTGAAGCTCGGGGGCACGACGAGAGTCACCTCAACAAGTACCTGCTGCACCACAAGCCCACGCGCCTGCTGTCCCCAGAGTACTACTGGGATGCAGAGCTGAGCTCGGCCCACAGCATCCAGGTGAAGAGGATGTGTTCTGTGTCCAAGGAGAGCTAGGGGCAAGCTTCCAAAACAACAAATGCAAAGCCTTTCCTCTTTACAGCCCCACTAAGTTGAAGGTAATGGACAAAGTAAGTTTCCCTCTATTTGTAGGACTGCACACATTTTCTGCACTGCTTAGCCCATGAAGTGGGTCCCCTTAGCTAGTGTCAGAGACTACTAAACCCAGAAATTTCTTCTGTTAGCAACTTTTTATCAACTTTTTGTTTTTCAACAGTTCTTTCATCTACATGTTTACAAGTACAGGCTTCTAAGCCAACCTGAGAACATATCAAAATTGACAAGGACATACTCAAAATGACATTATTTAGGCATCTGAATAAAGTCAGTTTGCAAATTTACAAATGGTCCCGACAGATTAAGGTGTGCAATTATACTTGTACTGTCTTATATTATTTGCTGAAAAGATAAAGTCCTAACAATACGATAATTTAAGAATTTGGACAATACATTATTAGATTCATTTTAAACTCAACTATTTTAATAATAATTTTCAAACCCGTCTGATAGATAATGTCTCAAAACTTAGGACACATGAGTAAACCAGGCTATGCAGAAGGTTGAAGTGGATGGGACTATCTCTCATTTGTCTGGGTTACATATTTGTCATAATATCTGTTATGAATGTGTTGCTCTTTGCTCCATAAATCTTGTCTGATCTTTTCATGGTGTAATCTGTTTTATTGCAGTTGTATTCCTTAAGAGTGGTTTCCCAGATCTGAAAATAGAACAAGCAGATAACATCATGCTCAAACCTGGCTGGTCCAAAGACTGGGCAGTAAAAGGTTACTGAAAAAGGGCCGACAAGAGGGATCTGTATGATACGAAGAGTTCTCAGATAAAGATTGATGTGAACGTTCAGCTAAAGCACGCTGGTGAACTGAGTTAGCATACTTAGGCTAAAGTAATCAAATAATTTTAGATTAATTGAACAGGATACAGATTGAGTTATATGAGAGAAAGTCAGTTCTAGTATAAACCAGCCCTTTTGAATCACTTTGGAAAGCACAGATGATGATGGCCCAATGAAATCATAGTGTTGAGCTAGGTGAGGGGAGTAATTTACTATTATTTTTGCAGCATTTCCCCTCTGCGAGGCTTAATCCTCTGTTGCTATCTGACGTCTCAGTCACACTCTCTGCTGCTGCCAAACAGGTTTTACACCTGAAACTGAACACCTTGGGAGACATGACACTACAAGTGTTCCGCTCCCACTACTCAGTGGAGAACAAAGACCTTCCCAGATTCTACAGTCCCACTCTCTTGGAACCTCCTGAGCACTGGAAGACTTCTCTTATCCATGCCTGCTCACTCCATCTATCTTCCTTGCCCAATGCCTCTGGAAACAGGGTTCCCACCACCTTCACAGACAGGATTGAACACACAACGCACAGAGCAGAGCTGAGCTGGCGACTATGAAAAAAGACTACCAAATGCTCTGCCTTAGTAGCCCTCATCTTATTAAGGTAAGATGACTTGGCTGACCCTTGCACCGTGCAAATTCATGCCTTGTGCTGGGGTTAAACCTGGCCAGGAAAGGGGGTTCATGGGGATGGGTCATGGCAAAACGTTCTGCAACTGCATGAACAGAATAGACTTCAACAAATACAGAGTCCTGTGCCTGGGCCAGAGGAACACTCTGCAGCAGGACAGGTTAGGGTCTGACTGACTGGAAAACTGCCCTCTAGAAAAGCGTTTGGGAGAAGGGCCGGAGGGGACTTGATGGGGGTTAAAGGAGATTTGAGGGGATTTGGGGGATTTTAGAGGGGCCTAGTAGTGCGCTCAGGGTCTTGGCACAGCGCTCTGATACCTGGAGTATCACGAGTGATCATGTTCCAGTGGCTAACACTTGTGAATTTACTAGCCTAGCTGCAGCCACTGTGGTCAGCTCTTCATGTGATGTAGACAAGTGCAGTGTATAGAAGTGAATTAGTCATAGCTGTGGGATACAGATTAAACAGTTTATAGGCATTGGTGAGTATGACTTATCTCTGACCCTGCAAAATGCTCCACACATCTCTGAAACTTTTTCCTGTTCTTTGCAAATCAGTTTCACCCTCTCAGAGTGTATGAAGGCCATAGTAAATGTAATTTTCTATTATTTCCATTCAGTCAAACACCTGGCTGCAAGTGATGTTTTTGGAACCATGTTTGTATAATGTCTTAATAACATTTCTCAAAGTCAGGAATTGAATTAGGGTTCAACACAGCAAATCAAAGGGCTGGTGTAGGTCATGTTTATAATTTTGTTAAACTGAATGGACTAGGATAAGGCATAAGTATAAGTTATGGTCCATTCCTGTGGGAATCAACTATTTTCTGCTGGTTTTTCTCCCTATTAAAAGTCATGCCACCTTCAGAAATCCTTGGCTTTTAACAACGGACACTAGTAGAGTATTGGCACTGTAAGACAAAGGCTTGTGAAGCCTTAGAACTTTTTGAAGGAGAATGAAGATGGCGATGTAAACTACTCCTCATGGAAAACTAAATCTTAAAATTGGTGCTTTAAATTGGTGCACATGAGGTTATATGCTCTACTTAGGGCCCATACAAATCCACTACGAGCTTCTTTATACTTGCAGGAAGGTGAAATACAGGTGGATTTGTAGTCTGGGAACACAAGACAGGAATCATGGCTTGTTGCCTTCAGAGATTCACTCTCTGGTAGACTCTGTCATCCAAGTGTTTGAAGGAAATTCAGAGTGATGCATCCAAAAGAATTCCCAAGAATGAACCTGTTTTCTCACTAATTGAACAGGGGTCTGTGCATTTTAATTGGCACCTGGAGGAGGAAAAGGCATGTAGCTGAACCTGTCCAGGGCAGCGGGATACTGCCAGACCAGCCCAGTGCAGCTGGTGAATGCAGGACTGGCTGTGCCAAGGAGCTGCTGCGAGTGGAACAGGCCAAGTGCCAAGCTGGTCAGGTGGAGCAGAGCAGGAAGTCAGTGACAAGTGTGAATCAGAACAGAGCAGCCTGTGATGACCTAAGGACAAGCCTCTAGCGTGATAAATCAATGGCTTAATGTGGATGTTATGGCCTCTATTTAGAGACACTGCGCTGTGAGTCGGGTTTGATAGAACCAGGACACAGCATATCCAGGCTTCTAAGAAAATGTGTATGGACATGGCTGAGTAATGAGTGGACATGGATGTACCAGGATAGGGCAGCAATCTTTAGATTGGGGTAGTGGGCAAAGAGAAGCCAGAGCAGGTTAGCTGTGATGCAGAGTGAACATCTAAGGAAGGACACAAAGGTCAGTCTTACCACACTATTCTCCACTGCCAATGAATTTCCCAGCTGTACACAAAGCCATCTTCAGAAATGCTGCCAGCAGTCCTTGTGACACAGTTCTGCAAGTCTGCCGAGCTACCCACACACACACAGCCTCCCCCAGCTCTTCATTCCACAGTAGCAGCTCTGGTAGTCGGCATTCCTGTCTCTCCAGATGGTGCCTGCAGGACAAATTCAAGCTGCTGCTTTCATCTGCTGCCCAGAGCCTTCATTGCAAGCTCCTTCTTGCCTGTGAGCCAGCAGGAACAGCGGCAGTTTGAAGCAATCTTCCTCAGGCCTGTTGCACCAGGGTTACTCAGCAAAAAGGAGAACTGAAGCAGAATTGCTTGTACCAGATCAAAGATGTTTCACTGCTGTCAGACATCAGGAAACTCTTGGTGATGGCATGTGACTGAATGAACCTGAGCAGCAGGCTTGGCATGAAGGAATGTGGAATCACCTCCCTCGACCTACTGGCCATGTTTCTTGTGATCCAGACTAGGATGAAGTTGGCCTTGTGGGCTGCAAGGATGCATTGCCGAGTCACGTTGAGCTTTCCCACCTCCAAAACCCCCACATCTTTGTCCTCAGGTTAGTGTCAATTCATGCTTCACTCAGACTACTCATGTGCTAGGGCTTGCCCTGATCCACATGTGGGACCTTGCACTTGGCCTTGCTGATGATAAGATTGGCCCAGGCCCATCTCCCAAGCCTGCCAAGGTCCCTCTGTATGGCTTAACGCCAAACTCAGCCCAATAAGTGCACAAATGCCTTGCACTGGGGAGCTCAGAGCTGAGCACAGCACTCCAAGCGTGTCCTCACCGGCGCTGAGCTGAGGGGAAGGATCACTTTTCCTGACCTGGTCTCCAGCTGGACAACGAACTATTGACCACAATTCTTTGAGTGTGACCATCCAGCCAATTCCTTACACACCAAGTGATCCATCCTTCTCCAGTTTAGAGATGAGGATGTCCAATGTTTTGCACAAGTCCAGGTAGCTGATGTCTGTTGTCCTTCCTTAGCTGACCACTCCTGTCACCCCCTAATAGAAGGCCGTCAAATCTGTCAGGCACAATTTGCCTTTAGAGAAGTCATGCTGGCTGTCACTGATCACCTCATTATTTTCCATGTACCTTAGCACAGTTTGCAGGAGCTCCATGATTTTGCCAGTCACCAAAGTGAGAGTGACTGGCCTGTAGTTCCCTGTGACTTCCTAATATCCCTTTTATAATATTTGGGTTATGTTTCCCCTTTTCCAGTCCATGGGAACTACACTGGACTGCCATGACTTCTCAGATATGATACACAGTGGCTCGGCCGCTTCCTCAGTCAATTCCCTCAGGACCCATATCCTGTCAGACCCCATGGACATGCGCAGGTTTCTTAAATGTTCAAACCCAGTCTTCCAGCAGGCAGTTCTTCATTCCCCTAATCACTGCTTTTACCTTCTGCAATTCTTGTCTGGAACACTTCCAGGTGAAGAATGATGCAAAAAAGTTGTTGGGTACCTCAGCCTTTTCCATGTCCTGGGTAACCAGGTTTCTCATATCCTTCCTGACAGGATCCGCACTTTCCCTGGTCTTTCTTTTATTGCTGCTGTTCCTATAGAAGCTTTTCTTGTTACCCTTGATGTCCTTGGCTGGATTTACATCTTCCAATGCTTTAGTAAATATGCCCAGGTGAATCTTACAGCCTCCTATGGTCAAATTCATCAAAGATCCTTTGTTGCTATCTTCCCAGGCAAATGTGGAGGAACTTTCAAATGTGATTAACTCATAAAGCTGGCATAGACTGTGTCCTGTAAGACAGATACTGACACTGTCCCATACACGTTTCTTCCTGCTGTGCTTTTATGCATTTACTTGTTAATTCAGGCAACCAGGACCTCTTTTGTCTTCCTGGTAACCTCTTATATGTGATTATGTTTAAGGCTGTTTTCCTGATCCGTAGCCAGAGAGTTTGGTAACAGTTTTCTCCACACAGCAAAACATCAGAAGGAACACACTGTAGATGCACATTGAACATTGGCGATGAAGAACTGCAAGGGGTTTGTGTGTGTGGTTATCAACAGCAGAGCACAGATGACACTGACTTCCACAGTTCCGTTTGCTGAACAAAATCGTGATTTCAGTAAGGTTTAATCCAGTGTAATTTTCTAAGGTGTTAGGAGGCAAAGGAAGAACCAAGGCATGGAAGAGGTTTGTTAATCTCTGGCCAGAGGTAAAACAGACTTCTTAGGATGCAGGCACATGTTGGCCTCATGAACCCAGTGCAATGTCCTGACAGCACCTGGAGTTGTTCTGAAGATTTTAAAAAATCCTAACTCTCTCCAGCTCTAATGTTACAAGGGTGCAGCATCAGAAGAGAGCAGTGTTCCCAGTCTCATCTAGATTTGTATTGATGTGATCCTGCCATTCCCTCAGAAAATGAAATATTTGTATTTGGTAAAAAGCTAAGAGCAATTAGCTGGAGCTAACAAGGACTTCTGCAATTAGACTGACTCCTGAGATTAAGAACTTTCCTGGCTGGTGATTGGCCCCCTTCCCAATTCTCTACAGCCCAGTATCTCCCCTGGGAGGGACTCAGTAAAAACAAAGACCTAGTTAAAACTTGGCGAAACTCTAATGCCTTGGGATGTATGCACTCAGTGTCCTGGAAAGAAACTTCATTGAGAAGAGGGAATAGGAAGCAAGGGACGTGAGCAAGGGCACAGGGGAAGAGCTGGAGAAACTGAAAGACAGAGGTAAATTCAAGATATTTGTAATACCAATGACTGAAGACTGACATGCTGCAGTCAGTTCCTGATCTGTCCCAACTTTTGAGGTCAAAATAATCTGCTCATTAGCACAAGAATAACTGTCTTATTTCAGACCTGACGTATTATACCTGTAATGTCTAGGGCTGGTGACAGAGAAGGTCAGTGCTATGAGGGCTTTGGCAAATAGGCTGTCAGAAAGGCAGTTCAAAGGAGGGTCTGCAGGGTCATAGAATCACAGAAAATCCTGAACTGGAAGGAACCTGTCAGGATCATCCAGTCCAGCTCCTGGCCCTGCACAGGACACCCCAAGAATCACAACATGCATTTGAGAGCATTGCCCAGACTCTTGAGCTCAGACAGACTTGGTGCTGAGACCACTCCTCTGGGGAGTCTGTTCCAGGGCGCAACCACCCTCTGGGTGAAAAAGCTTTTCTTGATATCCAACCTAAATCTCCCCTTACTCACTCAGCTTCACACCATTTCCTCAAGCCCTGTCACTGGTCATGAGAGCAAAGAGATCAGTAGCTGCCCCTCTGCTGTCCCTCAGGAGGATGTTGAAGACCACGGTGAGGTCTGACCTCAGTCTCCTCTTCTCCAGGGCAGATGCCCCGCCACAAAGGGCTACACTGCCCTTCGAAAACTTCTTCATAGGAGTAGCATCCATGACACACATGATCACAAATGATGTCATTGTTCAGTGGAGGCCTTCAGGGGTGATGAGGAGACTGGAGCATCCCTCTGATGAGGACAGGCCGAGAAAGCTGGGTCTGGTCAGCCTTGAGAAGACTGAGAGGGGACCTTATCAACATACACAAGCATCTGCAGGGAGGCTGTGGAGCAGGGCAGTTCCCCCCACAAGAGCTGATCTGTTGTTTGTTAACTGGTCAGATAACTCTAACAGGATAAGCTCTCCCGTAGTGAGTTATTTTGGTGCCACGGGGTTAACACAGGTCTGGCATCTCCCAACTGCCCAAAAACATCTTACTGTTGAAGTGAAATCTGGAATATAAGCTGATTTCTGACAGATAGGCATGTCTCTTTACAAACTTTATAAAAGCTACACCAAGCTTTCACAAAGCAGAAACCTTCTGTACATTTTCCAGGAAATGTGTGGAGTTTTCCTCGTGAGTAGGGGTGCTGCTTTGTGGTTACTCCCCTAGGGTTAAGGGAAGGAATCTGTACATTATCATCATTCTGGTGGAAAGTTACATTTGACTCCTAATCAATTCTATTTCTTTTGCTAGCTTTAGTATCGGTACGTTGATACAGTGCACTGTTTTATGTTATGCTGTAATCTACTAGTAGTTCTTTAATTTAATACCTTGTAGTAAGTAATTCCGATTACAATCTTTTATCTGTGATCTCTTGTCTGGTCATCCATTTTTATAAATAGACCTGACTTGCCACCAACTTGCAGGTCAGAGTGATTCCTTAAATTTAAGCTGTTGCCAAAATCTAAGGCTGAGGCAGGGCTTGTCTGAAGCTTCCACTCATCCTGTAGCAGGGTGTCAGTGGTTCGACCAAGCTCTGCCCAGCAGCTGGATGAAAGGCACTAGGCAGAAACTGATGCACAGAAAATTCCACCTGAATATCAGGAAGAATTTCCTAGGATGTTTGAGATATCAATAGAAGTCTGCCTTCAGGCTATTGAGACAAGCCTGGAAAAAGATCCAAAGCCATGTGGTTTATCTTTATCTCATGACAGTTTGGGCACATAAATATTAATCATTCGGAATGTAATCTGACTCCAGATCCAAACATCTGTTTGCAGGTGTGTACAAACAGACTGTGTGTCGGAATTCCCATCACAGTCAAAACTAATCAATCCATAAAGATAATGGAATCTGGTGACCAAATCTACTGGAAAAGTGTAGCTGGCATCTATAGCCCACAGTGATGACTTCAAATGGAGACATTTGGCTATTCTAATGACTAAATAAAAATGTTTAGCATCGTTTTACATGTCCAGAATTTTTGTATCTGCCTTACAAATGCCATTCCAAAACAATAAGTGCCTGTTACAGTAGTTGAAGCTCCCAGTTATATGTCAGAAATGTCATACCTGACCAATTTGGAATCCATGCTAATAATCACTTGATAGATGTTCAAACCATCATTCACAGAGTATATGTGATAAGTCCAAGGTGAAATAAATTGTTCCCGAAAAACAGAATTTCGAAATTCGTCTTAAAATTTCTATTTGTCCAACCTTTAACAACTACCACTGAATCACTCCTACTTATCTTTGGTACTGTGAAAGTAAGGATATAATTAAAACAACAAGCCATGCCCTCCATTATAAGAAAAACATTAAACATCCCCTCAGTATAAATCCTTCAAGTCATGTGGTACATTATTTTCTAATTATAACAACAGTGATATAAAATATGTCTCAAATATTCTTTTATATTTTAAATCAGAGATGAGATTTGAAAATATGATGAATTAAATCTCTTATTGGTGGCTCATTTTCTTTTTTAATTAATGCTTAGAACTACTGTACATTTTTCAGTTTTAACTATTTTTTTTTTTTTTTTTTTGGTAAAAATTGAGACGATTAGAAATTCCAAGCCATTTTTGTATTCTTGAAAAAACTGCTACACCTGAGAAATGCCTGGGACAAATGTTATTTCCTGGGGTGTAATCCACATTGTCTAGTACTTTTTGTATGGTACTGTGGAGTATGTGTGGGATTATCTGTGTTCACTGGGTAATTCTTTCCTGGAATGAACCCCATCCAGAGAATGATAGCCTGAACTTAGATATTAAGCTGTGGTTTAGGGTTATTCACCAAATCTCTCTATTCTCCACATGTGTTGGAGAATATTTTTTGGGATGTCACCAGAGGCTAATATTCCCATTAGAGAGATCTCACATTGGTTTTATAGATATTTATAGACTGCGGGCCTGAGCAACCTTCTGATAAGAGGTGTATCTTGGCCAGACCACAGAGCTGGGATGCATTCAAAGAGATGAAACTTTTTTTGGAGGTCTGTGACCAAAAAAAGGATAATTTGAGAACCACCAGAGATCCTCAAAAGACCCCTACTCTAATGTAAATAAGATCCGAGAAGTGATTTAAATATGCAAATGAATTTGCAGGAACTTTTAGCATAGAGATATGAGTTTTGGGAAATGTAATGAATATGTGTAAGTTACACACAGCTAGCTGTGGTCTGTGCAGTTGGAGGATATCCCCAGCATGACCGGTGCTGAAATAAACTAATGCCACTTTCTAATACTAAAATCACAATGTTAAAGAGTTTTATTCCTGACTTTCAGTGACAAAAGCATGATTCTGAAATCTCTTGAGGTGGTACTCTGCAGAACTGGAGTCCACTGACTGTTTGCCCACTTCAGTTTTGGGATTTTTCCGTCATTTTATTCTGCTTGCTACACGAGAACATTCTTTCATGGTACCTATAGTGAAGATAAATGATTTTCCCTGTTGATGTCCAGGTCATCACAATTAGAAGTTATGGCTGAGGTATCAGATGATATCCACCCATCTTAGAGTTGCACTATCCCGACAGGGTTATATGGGGAGCTTGGTAGGGATTGGGGTGCAGAACACAGAGCAAGGCCATTCGTGACTCTGGTGTAGAGGAACCCTAGACAAAGGGGAGTGCATCAATCCAGTCCCCACATGTACTTTGGGATGAAGTTGCCCAAAAAGATCATTCTTGCCCACAAACTAACATGTGGGTTCCCCTACTTCTTCCCAAGGTTTGTCATTCCATATGACATCAATCAGAAAGACTAAAAAAAAAAACCTAAAAAAAAGGATGGCAAAAGTGGGTCTGCTCTTTTATAGCATGAAGTGATTGGCTGCCAGCCATAGACATTTTTAGGTTATGTGTTGTCAGGTTTACTCAGAAAAATATGCTTTGCTGCTGGAAACGGTGTCAGCAGCTCTTCAGTTTCTTCCACTCAACACTTCTGACTCTCACTTCCATATGGGGGCCTGGACATCCTTGCTGCTCCCACTCTCAAATCACGGAGCACCTGTTTTGCATGTCCTCATGGTGTTGGAAATGATAGAACTTTACTATATATGTGATCTATATAATTAATGATATATATATATTATATATATAGCTAATTAATTGCTTTAATTAAGTTTTCTAATTAGTTGTTTTAATTAATCGTAAGCAGAGTAATATTCCACTCTGTCATATGCCACTGTAGCCAACATTTAGCAAGGTTTGCCGTAAGCTGCTACAGTGGGAATGCAGCTTGGGAAAATTCCTGAAGCTTTAAATTTTGCTAAAACAACTGTAATCAGCCTTGATATGCTTCAACGATCTCAGAGCTGGGAGAGAGATATACTGCTGAAGCTGGACACAAGGAATGCAGAATTTGTGAACCACAAGGACATTTTGCAGAACCCTGAGATACAGAGGAAACTAAGAAAGACAAGTCAGCAATTGTACTGTAACCTGATTGTCCTGGTTTCAGCTAGGGTAGAGTTAATTTCTTCTCAGTAGCTGTTCCCGTGCTGTGTTTTGGATTTGGGATGGGAATGGTGTTGATAACATACTGATGTTTTGGGTTTTGCTAAGTCATGTTTATCCTAAATCAAGGACTTTTTTTGTCCTTGTCTCCTGCTCTGCCAGTGAGGAGGTTCTCAAAAGAAACCGGGAGGGAGCATAGCTGGGACAGGTGACCTGAAGTGACCAAAGGGATATTCCACACCAAGGAACATCATGCATGGTACATAAACTGGGTGGAGTTGCCCAGAAGAGCAGCTGATCTTGGTTCGGGAAGAGAGCTCTGGCATCAGTCAGCAGGTGGTGTGCAAGTGCATTGTGCATCACTTGTTTGGTTCCTTTTCATTATCATTGTTATTTGCTACTAACATTGTATTTCATTTTACTTTCAATTATTAAACTGTTATTAATTCAACATGCAAGTTTTACTCCAAATCTCCTCCCCCTTCCACCAGGGTGGGGGGAAGAAGAGGTGATTGAGCAAGCAGCTGCATGGTGCTTAATTTCCATCTGGGTTTAAACCACGATACCTCTCTATCTGGGAAAAAGATAATAAAAAGACTGAAAATGTGGACTAATTAGAATGAAAAGCAAGAAACCAATAACCAATAGAAGACAGAATACTAATTAAAGAAGAGCATTATGCAATTTATAGTCAATGAACATTAATTTCTTTGTTTGCTAAAATGTATAAATAGTGAAAAGTTTTGAAAAAGAGTGTGGGCATGTTTAGAGGAGATCCCACGCGCTGTAATAAAGTAATGCATGCTTTCTAATTCTAAAAGTAGTATTAGAGAGTTTGATTTATCCTGATGTTTTCAGTGACAGTGATGGGTATGACAGTTTGGCCAAGCTGGTCTCAGCATTCTTTAACACTTAAAAACAGGAGAGCCTCCTTGTTCAGTCCGATCACTGATCAGCAGCCCCTCCTTGCTCAAGCCACTACTGGTAAGTTGTAAAGAAGACACATTTGGAGCTGCTGTATCCCTGCTTAGGCAAGCAGTTCTGCTGCAGCTGGCACAGCTCCCTGAGCAACAGCTGGCTGAGAGCCCATCCCGTCATCCTATAAAAGCCCTGTGCAACTTTTTAATGGGACAGACTTCTAACACCCCCCTTCTTGGAGTGTGTGTGGAGATTCCTCCCTTGAGTGGGGGCACCCATCAAGGTTACTTCTTGAGACTGAGGAAAAGAGACTTGTCCAGGGCTGTTGGCAAGGGTGAGTAATATCAATCTCTGCTTAATATTTACTTTTCTAGGTTTAATATAATTGCTTCAAGATTGCTTCCAAATACTGTACTATATTAGCAGCTATAACAACCTACTCTGCGGAATAAATAATTCTGATTAATCATCAGCATCATCATCCATTTAAGTAAATCGTTCACTCATGTCTGTAAAGGCATATAGAAAGCAAAGACGCCTTTGCTAATAAACGCAGTGCTAATCTTCCATTCTGCTGGAGCCAGGGCCATAAGGTGACCCCAGCATTCCCAGAGAGCCCTGAGCACTTGTCTGACATGCATCTCTGGGGCATGGAAACCCTCCTCTTCCTCACTGAAGGGTGGTGGTCAGTGTACTGCACAAACCGGCTGCGGAGCTCACAACCCAGCTGTGGGGATCTTTGCTCTCTCAGCCTTGGTTGGTTTTGCTCTTGAGCAGCCCCGAGCACAGGAGCCTGCTTGAAGCTGGTGTTGGAGGGCCCTGGAACTGCATTATCCATTGGGGCTTTGTCACAATGTGGAGGACTTGTTCTCCCCCTCTTCCTCTTGCTCAGTGAGGAGTGGTGGTCTGTGCACTGCACAAACTGGATGCGGAGCTCGTAGCGCCGCCAGGGAGATCTTCTCTGCTCTCTCAGCCTTGGTTGGGTTTGCTCCCGAGCAGCCCTGAACATGGGAGCCTGCTTGAAGCTGGTGCTGGAGGGTCCTGGGACTGCACTATTGATAGGGGTTTGGTCACAGCATGGAGGACTTGCTCTCTGCCTCCTCCTCTTCCTTGCTGAGGGGTAGTAGTCTGTGTACTGCACAAAGCGGCTGCGGAGGTTGTAGCCGCCACGCACGGATCTGCTCAGCTCTCTCTGCCTCAGCAGGGTTTGCTTCCGAGCAGCCCTGGGGGCAGGAGCCCACTGGAAGCTGCTGTTGGAAGGCCCTGAAGCTGCACCATCCCTGGGAGCATGGCCACAGCTTGAAGGGCCAGTTCTTCCTGCGGAGGGGTCACAGTCCATGGTGTCCACAGAGCAGCCGCAGACATCCCCGCCCCACAATGCGGATGTGCTCCGAGCCTGCTCCATGCCAGTGTCTTCCATGCCCACTGCCGTGTCCTGCAAAGAGAGCTGTGGAGAGTGCCTGCCTTTTCTCCTGAAAGGACCAGAGTCAGTGGGGAAACTGCCAAAGGGAGGGGACATTTTGGAGCCTCCCAAAGGCACTTCTGGAGGGCTGCCAAGGCCAAAGGGCCAAGGATGGATCCAGGTGGGATGCTTTGAGAGGAAGCAGCATTGTGGCTGTGAAGAATGCTGCAGTGTGGGAGGGAAAAAGGAGAAATGCTGAGATCCTGGAAAGAAATCCACTGCTCCTCTGGTGCCCTGACCCACCTCCCCAGAGTTACCTTAGTCCTACCAGGCAAACCCTGGTGTCCAATAGAAGCCACCTGCTTGCTGCTGGCTGCCCACTGACTGAGGAAGGAAGGGGCATATGGCGGTTCCAGTGAGGAAGAAGCCCTTTCTCCAGTTTGCAGATCAGAGCATCTGGAGAAAAAAGAGTGATCTCAGTTTAGGGCTGCTGTTGCAGCTGCCGCTGGGGTTCAGTCATTTTTTGGGAGCGGTTTCTGTGCCAAAGAGAAGACTTAACCAAGGGCACTTAATGGAAAATTCAGCTAGGGAGTTGGCTCCCAGCAAAACCTCATCTTTTTACCTTCTACAGTCTCTATTTCATAAATTCACAGACTTGTCTGGGTTGGAAGGGGCCTTAAAGTTCATTTTGTTCCACCTCCCTGTCATGGGCAGGAATACCTTACGGTAGACCAGGTTTCTCCGAGCCCAGTCCAACCTGGCCTTGAACACTTCCAGAGATGAGGCACCCACAGTTTCTCTGGGCAACCTGTGCCATTGTCTCACCACCCTTACACTGAAGCATTTCTTCCTAATATCTGATGTAAACCTGCCCGCTGTCAGCTGAAAACTGATACCTTTCCTCCTGTCCAACTCTCCCTGATGAAGAGTCACTCCCCATCTTTCCTGATGGGCCCCTTTAAGTTCTTTCCCTCTTCTCTACATAAGTTCAGCATGAGAGAGCAGACAGGTAGCAGGTTACATCAGGGCAGCAGCCTGAAGGACAGACATGGGGTAGTACAGATTTCACAGCACTGAATGATGCAGGTAGTAATTGCATTCAATGAGAAAAACACTCAGGAGTATGAGAAGCAAAACAACGAACAAGGAAAAGGAAACATCTTCTGAACACATGTGAATCCTGGTTATTACCTGGAATAAAACAGCAGGTAGGCTTGCTGCCTGAGAGCTATGTCAATGCAACGAAGCTCCACAGACTCATCATCCATCCGGTACCACAGTCCATTGCTGGCCTGTGAAAAATGGCAAGGATCTCTGTATGGTTTCTCTCCAAAAACACAGGCAGAAAATGACCAAACAAAGAGTATACCAAAACAAATCCAGTCCGGCCCTAAGGAGACCTTCTGCCCCAAAACCTTGGCTGTAAGCAACACTGACAGGAAAGTTTATCTTCCCCAGCACACATTTTTCCCCATTGGGAAGGAAGTTGCTCTTTACCTTTGTGTAGCAGAAATAGTGTCCTCCATGACAGCTGACCCCACTGTGCACCAGGACGGCATACAAGGAGTAATGGAGCGGTTCTCCATCTGCCTGAGACATGTATGGGCGAAGATCCAAGTACTCAGGATACTCCACAACCTATAGAGAGATCAAGAGGGCTCAGAGATGTTCCTGACCTGTGACATGAAATAGCCTACCAAGTCCAAGGGCCACAGGTGTGTAAATACATCTTTGGGGCTCATGAACAGTTGGTTTTCTATCAAGCAACATGTAATGGTTTGGGTGGCAGGGAACTGTTAGCCAAAGCAGCTCTGTTGGAGAAGAGCGCTTGTCTATCTTCCCAAGGGAATTCCCCAGAAGGGAACATGGCCAACCCAACATGTGTGGCTTGTGACAAGCATACTGCCCTAGGGAATCTGCTCCAGGAAGAGAAAGTTTCACACCAGTTATGTACACACCTTGCTGATCTTCCCGCCAGTGAAGCAGTCAAACCTTTTCAGACACACTGTGAGAACCTTGGGTGCACAATGGACTGTGAACCTCTTGGAGGCAGCAACATTCTTCTTACACCTTGAAACCAAGCACAAAGCCCAGTGCTGAAATGTACCCAATCCTCCCCCAAGGTGGCCAAACAACCTTTCCCATCTCACACATCCTTTTGCTATTCTAAGGCTATTCACTGTCATATTTATAAAAAGCTGCATCTCGTTTGTGTGTAGTAAACCTCCATGAGAAGATGACTTCTGCTCAATGACATGCAGCCGTCTCACACAGGATCTGGTGTTAGGGTGTTCTCAGTAATCATCTTACGTGTTACATTTAAAGCAGTTTTCACCGTCCAGGTGCTCGGGTGCCACAAAGTCCTCCAGAGCTGCCGTGAGGGATGAGGCTGCCTGGAGGAGTGAGAAATGAGCGCACTGGGCTGCAGGAAATGCCCTCAGCCAAACATTTCCCAGGAGCTGCCAAGAGCTCTGTAGCTGATGCTGAACAGACCCACCATGAACCTGCAAGCAGTGTCCAGAAGGCAGAAAGAGAGTGTGATGCTGAAAATTCCCCTGTGTCCCATGGGCTCCTGGTGCCATCAAGAGTTCCCTCTCTATACCACTGCTCAGTTCAACTAATGATAGTGTGCAGGGGCATCAGTGGTGAAAACAATCCAACCCATCAGCCTGGGAGCCAGATGGGTGGGCAAAGGGAAGAAGGAAGAGGATATATCAAGGGTGCAGAGACGATAATGCTGCTTTGTCCAGCTTAAAGACAGCACCTACAGAGAGAGCAGTGCCACAGCTTCTGTGGGAGGACACCATCCATTCCCCTTCCCACCTATCAAGGCGTCTTGTGTTCACAGTCTACATTTTTAAGACAGATGTGTTGACTCTGGAAAACTACAGGGGCCTTGGGATGTCTTGAAGCACAATTGCAAAGCCTCTTACTTTGATATCCAAAGGGACATCCAGGAAGGCCTCATAGGAATCAGAAATGGCCTTGCAGCTGAAGCAGGTGACTGGAAGGAAATATCCAAACGCTGAGCAATGGGGAGCTGACTGACACTGCCCATTTACAGTTGTTGTACCTGTCCCACCAGTCCCAGGACCAACTGTCGGGCACAGGCAGACAGAAGGTCACAGGCAATGTCAAAGAGAGTAATAGTTGTGGAAACATACCTCTGGATCTCAGAAAGCCTCCAAATATTTGATGGACGACAGTAGTAGATTGAGAAGAGATGTCTAAGCTGGAAACAATTGGTAAGACAGAGCATTATCTCCTCCAAGAGTTTTGCTTTGCCTGAAAGCCCTTGGTTTATGTTTCCTTGATGGGAGCACATCAGGCAGTCCAAAGGGCTCAGAACTTTGTAAAAGTAATCTGCTTGTGCTTACTCGCTGCTTGCGCTCAGACAAGCTCTCTGCATGGCATTGACAGTACAGCATAAGAAGTCATGAGCATCTTCCTCCCTGCCAGGCTGAAAATGTTCTCCTATGCCTAAGAAAGAAGAAGTTTGTAGTTCTCTCACACAGGATGGGAAGAAAATCTGTCAAAGCACCTGGAATGACTTACATCTGAAAACCTTGAGGACAGCCAAAGGCAGGATGGCACTGACAGAGGAATGCAAGACCTTGTTAACATGCGCTTCCATGATGCACATCATGCAGAAGCCTTGCTGGTGACCTGAAGAGGGAGGCAGGGAAGGTCCTTAGGTTAGCAAAATATCCACAGCAGTAGGGATATTCCTCCTCTTCCACTCCCACTTCACTGCGATACTCCACTCCTCCCAGTGTCCCAACGACAACAGGGCATTTTAGCATGCAGAAAATATTCTTAGGAGGGATGCTAAACTGACAGAAGTATTCTGTGCAATAGGGTTTAGCTTGCAGGAATAGAGACCTGGAGCTGCAAAGAGGTGCCTTCATGAAGAGTAAGACAGCTGGATAGGACAAGTGGCCTCTAGGCTTGAGTGTTCAAAGAATATAAACTTAGGGGGCTGACAAAGGGCTGCTGTTCTCCTAAATCAAATTCCAGGTTCTGGGAATCTTTGGGATCTGATTAACAGATTTTCAAAGAGATGTCCCTAAAAGTACTCACAGGCCTGGCTGTGCTCTCGGGAGAGCAGGTAGTTGGCCAGTGGGGGGGTGTAGGTCAAGCACTGCAGCACAGCATTGAGGAAGCATGTGTTGCCCACATTGAGGAGTCCCGCTCCAGCACTCTGTCTTTGCTTCCAGACCATGCAAATCTTCTCTGGTGGAAAGAGGATCCTTTTTGGAGGAGCCATGCCCTCGGCAGTGACTGCAGAGAAATTCCATTTGAAAATAGATGAGATAAGGAACAAAAGCGTATTTAAACTTTGAGTTTTCTACACAAACACTGAGGACAACCAGCTCGAACCTCCAACTCAGTACGAGGGGAAGCCTAGCACTGCTATTGAAATTTACTGTTTGGAAAAGTCTATTCCCTTGCTTACTTTGCCAAGAGTCCAACAAATCCAAACTCTGATTTCTGGACCTCAAGCTACCTACCTTCCTTTCTCACTAGAGCTGTAGACTGGGTTATCAGGTCAAGCTTTCCCTTTTCTGGTTGTAACTTATTGAACACAAGCAAGTACTGAACACAGAAGGTAACTCAAAGGATATCAGACCTCTCTATGAGCAATGATGTTTCAAAGTCTTGTACATAGTGGCAGAAGAGAGACAAAAGGTGTCTTCCTGTGGCTAACCATAAACAACTGGGTCAGTCTAGCTGCTCTCAGGAAACATCCCAGAGTTCACTCTAGATTGTGAACACATCATTCCGGGATCTGACCACCAGCCATGTCAGTTGTCTGTGGGGATTCACAAAGTCCAAACCTGCTGGTGAAGCTGTTACTCACAGGACTCGTTCCCTGTTGTGGCCATTGCCTCTTTCAGGAACAGAAGGCAAAGCTTTGAATGACCAAGGATGTCAGGACATGCTCCAGAAAGAGATCAGTGCCAGTCCCATCACCTGATTGCAAAGAAATTACTGTAGCTCACCAAAAGTATAAAAACTCCAAATAAACACAATCTATAGATAACAAGTGCTGCAGTGGTGCTTGTACCCGCAGCCCAACTGCAGGCTCACACCCTTATGATCAGTGACAGAGCCCCAATTCACAGAAGGTTCAAAGGTCCTTCTGAAGTGCTCCAGTGCACGTTACCTTCTCTGAAGAGGCCCTGCTGATGCTCTCCTGTCACTGCATCAGCAGCAGAGCTCTCTGGCTTTCCCACTTCCTGTATAGGAGTAACCAGCTTTCAGCCACTAACTTAGCAGTTGCCTTTGCTGCTCTCCTTTTTCTGTCTCGTTCCCTCCTGCAGCAGTCAAGGTGTGCTTTTTGCCCAGCCCCTCAGACTACAGTCAGTCCCTACTTACCTATCCTGGGCTATAGTAAAGAAACAAGAACCAGCAAACAGGAACTCTAGCCTAGCCCATATCTGGGCAGCATATAAAGGTGTAATAGCTGAGCCTACAGCTAGGAAGGTATAAACCAGCCTTCTTTTATACAGGATACTTTTATCCCTATCTCCTTCCTCTGTGATCTATCCCAAGAGTCAAATCATAATTACATTTGAGAGGATGAAAGTTGAGGACAAGAGGCCAGTAAGCAATAAATTGTTGGGAAAAGGCAGGTACGTGAGTAGCAAAGGAAAAAGCCGAGTTATCCTGAAGGCCTGATCTGACCAAGTAACTTTGGTTCGCCTGCTTTCAGGATACCAAGCATTGGGCAGGTGAGGTCACAATCACTGGACAGGTGCTACATTTCTGCCTCTGTGTGACACAGAGCCACACAGGGATGTGTCCCCTTGAGGCCATAGAACCACATGGTTCCTGGGCACAGGAATCCACATGGCTCCTCTCACAAGTGGAAGTCACTGGGACTTCCCCTGTGCTGCTGATGGAAAGCTGTTCATCAGCTGGCAGAGCTCCCACTGCCCCAAAGCACAGAGCCTGCCAAGAGCTGTAAGCAAGCCTGGTCACAGTTTTGTCTGGCACACAGACTGCTGGGGATTTCTGTTCCACTCCTCTCAGGCACACCACTGTGCCTGTGAGACTCATGTAGCAAAGCTCCCAGGCTCTTACAGGCTAATTTCCAATTAATTTTATCTGCCCTTAAGGTACGCCCATGGGCTGACCCTGAACTGGCACCACCAAAGGAACCCTTCAGAGTCAGACCTTGGCTGGCTGCCAGGCCCCCACCCAGTTGCTGTCTCTCCTGGGCAGTTTTTTAGCATTTCCACATTTACTCCTTCCTCCAGGGTTGGTTAGGTTTTGATCAGACACAGCTTTAGCCAGATTCCCACTCAGGATGGCTGGAGGCAGTTTTGTTCTTGCTGTGTTGGACATTATATCACTTCTAAAAATTTTTTTTTTTTTTTTTTGTAACTTTAGTCAGTCTTGTTTGCCTTTGCCCTGGGGGAAGGGAATTGAAGTTCCTTTTCAGGGGACTGTTTCACCAGGTGAGGTCTGACGAACTTAACATCTCAGCAGACTGGGAGCTGCCAGAGGATACACAAAAGATAACAACCATCAACGACCATTAACAACCATCAACTCCAAACATCACCTCTGTCACGGTTGGAGACACCTGGTCAGGAAAAGATCGAAAAGAGAACCAAGGAATGAGGACCAGATTAGCATCAGAGGTGAAGAAATCCATATTCAATAGGAAACCACATACTAAGAACTGCATAACTTGGACCAATGAACATTGAACCAATGAATTTCTATGGGTTTTGACTGTATAAAATATATGAAAAATCTAGTAAAACTTATGTGTCATGGAATTATTTTCTCTGCACAACCTGGGCAATGTGTGGATGAAATGATTTCTGTGGTACATCCTGCCCACAGCAGCATCCTTCCCAGAATAAAGTAATGCCTCGATTTTCTAACACTAAAAATGTTGTTGGAGGGTTTTCATTTTTTCTTGAAGTTTCAGTGACATTCCCACCAGAGGTTTAGGCTGATCCCTTTGAGCTGGGAGGAAGCTGCAGCCTTGGGAGAGGAAGGTCTGCTTTGTGCACTTCATTTTGATGCCTCATCAAAACCACTGCAAGGTTTAGACAAAAATCAAAGGGCAAGCGACCACCAAGGCTCCCGATTGCCTTAAACAAAACACACTTTGGATCCTGGTTGCTTCCTTTAGGCTGGAATACTTCCATTCCATGGTCAGAAAGCTGCTCGGCCTGCCTGAAGCCAGACACAGTCCATGGAGAGCTCAGCCCTGCACTTGGTCACCGGTCACCCCCAGGGTGGCACCAGGGCCCCTCTAACTTCCCTTAGCGGGACCTGCCCTGGGCAGGAAGGAGTGAGGTCGGGGATGAGTGCCGAGGCCGAGCCGAAGTGCGCTAGAAGCCGTTCCGGTTAGGCGCTAAGCGGGGGGGGGAGGCTGTCCCGTCGCTATGGTGACGGGGACCTTCCATGAGGGCGGCGCGCACGGCAGTCGCCTGGAGCGTTCTGGTCAGGCGCTGCGCGGGCAGCACCGTCGCTGAGATGACGGGGACGGTCACGCAGACGGCGCTCACCATTGTGGCCGCCAGCTGGGTAGCCCCGGTTCCTACGGGCGAGCCGTGGGAGTCGTTTTGGGCGGCTTGAGGAGGGAGGTGCGAGGGTGGGGAGAACTCTCGGTCCCGGGGCTCCGCACGTGTCTGGCAGGGCGGCTCGGGAGGCGTTGGAGCTTCCTCGGCTGCTCCAGACCCAAAGCGCTGGAAGTTTTCTTCTCTCCGTGCCCTCTTCTCTCCGTAGCCCACGGTCTCCCGCCTGCGTTGGGCAGAGTAGTAGCCCTCCCTGGGGCTCTGCGTGGAGCAGGCCGGGTGGTACTCCCATGTCGGGTGATTGGGCAAAGCGATTCCTTGGTGTGGGTTTGACATTCCCCGCCCAAAATGCCGCAGCAGCGCCAGGCTATTTTGGGGAATGGGGCGGGGGGGGAGCGTGTGTTTTGAAGACTCGGCTGGACCCTTGCTCAGAGGGACTGGGAGAGGTCCAGCAGCATGGAGCCAGCCTGGCCGGTGCAGAGGGGCACCGAGCAGGAGACAAAATCTTAGAGAGGTGCCACTGGCCACAACAGCAACCTCTCCCTTCAGGTCAGAGGTAGCAGTGGATGTGATCGGCAGCGTTTGATCCCCCTGCAACGTGGAGGTGGTGATTGAACAACCTGTAAACGGACTGGCTGGAGCAGGGGAGGCTGGGACGCTGCAGTGGGGAGTGTGACATGGTACTATGGCAGGCCTGGTAGGTGCAGATCAGATGCTCTGGCACCTCTGTCTGGTGGCATAAGTCATCTCAAGGGCTGGAGGCTTAGCTGGTGTCAGGAGAGGCTGCACTCACTGGTGCCTCTGAAGCTGAGAATCTCTGATTCTCTTGTGCTTCACGTACCATTTCCCAAACAGCATGGAGAAACCTACCTCTGCCTTGAGTGTGTTTTGAGAAAGTCCAGGTCAAAACTACATCATTTTCTAATGAGGAAATTTGTCTTTCTCCAAAGGCTGCAAAACCCAGTTTACCAAGTGCATAGAGTTGGATGCTTTCCTTTCAATGACCACTGGGGCTTTGGTCTCGTGGAAATGCATGGGGCAGAGGGTGGGGGACAGTGGGATCAGGGGGCAGTGCTGGCTACTGGAACGTTTCAGGATCCTTGTCTGCAAGCTGTAGTTGAGTGCATTGTGTAATTCCTGAACCAGAGATGCTCATCTGCCTCTCTGATGAAGTGGATTTGCTTTTTGGGGTTCCTTTGTGAGAGG
Organism: Dasyornis broadbenti; assembly: GCA_013397935.1. Lineage (NCBI taxonomy): Eukaryota > Metazoa > Chordata > Aves > Passeriformes > Dasyornithidae > Dasyornis > Dasyornis broadbenti. The sequence continues at coordinate 101,118 of VZRN01000234.1, forward strand.
GAATGAAGCAGAGTGCACAGGATAGCACAGCATTTCCCAGAGTCAGATGCCATGGAACAGGTCAGACATGAGCTTGGGGAGACAAAATGAAGTTCATCTCATATGAAAAGCCTCCACAGCCTATGGGGAAACAGCAAATCTTCCTGTGGAGAGCCTAGGTCAGGAGTATGCTAGTACCCATCATGGTAATATCTCCCAGTCTTGTTTTCAGACAAACCTCCTGTTAAACCTGCCAGAGCTTTCAAGCTGGCCAGCAAGAAGTGAGGGCCTTTCAGACACGGCCTCTTCCCCTTGGAGAACTCTCTGAGCTCCCCAAGTCCTTCCAATCTGCCCCATTCTTGACTTCCCCACCCCACTGCCTGCCCCAAAAGCCATTCCCAAGTGCCCTTGGGAACTGGGAGCCCAGAGACAAGCTTTCCAGCAGGAGCCCCAGCTCCCAGATTTACCCAGTACATCTGCTGTAAATCTCCCTCGTAACTGTTATTTGCTAAATGTAGCAGTCCCAGCACTACTGTGTTTGATCCCAGCATTTATTTAGCCTTATTTTTTGTGTTGTACAAGATGGCTGCCTCAGTGAGTCCCTGTGGTCCCTCCACCTTTCCTTGCCTGGCCTAGCAGTTCCCAGAGCACCTTGCCAAACTCTCATGCAGTGCTGCTGACTCCAGGGCTTGTGTCACATGTCCTTTCTAGGGGATTATTTTTTTCAGCCAACTCCCTGTGGAGGACAGCAAAGCTGCAGAGATGAGCCCAAATGTCAGTAGAGAGCCTGGATGTCCTGAGGCGTGGAGCTGATGCAGGCCACAATTGCCCCAGCCTCACCCGATTCCAATCAGCAGAGTGTGAAGTTTGGTAACCCCTCTGTGGCATCCCTGTAGGGTGAGGAAGACATGGCAAGGGAGTGTGTGAATGGTGAGGGAAGAGCTTCCGGGTGTTCTGGATGAGATATAGTAAAGCCAGGGGAGCATGTGCTGCCACAGCCCAGCCTTCCTGGGTGCACTTCAGATTAAGTGTTGTAGGAAGGACCGTCACACGAAGCAGTGGCCTTGGGTTTTCCCAGTGCTTCTTCAAACTGCAGCAGGATGTCAGAAAAGGAATCAAAGCACAGAGGATTTCCAGTGAAGAAGACACTGGGAGGAGTTGGACATGCGTTCTTCCATTCCATAAAATGAGGAAAACCAGGGACCAGAGTGAGAGGTGAGGAGTTTTCAAAGTCTGCTAATGTCTGATGACTGCCCTCCCTGGCATGCAAGGATCCAGTGCCTCTGGCACAGACCTGAAAGCTGTGTTGCAGATCATGAAGCTGAGCCAGGACAGGGTAAAAGTTTGCAGTAACCAGGATGGGGCATGGCCAGGACCTGGAGGTTATTCTGTACCACCTCACATCGTTTTCCAGGGATAGGGGAAGAAGTCCCTTCTGGGTGGCGGCCTGGTCGGGCCTTGCCAGGCTCCACCTGGTGGATGATTGCATGTAAATTGTTCCACTCAGCTGTACACTCCATTATTAATATTGTTGGTGTTACTGTTCATTTTCTTATTTCATTGCTGTTTCCAGTATATTGTTCTTGTTTCAACCTGTGATCTTTACCTTTTGTGCCTCCAATTCTCCTGTCAAGCCCACTGGAGAAGTGAGGGGAGAGGGTAGCGAGCAGCATGTGGTTTGCAGTGTTTTGGTGGGAGCACTGGACTGGGAAATACCATTCCTAAACCATGACAGTGAGTGCATAAGCACTCTCCATCTCTGTCCCTTGTGTTCTGCAACCATGACGCCCAGCAACAGCCTCCAAAACAAGAAGCAGCGCTGAGGCATTTGCAGTCCTCACCCTGCTCCAAACATGGGAAATGCATAAACAGGCTCAGAAGGCCTTCCTTATGGCATTGAACTCCTGTCAGCTTCTCACATTCTTTGCCATGGTCAGCAATTTCTCGTGCAGCACTCAGGAGTTTCCCAGGTTTGTTCCATTAGCTAAGGCTTGTGTGCCTTAATGCATCCCCCCAAGTTGTTGGCATGTGGCATTGTTTCTTCTTAGCTTTGATGTGCCAGTTTTCTCCACCCTGTGAATGTTCTGTTCTGAACATTGGTCTGAGCATGTTCTCTGACCAAACACTCCCTTTGGAGTGACTCTTTCCCTTTGTGCCAGATTTGTCTGCCCACGGCATTGTTTTGCAGGTGCCAGGCATGGGTCCCCTTTGCCTTGCGTGATCTTCAAGGTCCCTTCCCATCCAAACCGTTTGTGGTTTGGATTCCCTGGCTCTCTGAGGCTATGGCCCTTCCCTGCCCTCTGAGGGCACCATGCCCAGAACCTGGAACCACCCACTCTGTGACATCAGCCCCAGGGCTGTGGGTGCCATGGGTCACGCAACTGGTGCAGGCACTTGGTTCAGTGGCTGCACTGAAAGAGGCAAGCTTTTGTTTCTTGCAGCCGACACGTGCCACTGGCAGTGATGAATTTGCTGTACTTCTTCATCCTGCTGGCTGTGTACAGGCCTGCTCATGGCACCTGGGACACCTGCAGGTAGGCGGCCCCAGGCTCTTGGAGGGTGCTTGGGCATCTTCTGGATTCCCTGGAAAGGGCCTGCTTGTCCCCCATTGCCATACCATGTCTTCCCAAACCCCGTGTGGGAGCCTCTTTGCCAGCACCCAGGTGCTGGGGCAGAAAGGGATAGCCTGAGCAGCAGCAGCTGTTGGGCAGAGCAGTAATGACTTTGTGCTTACAGAGGGACCTGCGGGCTCCGGCCCATGGCTTCTGACTATGACTCCATAGCTTCTGACTACAGCATTCCACACATTGTGGGTGGCACAGGTGCCCAGCCAGGGGCCTGGCCCTGGATTGTCAGCATCCAGGATCCCAGGAAAATAGGCACTGGTCATACGTGCGGAGGGTCTCTCATCAGCCCACAGTGGGTCCTTACAGCAGCCCACTGCTTCCTCCAGGCCAGGTAAGGAGGAGGAGGGAGCGAGGATATCCCCACAACACGAACAGTTGCCCAGCCTGCAACACCAGATACCAATCCCATCCTGTTTCCTTGCAGTGTGCCCAGTGTCTCAGCACTACAAAGCCCAGCTGAGAGACTGCTCAGAGGGCTGGGCTCATGCCACTGCTGCCTAGCAGCCTCCAGCTTGACACTCCTGGAGCCTAAGGCATGCTAGGGCAGTCACACGTTCTGTTGCTCTGCTTTACTCACCGCCTTGGGAAGCAGAAGGCAGGGAACTGCTGAGCTGCTTCAGCCATGGCTCTGCTCCCTCTCACCCCTCTCTGCCTTGCAGGAATGTCACCATGTGGCGTGTGCTGATCGGGGCCACCCAGCTGACTCATCTGGGCCCCGAGGCCCAGGTGCGCCATGTGAAGCGGCTCCTGGCTCACCAACACTATGCTGCTGCTTCACAGCAGAACGACATTGCCTTGCTGGAATTGGACCAGCCCGTGGAGTGCAGTGACTACATCCAGCTTGCCTGTGTGCCCAATGCCTCGCTTACAGTGTCAGAGCTGAAAACTTGCTACATTGCTGGCTGGGGTTCCACCAGTGCACAAGGTGAGGGCCCAAAAAGGGCCTGTGCTCTGAGGGCAAGCTGGGCACACTGGGGAAATGGGTTGGGCTTCCTGAGAGCAGAGACCAAAGTCAGGCTGCAGGACATAAACCTCTGGAGAGATGGGCCTGGCCTGCTCCCCAAAGCCAGATAGAAAGGGCACAACACTTCAACAGCTGCTCCAGAGGCAAAGCCAAGCCCTAGGGAAGGACTTCACCCCCAGACAGGGGACTAGAAATGGCAACAAGCTGCTGGGTGCTCATTCCTTCCTGTGCTCACAGCTCATGGACCAAGTGATGTCCTGCAGGAGGCCAAAGTCCGTCTCCTTGATACCCAGCTCGTTAACAGCAGCCGATGGTACGCTGGGGCCATCCACACGCACAACCTGTGCGCTGGCTATCCTCGGGGTGGCATTGACACCTGCCAGGTAGGAGTGTGCTGAGAGGCAGCCAGCCCCCAGCAGTGAAGACAGCCCCATCCCCACCATGCCAGTGTAGGCCCGTGTGTGCTTTGCCTGGCAAATCACTTCCAGCCCTGGATCCCCACCACTGCTGGAGTTTCCTTCCCTTTCCCCATATCTGTGGGTCCTTGCCCAGTGCCCATGTTCCTGAAGCCTGGCACTCTGCCTAGAAAGCCCATGCGGTGCTCTGGGCAGCGCAGAGATCCAACTGCTTGGTCATCCATTCTCTGCACATCCAGGATCCCTGTGCAGATACGACGGGGCCCTACTTCACAGATGCCCAACCTGTTCCTAGCTAAGGTTCTGGAGACTCCAGCACCTGAGCAGAGCCTTTTTGTGCCAGGCTCACAGCTGTGCAAGAGAGAAGCAAGTCTCTAGTGCTGGCAGCACCCAACAGCACCCTAATCCTCTTTTGTCTGCTGCAGGGTGACAGTGGAGGGCCTCTGGTGTGCAAAGATAACAGCGCCAGGCACTTCTGGCTTGTTGGAGTGACCAGCTGGGGAAAAGGCTGTGCCAGAGCAAAACGGCCTGGAGTCTACACCTCCACTCAACACTTCTACAACTGGATCCTGGTCCAGATGGGCCTGTGCCCACCTGTAACAGCCACTCCAACAGCAGAGCCAGCCTTCACCTCAACCCCTTGTCAGCAGCCACAGCCAACACCAACAGAGTCAGGCTGCTTTACACCCACTCCACATCCACAGCCAGATGTGACAGCCACTCCAACAAACGAGCCAGCTTTCACCTCAACCCCCTCTGAGCAGCCAGAGCCAACACCAACAGAGTCAGGCTGCTTTACACCCACTCCACATCCACAGCCAGATGTAACAGCCAGTCCAACGAAAGAGCCAACCTTCACCTCAACCCCCTATGAACAGCCAGAGCCAACCTTCACCTCAACGCCCTCTGAGCAGCCAGAGCCAGCCCTCACCACAACCCTGTCTGAGCAGCCAGAGCCAACGTCAACACAATCAGGCTGCTCTGAACCTACTCCACATTGGCCCCCAGCTGTAACAGCCACTCCAATGCCAGAGCCAGCCTTGACCTCAACCCCCTTTGAGCAGCCAAGGCCGCTGCCAATGCCGTCAGCCTGGTTTAAACCTGCCCTGCATCCATACCAGATCCTGGTGAAATTCTTAACTCGGGTGCATGAGATCCTGCAGGATCTAATGGAAAAAAAGACATGAGCAGCAGGATGAACAGGATCCAGTGCAGGCTGCAATGGACTGTGACCATTTCGTACTGGGGCAGTGCCTGCTGATCCAAAGGCAGCCTCAGGGTCAAAGGTGTCCTCTGTCCTGTCCATCTTCCTCCTCTGCAAGCAGACAAATGCTGAAGTTGATTTAGCTGTGGAAATAAAGCTGCCTATTGTCACCATGAAGCATGCATTTTCAGGCCAATTCGGTAAAATAGAAAATTTATTATTAGATTAATATCAAGATTTACTCACACACAGGTACTGTAGCCCTGCACTCCCTCCAGTTTATTCTCTACTGTCTTGGAGATGTCAGTTGGTTTAGTCTCAAGGGTCCTGGAGGACTAGCTGGCTTTTTTATTTTTTACAATGCAGTTTGCTTTTTAACCCCTTTTTATGCTGGTTTGGGGTGCATCCTCCGTTTCTTAGAGGGACCCTGTATGAGCCCCCTGCTCCCCCACTCACCCGCTCCTCCACCACATCATCACCCTCCTGGTGACACTGGGGTGCTCCTAATGACACCATCACCCTCCCAGACTTCCCCAGTTCCCCATTCTTACTCACCGCTCCAAGAAGGCACAAAATGAGTGAAGTCCCCCCCAGTTCCTGTCCCACAGCAGAGGGGGAGTGTGCCCGAGGATGGTGCTTTGTCCCCTGGAGCTGTTTTGTTGTCAACACAAACTGCACATTCCAGTAAAGAGTGCTTGAGACCCAAGGTGGATCTAATTTTATTTTATACTAATTTTGGCTGTTCTGGAGAATAGAGAGAGTTGTCATCATCATTTAAGACTTCATACTGTCATCTAAATATTCCATACAAATACAGTTAATAAATGACAACACAGATTTTAGCACATATATATTGTTGAAATTCATGTTGAAAATAAAGAACAAGCAGCAAATCTTATCCCTGCATAAAATACCATTTTCCAGTTTCACACCGCAGACAGATCAAAAGCAAGAAATAATGAATTATGCAAGCCAAGCTATTCTTAGCTCGGATATATCACTTTACCATCAAGGAATATGGCCACTGCCACCCCTTTTAAATTTGACTGAATTTTGTCCACGTAATAAGAGCAGAATTTGATCCTTCTACCAGAGAGTGCTTTGCTGGTGCTGCTGCTCTGGTGATGAACACCCTCTATGCTGAGCTACTGAAAACTGTTTACAAAACAGCAAGATGTGTTCACAGTTACTAAAAACCAGGAAAGGAAAAGCCTCTTTCATAGACTGAAGTGGATTGAGCTGAAAAGCAATAAATATCAAATCTACAAAATGACTGAGAATCATATATAAATGGAGAATGCAAATGTAACAAAATAAAAATTGGCAACATCAGACACTACCATTCATCAGTAGAACTCTGAGATGTGTAATGACTGGGCACTATCTATCACTTTGCTTTTATTTACTTACAATATCTCCAAACTAAAATTTCATTTAGTTGCAGTATAAAACATACCATGAAGTTGAGCTACTGATCTGAAGTTTCCTTCACAATGAGTGGTGATATGGTCATTAAAATTCAGTATGTGACCCACCAAATCAAATGCTGAGGTCTAATTTTGGACAGGATAAATGATCCTCATGTTTATGACAGCTCATGTGAGTCAAATGATCCAAATGGTTATTGCAAACGGCTTCCTTTACCTGAATGATCATGAATGAGACACTGGGAGCACAGAGTGAGTGTGGCACAGTTATTGGGAAAGAAGGATGCACGCCACCAGGAAGGCCACTCTGCAAAGGGGTCACTGGGAGAGAACTGGACTATGACTGAGCAGTGTCACATACTCCTCTGTGTTCTGCTGTTCTGTACATCAGGAGCAGTCCAAGATTAGAGTGGCACAAAACCATGTTTCGGCTGGTGTGACACCCTTTTTGTCTTAATTTCTGAACGTTTCACTGCCCTGTGACTAAGGATCTGATCCTTCCTTTGGGAAAAAGCATCTGCAATACATGGAAGACAGTGTAGATTTGCAATGAGCATGCTTATAAACATCATTAGGGCAGGAATCTCTTTGGCATGACAGGGTAATCCTACTGCCCCTCCAAGTCCTATTATGCTACCTAAATGGGATCTGTACAGAACGATTATACAAAAAGGGTCATTCTTCCTGAAAGCAGCCAAACCAATGACTTTAATGTGAAACAACTCTGTCAGGGCAGCAGTCTCAAATGTGGTTTATCAGCAACAACTCCTCTTTCTTCAGCTCTTAAAAGAAGTGATCAGAGTTCATTTTTCAAAGTTTGGCAGGAAAATTATCTTTCAATTTCACCTCTAGAGTGCCCATACTTGGAAAATCCTTCTGTAACTCGAGGTCACTGGTAGACTGAGTTAAAGCCTTGGCATTTATCTTCAAGGCCTTCAGCTGTATCCTGTTATCACTGTCTTCGCCGTCAGAGGCGGGACCTATTTCTTCAATTTTCAAGAGATCTCTGGTACTGAAAGTCTTCTCCGTGTTACTGGAACTCATTCTCAGGGCTCTTTGTGGATGGCCTTCCTTTCCCAAGCTAATCTTCTGAAGTTTTAAAGGGAGCTTGTTTTTCTCTCCTGTAACATCAGTACAGTCAAGCGCACATACCTGTTCTCTTCTGGTTTTCTCATCAAAAGGACTAAGAGATGACAGGCACAGGTTTTCTTCTTGCTCTTTAACACTGTAAGGAGGAGTGGGGACTTCAAATGTAGCATGAAACTGAGAATAATCGACCCGGAAAAAGCCATCTTCTAGTGACATTACTGGGAGGAACCTGTGACCCCACAGGACTTCATCTTCTGTGTAAGAGGTCCTAGCTTGGCACGTCATTCCTGTGGAAATGGACAAGAACATGGCATTCTAATGTGAGCAAGCAGACTGGTATATAGAACCAAAAATACACAGTAAGGCTGACGGATAAAAATCAATTTCAGCCAGTAAGCCAACAATTTTATAGATTATAAAATGGGGCAATTGTTCCTAGACAATCTTCTGACAGTCAGTGGCGTGCCTCTAATTGACTGACTAGATTTTTACGCAAATATTGGATTAAATGCTGCAGACATGCAACCAAGCAAAAGCAAAATAAAATTTCAACATTCTTTCAGAGTGGTGGTCCTTAAAACAGAAGCCTCGTAAGAGTGTTCCACATGCCACAGTCCAAGAGTGGCAGGCGATGTCTCTTGGATATACTGGCCACTTTGGGAACTGGTAATGCAGAGCCCTGTGGGGAAGGGAGGTCACTTATTGGCTGGTGAAAGCCACTGAAGCTCTGCAGCATATGGTAGGAAATGCTGGAGCATCCAGGACTAACAGCTGCCTTGCTAAAAATATCAGGACTGAAAAAAAAAGACTAAAGAATTAGAGCATGCGTATTATTCTAAGTCTTACCAGTAGTCTCAACGATTCCTTCAAGGATGACAACTATTTCAAATTGCTCACTTCTAAGTGATCTTTGTGAGAGACAAAAAAAGGGGCTCTCTGAGTTAATTTCATGACAGATGGTTAAAGGGGAAACTAAAAACAGCTGGTCGGCTCCAGTTCCAAATCCAACATCCAGTTCACACTGGTCTAGAGGCAGGAATTCTCCCTCCGGTGTCTGTCTGGACTAAAGATAAAAAGAGGATTTAGTAAGCACCGTGTGAGGCAAACCATGAAAACAATGCAGTAAAGTTTAAACCTGCCTCTTCCATGACATTATCATCCACATGTATTAGGTCTGGGGCCTTCAAATGGAGATACAAGTAATGCTAAATACTACAAGGTTACTATGCAGGACCAATTTTGGCTTTTCTTATTATGCCAGTAGATCTCGCCACCACCTACAAACTTTACTATGACATATATATATACACACACACACACTTCATATACGTATATAGATATACACATATATATATGTATAAAAATATACTTTGAGAAAAGTGTCGTGTACATGCCTTGTAATGGATGTTCAACATGAATATCTCCTGTGGCAAAAGTTCCTGTTAACAAGACCAAAATCTGTAAGCTGGGCACATTTTATTCTGTTGTTTCAATTCACCTTTCATTGGTTTTGTATGTTACTAACTTTCGGTTGGCAGACACTGTGATGTACTAAGTCAAAGGTAAACATCATAGTATTTGTGCAATGTATCTGGTAAGGGACATTTTCACAAAACCATCTGAATTGATACTGATGGTGCTATCGTCCCTTGCATGTACCACCTGTTGTATCTTGACCTTAATAATGAACTTCTTATTAAGGTAAGTGCTTCAATTTTCTTCCCATCATTTCATGGGTCCAATAAAAATCCTGATATGATAGCTTCCCTCCACCCCATGGTGTTCCCTCCAAATTTTCCTGGTATTCAAATTATAACTAAAAGTTACATCAGTTGGCCAGGCAGCTCCTCACCTGATTGCTTTGAAGGTCTCTGGTTGAAATTGCCCATTAAAATCAGAAGCTGTGCACAGCTGACATAAATCCTATTTAAAATACTTTCTGCTTATTGTTTGATTAAAAAGCACTTAACTCTTTAAGAAGATGACTACTGATTATAAACAAACAAATAAATATTATTATAAATTATACTAGCATAAATTAATAAATAAATAGTTTGAATTGTATTGCATTTGTATTTGACAATTATATTGGTTCCTCCGCTTGGAAACACTGTTCGCTCAGAGCAAGCCAACGGCAGCAGTTTTGCCATCAACTTAGATCTCACCAGTATTCTTTTAAAAAAGTTTCTTGTCTTTAAAACAAATCCCCAGGCAACTAGTACATCTTCATATTGTCTCTCTTCTTCACGTGTACCTTAAAAATGCTGAGTTTATAACTGCCTGGCATTTACTGGAGATTACATAACCAGTTAGACAGCTGCTAGAGTACAGGTCCTTATTAAATACAATGCAGTATTTCATTTCTGTGCTACACGTTTGTTTTGCTGCTGAGGAAAAAACATTCTTCCTAACTAAGTAACGAAGTTCTCCCGTACACAGAAGTTCAAGAGTCAATTTCTCCATTACTGATGAAGACAGAGAAAATATCAGCTGATTGTGTATAAAAGCATTTTCACAAATGATTTATGATTTGTGGTATGAAATAAAAGCGATCAAAACTGCTGCTGCATACCAGTCTGTTATATGCAAAGGTATAATCAACCTAGTGCAAAAACATCTTTTTTCCTGAGGCAAGCTGCAGAACTAAGCTGCAGATTGCGCCACTGCTTTTGTTGCCTGAGTGCTGCTCTTGCAGTGGGTGCACAAATTGATTGGCTGTGTATGATCATCACTCCAAGGTAACAAGCCTCGACATGAGCTCTATGAACCAATATCTAAATCTCAAAATTGTCCCCGAGTTTTATCAAATACATTTACCTAGACAAAAATGTCCACGTTTGCACAAATTGCTGCCTGACTTAAGAACTGTTTCTCTACAAACCATTTTTCTTTGTGGAAGAGTCTTCGATCAAATCCATTCAATAGTAAACAAATCCAGCGAGGATGATTAGAGGTAACAGATCTGGGAGAAAGCAAAAGGTTGTGTTTGAGGTATTCAGTATCTTACATACAGGATTGATTTATGCAGGGCATGAAGAATTTTTGAAAGAAGCTTGTTTGGTGAATAAAAAGAAGTTAACCTGAATGAAGATAGCTTAATAGCCCAAATACATTCAGGCTCCTAGCCAGTGACCTTTGTTTTTTACATATACAGCTTTACTCAAAGGATCACAAAACAAGCCAGAGGACTATAAACTGTCAGCAATAAGTCTGGAAGGAACACGTGTGATTCTTTATTTTGACCATCCACATAACACAAAGACAAGTAAATTTTGCAGATTTGAGCACACATTGAACGAGGACACAATTACTCAGAAATGACCTTGCTTCCAATTTAAACGTTAGAGATGAATAATCTAAAGGTCTCAAAGAATTTCTCCAAAGGTTAATTGATCCACAGCTAAGGGGGAAAAAAAAGAAAAAAAGACTGCTGCGTCTTTAACTGTCTGCCACTGGATCTTTGTTTTGGTTTTTATTACAAGGCAGACTTCCACTGCATCACCACTTAGTCTGTTTTAGTGTCTGAACAAACACATCGTGCACTTCAAATCACCACTCCTATCCTTTATTTATTCTCTTTGCTTTACTAAACCCTGTTGTTTAGGTATATCTCTCTTTAATTGGATATGATGCAGTTTTATTATTATTATTATTATTAACCCTCTGTCAGTTCACTCATTAGAGAGCTCACATAATTATGTTTTGATATCCAGGTGGACTAATTAAGCACTGGAGCATAAAAAGTAGGATGTAAAAGATGCAGCACCATCAAGCTTAATACTGTAGTCCAGAAAATGCTAAACTGGGACATGCTCATTGCTTCTCCCCCACACTCAGACAATCAGCTGGCAAGAAATCTTAATATATTTCATATTACTGGAATAATATGATCTTGTTGCTTTGATATCATTGTAAATATTTGTGTGGAGTTCCACTCCAAAACCTGAGAGGAAGGTAATCAAGAAGACAGAGCCAGGCTTTTCACAGAGGTGCTTAGCAGTAACAGGAGATACAACAGGTGTAAGTTGAAACAAGGGAAGTTTGGATTGGATTGAAGAAAAACTTTTTCATCATGAGGACAGTTAAGCAGTGGAAAAGCTTGCCCAGCAAAGCTGTGCAGTTTTTTTTTTTCTTAGAGTTTTCCAAACCTATATTGGAAAAAGCCCAGAGTAACCTGGTCTGACCTCCTAGCTCACCATACTTTCAGCAGCAGGTTGGACCAGAGACTTCCTGAAGCTCCTTCCAATCTGAACGATTCTGTCATGTTAAAAAAATGTATTTTTTTCCACTTTCTGCCCTGCTTATCAACATCTTGAAATCACAATATAACGGGTCTTCTTACTTATTTCCAATGCCATCTGCGAACTTTGTTGTAATTTTGGTTGCTTGCAGCTTATTCAAAGCTGTTAGTAAGTCCAGCCTAAAGAATAGGTGCCTCCTGGTTATAACCCAAAGCTCACTGCCTCTATGGCTATCATGCTTCACAACTGTATTTTTAAAACTATTGTTAGCACATGTTGAAAACAGGCTGTGATTATTTTACGTTCCTCAACTTTCTGAATCAAAATGTCCTATGCTAGCTGAAACAGTATATAGATTATATTACACACTAACACTATCATGTTTATCAATGATATAGTCACATCAAGAGGAGGTAAAAATATGTACTGTAATTGAGTTTTAAAAATTCAGTGCTGGTTGCCATACTGGTGGCTGCTGCCTGAGGCACACTAGTAAGGTCCAGGAATCAATAGGCAGAAAAATACAGTTCACTGTGACATTAATAGCTTTTTTCTATTTATTGCCCCAGGATTTTGCTTTTTCCAGCTTCTATAGCACTCAATGTAAACAAGCACTCAATGTAAATTGACTACTAGTCAATGTAAAGACTGGGGTTTCTGGAAAAGTTTTTGCTGAAACACACACAATTAGTCTTACAGCTGTTTTCCAAACTCTCCACAACTCAGCCCAAAAAGAGCCTCAGACTTTTGCACGGTATCACTGTGCCATGCTGCTGCACAGTCCCTGGACCCAAAGAAAAGGCAGCCCAGTGCGGCAGCACCAGTGTAGTCTACTTAATGTATTAGGGCATATATCACACTGTCAGAAAACGCTATTCAGACAGACTTAGATTACTGTACTTTCTTTACAAAGGTAAAGAAATGGAGGTCAGAGCTCCACTGGTCCGACCAAAACACTATAATCACTACTAAATACATCTCCTATCTCACGTACAAAAATGTGATGTGTTTCTTCACATTCCTTCACTGTGACACCGCTACAACAACAACAACAACAAAATTCTAGCTAACTAATCAGGTGCAGAAGTGTAGCAAGATCAGCTGTTAGCAGCACTGCAGGGAAGTACAGGGGACAGAACCCAAATCACAACACGGCAGAATTTGCTGGATAGCAAGAAAATTCTGTACATTCACAGGACACACAAAGCTACTTCAAAGCAGCTGATGTAAATTCACTGAACAGCCACCACTGGTCACTAGAATGGTGTGTCCAGTTCAGTGGGCAGCTTAACAAAATGATGACGATTTACAGAAAGACATGGGAACTAATACCATGCCTTTCAATGAGGACTGAGGGGGCAGCTATTGCACATTCAGTGTTAAATCTTCTTCTGTTCATAGCTTGTATTTGCCAAAGGTTGCAAAGGAGCTTGAAGACAAGTCATGGGTATGATGACCATACGAAAAAAAAAATCAAGAATTGCTCACTGATTCATTGTCTGGCCTACAAAACAGCTATCCTAAGACACAATGCAGGTCCATCAAATGTCCCTGAGTTTTCTTTCCCAGTCATCTGCATACCAGCATTGTGTAGCAACAGAATTGTCAGCAGAAAGCACATCAGGTTGGATATTCGGTGTCTTATTTCAAAAGAAAATGTGTTACCCTCTCTGTAAAAAACAATGTGACATCACTTTCATTCCGCTTCGACTTGCATTCCATTTTGAATGATGGAATTAAATACTTTAGAGGGGCTTTCTGGTAAACAACAACAAAAAACATGGTTCAGCAGGCTTTCCAATTCCTACAAAAATTGCTCCAGTGTAACTCTTTACAGCTTGTTCCCACATCCAACTTCTTTTTGAATCTTAGCAGATTCTCCATTTTAAGTGGTTTTCTGCAGCAGGAAAAATTAACAGCTCAGCCTAGCATTCGGCACAGAACAGAAGGAAAACAACCTTTCATATTTACCACTGCCCCGTCACCTACTGCTTCATGCTTGTTTATGCAGATTATTAAGAAGGCCAGTTGCTCCAAAGAGAGAATTACCAGATAGAGTACAGAACATTTATAACACTCAAATATGATATCCTGAAATTAATGTCATCATTGGGATCCAGCTTCTGACAGCTGAGGAGCTCCAGACAGAGCTCCCGTGACAAGACATGCTTATGCGATGCTACACTGCTTAGCCTCAGCATACCATACAGTGTTTTTCTTCCATTCTACTCCAGCCAAATTTATCTTCTTGGCTTTCATGCCTGCCAAACTCTTCTGTCTTGGTAATTATTTTTTTAAATCTTTTTTTTTTTTTTTTTTTTTTCAATTTTTTTTTTTTGTTATGATCTCCTTTGAATTCTGGTTTTCTTGCATTCTGAATTATACTGACCATTGTCAGTGACTAATTAACAGATACCAGTGACAATCAAAAGGTGTTTCCACTAAAGAACCTATACAATCCCTCTGAAATACTGTGAAGTCATTAACTGGAACACTGGGATAAAGAACTGCAAGTCAAAGCTCACCAAGTTTCCCTGAGGGGAAGAGGAGGTCAAGGCTATCTTTATCCTAGTTTAATGTCACCACAAATCAATTCTTTATTCCCAGCCATCACCTGCTAAGCAGCATGCTTCCTTGCAGCTATCCTGCATCCTGACACATCCATCCATCCTCACCAAACTGGGTTTCTGCAAGCCCCACAATCCACAGAAATGCCCCTGGGAGGTCTCTGATGAGACAGAGGTCTCTATAGACAGCTACGCCAAATTCTTCCATAGTCCTTCACACCACCCCAGTCACATCCTCTCACCCACATGCCAAGGGACAGGACAGCTGCCCCTGGGGCAGGGGAGAGCTGCAGGGGCTGCACAGGGGAAGCCCCATGCTCCCTGTGTGCACATCCTTGCACTTGGCCCGCACCCTGACCATGTCGCCGACTGCCACCCAGATGCCCTATGCCACCCGCTCTAGCGGCAGGCCTCACCTTGATCAGCTTGCAGCGGATCTGGGCAGACACCATGTGGCTGTTGCGGAGGTTGCCGACGCGAAACATGAGGCAGAGCTTGGCATCCCTCTGCGAGATGACCGCGGCACGGCTGAACATGAGGGTCTCAGCTCGCTTCTTGGGCTGGGACATCTTGATGAACATGCAGCCGATGAGGAACGCATCGACAATGGAGCCCAGTAGCGACTGGAAGAGGAAAAGCACGATGCCCTCAGGGCAGCGCTCCGTAATGTAGCGGTGCCCGTACCCGATGGTGGCCTCGGTCTCTATGAAGAAGAGGAAGGCGGAGGGGAAGTTGTACACGTTCGCCACGCACGGACTGTACGAGTCGCCATGGGCCTGGTGCAGGTCCCCTCGCAGGTAAGCGATGCCCCACCACATCGAGGCCATGACCAGCCAGGCCACTGTGTAGGTCAGCAAGAAGATGAGCAGGTTCCAGCGCCACTTGAGGTCCACCAGCGTGGTGAAGAAGTCGGAGAGGTAGCGGCTGCTCTCACCGCCCAGGTTGCCGTGCTGCACGTTGCAGCGCCCGTTCTTGTCCACGAAGCGCTGACGCTCCCTGCGGGCGCTGCAGCGAGCAAGACCCACGGCCTGGTACTCGTCCCCAAATTTCCTGCGCACGGCTGACATGCTGCCGGCCGCCGAGGTGCTCTGCGGGTGCGGTGAGGATGCGGAGGGGCGGGAGGGGTGACCGCACCGCGCTGCCTGCGCGCAGCAGCCGCCGGACGCGGCGCCAGTCCCCAGGACACGGGGCGCGCCCAGATGGCCCCAGAGTGGGGCGCTGCCCGCCCGCGAGCAGGGCAGGCGAAGGGCCGGAGCACCCGCGGCCTGAGAAAGAGATGCCGGCGGTACCGCGCAGACGACGGGGAGAGCTGAGCTGGGCTGGGCGAGCCAAGCTGGGGCGGGGCGAGACGAGCCGGGGCGGAGTGAGTTGGGCTGGGGCGGGGTGAGCGGGGCTGGGGTGAGTCGGGCTGGGCGAGCCGGGCAGCGGGGCAGGGCTGCAGTGGCCCCCAACCAGCCCGGCCGCCCATCACGCCACCGGCAGCTTCAGGGAGGAAGGGAAGCGCGCATAGAACGGCTCTAAGGGTGCATGAGCGAGGAGCGCACCGGGCTACGGGGACGCGCGTGCCGGGGGTGCTCCGCGGCCGGCCGGGGCAGCTTCCAGCGCCGCAGGAGCCCAGAGCCGGGCCCGCTCCCTCAGGTAACAGTGGCCCGGCGGCAGCGCTGGCCCCGAGGCGCGGCGCGGTGGCTGCAGAGGCGACCGGGGTGGCGCCATTTTGCAGCCCGGCGGCACCGGGCCGGGCTCTGCTGATGCCGTGGAGGCGCGGGCCCGGCGTAACGGAAGCCCGTGGGTCTGCTGGGTTTGCCTGCCGGCCTTGGTCCGGGGCCGAGGACTCGGGGCCGTCCCTGGTAGATGTGGATCGGGGGTGTGTTCAGGTCAGGAAGGGACGTCTCTCTGCTGGGCGTTCGGGAAATCCGGTCCGGAATGGAACCTCGCTCCGTATGCCGTCGGGCTGTAAGGAGGTCTGGGCCCGCAAGTCTCACCTCCGGCCGAGTCACCGGTCCCCGAGCTCGGTGCAGCTCAAATAAAGCCCTTGCCGAGGTTGCCGCGGCGGGCTCGCCGTGCTCCTTCCGTGGGGTGTCAGGCAGGCCCCCACTGCCCCTGAGGGGCGCCCGGTTGAGCAGATCATGGGCTGTGTCCGGGCCCGAGCGCGGAGCCGGGGAGCTCCGCCCCTTCCCTAGGGTCTCGGAGGAAGAGTCTGGCCCCGTGGTGCCCAGCAGGGAACGATGAGAGATTTTCTCCGTGCTTCGCTCAGCCACCAGAGTAGTCTCTCTTTTCGTGCTAGAGTACGTACGGTACCCCGCGGAAGACAGCTTCACTTAGATTTGGACAGGAGAAATCGTGTGTGGCTATCAGCTATGGCCCGATGAGCATACAGAGGTATTTTCTGACCTAATTGCTAGGCAATGAAAAATGTTAAACTGCAGTTGCTTTTTGAAAGCAACTACAGCTTTGAATGATACTCTCTGGATTACAAAAGCTTTATGTTGTATTAGGCTGTGAACCACAATAGGTTTGGTTTGCAAGGTAGTGGGGATGTGCCATATCATATTGTGCTTCTGTTGATCTCCTACTTTGACCCCATAGAGAGCATCAGTTCAGTTTATTTAGCCTTTTCCAAATTTTAACAGCCCTTTTCCTGGGTGAGAAAGGTGCTTGAGCCATTCGGTCTTGGGAGCAGCTGGGCGAGGATATGTGTGAAAAATGGATTATAGTTTAGGTAGATATTTTTAAAGAGGAAAAGTATATTGAGCCTATTCATACCACACTAATGAGAGGACAGCTTCATGGTTTTGAGACCCATCTTGCAAAATATCATATGCTGGGGCTGATTTTAATACCTTTGAGAGCCAGCACTGGGTATGGAATGCTTTTTATTCTTTGGAGTGTTCGTTCCAGTCAGTCCTGTGTAACAGGATTTTTACAGAGCATGGAAAATGCCTGTAAGGGAAGCCTCCATTTTGACTGCTGTGCCTAACTCGACTAATTCTGATGCTCCTGAGTTTGCTGTCAGGTTTTTAAGATGCTAAAATGTGTGTTTTCCAGATTCCTGTGTGGGCTTCTTTTTCACTTAGAATCTGGAAAATAACTTGGCCTTTCGTGAGATTTGGTGCTAAATAGGTTTTACTGTAGGAAGCACACATTGTTGCAAAGAAAAAGCATGCAGTTAAAGTTCTCAATAGTTTGAGAAGATTTTAAATATGTGTTAAATGCCGTAGTCAAGGAGCCAAAGCTGCTGAATGAATTGTGTATACATTTTTGGCTGAAGTGTGTGTATGGGGGTGAAATGTTTATTTCTTCTAAGCAACAGGTAATAAGAGTGTTTAAATATAGGTGTAGTATATATAAAATATACTGGAGTACAGTCCATGGATTAGAGTGAAATTTCAACACTCAGGTCATTTACTTAGAGAACTCAGTTATGTTTTGGTGCCCAGATGGATTAATTAATCATAGTAGCGGAAAATACGGGGTGTAAAATACAGGTGACTGTTGAGCTTAGTATTTCACTACGTTGTAGAGAAGCTCAGGAATCTAGAAAATGCTAAATAGGTATATGCTAACTTGCTATGCAGTACTATGGTATTTTCAGGCAGCTAGTAAAAAAAAAAAAAATTAATTGAAAGACCAAGACCACCAAACTTGTTTCATACAATCAAAATATCCTGAGATAAAAAGAGACTTATCTACAAATAGAATCACAAGGAGCATTGTTTATTGTATTTAGCAAAAAGTTGGAGTTTATGTGCTGTTATGGAAGTTTATTTTTATGCAAATATTAGTCCAATGAATTTTATAAGCATGAGCAATATTATAAGTGCTCTGAAACACAGTGTTTCATCTTGGACTGGCAATTATAAGCATAGATTCAGTTTCGCTTTTTTTTAATATAAAAAATTGCTCTGGAGTCATTTGCTCTCAGTGACAGGAGAAATCTGCAATAGAAATATCTAAAGCAATTTCTGAGCAGTCGAAGTAGCTTTATTTTTTTATCACATCATTAGTACCTGTGTCCAAAGTTGATAGAGTGACAGTGCTTCTAGCTTTAACAAGCTGCATATAATTGTAGCATGGTCTTCATCAGAATTCCAAGAACACGGAAGTTTCTTTGAGATATGCCTTTAGGAAGCCCCAGAACATCTCGTCATGTGGCATTTTCCTGCTTGCTCTATTCCTGTGTAGAGTATTTTTCAGTGCTTTTAAACATCCCTTCTTTTCTGTTTTTTTAGACAGTTATTTAGCCCTGTTAAAACTGTCTGTTTTGAGAGATACTCTCTTTAGCATCAGCTTTAGCCAAGATACAATATGATTATTGTACAACGTAGTATTTTTCATTTTGTTACTTGCATGATAGAATAACTGCAGAACTCTGCTTGATTCAGGTTAAACTGAGAACTTGAGAGAAAGAGGTACTAGGAATTTGCTATTTTTACATGCTTGACATTTTACTCGCATGCTTGAGCTTAGGTATTATGTTTGCTCATTTCAGGACTGCCTCTGAATCGCAGTCCAGAAAGAAGAAACAATCCTGTTGATTTAAGTTGAACATTTGATTAAGAACAAAACCATGCCAGTGCTTTCAGAAGACTCAGGTAACTAATCTGCATGCTTTCAACAGAACAGTGACCATGTGAGTTTCACACATAAAATTAATTCAAAAGGGAGTAAAATATAATAGAATTAAGATAATTCAACTAGAGTTTTTTGGCAATTACCTACAAGAAGGAAGGTGGAGTGTAAAAGGTGAAAATGAATTAAGTTTGTCAGGAAACAGTTTCCTAAGAACTCTAGAGCCCCTGAGTATATTCTGATAGACAGGCTTCTGCAGACAAACTTGGACCTCTCCGTGTAACAGTGCCTTCTACATGTACTTATTAAAGATCAGCCCATACACATCTGCTGCTTGCTGTGTCACTTTTTGATACTTTCTGAACGGGAGTTTGTAAACTTTGTTAATATTTTTCCTTTTAACGTAAGATAACAGTGATTTCATTCAAGGCTACTTTAGTGGCTTCTCCAGTATGCTGCCCAGGGTGAAGTCATACATACTAAATGATACGTAGCGTTAAAGCAGGAGTGAGTTTGAGTCTCCTGGATCAAAATGCACTCTTAAGGTTCATGGAGAGAATAGCCACAGGAACAGATTTTAATTCCCTCCTATTTTTTTTTTCCCCCCTGTTTTGTTTTGAACCAGACATAGTTCACCAGGAAAAACCTAGCGTTTGTCTGGCCTGTGCACTGCAAAAGTGGGATATTGATGATTTACACGCCTTTTAGAAAACTAGCCACAGGCTTTGCTTGCACCACCATGGAAATCTACACCAGTCCTTTCTTCCTCTGGTCAGACCTGGCTTCTTACAGGTGCTGCAGAGGTAGAAAGGGCAGGATAACACTTGTAAGCAAAGTTGCTGGGGAAGTAGAGCTGCTGCCTGTGCAACGAAGGAGGTTGTTCAGTCATTTTGAGAGGCTGCTGTGGCACTAAAAATTCAAAGTTTGTAAGAGGGCTAGTTGTTCTGGAAGCAAAAGGTAATAAACATGAAGTGGGAAATATGAACAGTAATTTTTAAAGAAATATATTTTGCTTTGTTAGCTTTTGCCTAAATATGGTGCTGTGTTTGCCACTTACGAAGGGAGCGTTGCAAAATGAGTGGTAGATAAACACAAGTCTCTCCACCAATATGGTACCCAAGTAAATGAAGTGACTGGTTAAGTCTGCAGTAGAAGGTCCCATGAGAAATGCTATGTACAATGTTTTTGTTCTGTCCTGAATCTAAATTTAGGATTGCATGAAACTTTGGCCCTTTTGACATCTCAGCTAAGACCAGATTCAAATCATAAAGAGGAAATGGGATTCCTTAGGGATGTCTTCAGTGAAAGGAGTCTCAGCTACCTGATGAAGGTAAAAGTTTACATTTGTGTATGTACATTTTCCTTACAGTTTACTTTTTCTCTGTTCCCTTGCTTTATCAACCATTTACTTTGCCAAAGCTTTTTTTTTTTTTAAGAATTCTGTACCAACCAAAGCATGTGTGTTTAAGCACAAACATTAATAATGTTTGACAATTAACATATTTTGTTCAGAAGTAAATTTTTCTGCTCTTTTTGCTAAAGTGAAGATATAGTGCCCCATAGCTAAAAAGTAGTGTGAAATGGCTTTTTTCTGTTACGCTCCTAAAGTCTTAACAGATTTTCTGACTGTCTGAAACTACCATGAGCAAAAAGAAAACTGAAAGACTCCTAAACAAAACAAAAATAACTCCAAGAGAGATTATTTTTCTGACATGTCTCAGATAAATTACATTTCTTGAATAGAAAAATACTCCAGTGTAGGTATATTTTAAAAGTTTTGTATCTCTCTGTAGAAATATCCCTGAATAATCTTTTTTCAGATTCATGAAAAACTCCGTCATTATGAAAGACAGAGTCCAACTCCTGTTTTACATAGTGCAGCAGGATTAGTTGAAGATGTGAGTAAAAATTCTTGTCTCATAATTTTCCTATTATTTAAGCCTGCTTTTCTAATAAATCAAAGCTTTGCAGTCGTACTATACGTGAACATATTTCTCATCTTCCCCAACTGTCTTTGTAATCTGTTGGCCATGATTAATAAAGGAAATGAGAGCTCAGAAGTACCAAACCATTAGATGCCTAGTGATGGACACATTCAGGTAGAACGAAAGGGAATTATTAATGGCCTTCACAAGGGAAAGGCTGCAAAAGCATTCAGGCCCTTCCTGACAACAGACTGTCGCAGCTGAGCAGTCAGTCTTACATTCAGACTTAAAACCATTACAACCCAAGCAGCATTGCTGTTGACATAGAGTGGTTTGGGCTGGAGGGACCTTGTAAGGTGATCTCATCCAACCACCCAGCCCCAGGCAGGCTCACCTTTCCCTAGATCAGATTGCTCAAAGCCCTGTCTGACCTGATCTTGAACATTTCCAGTGGTGGGGCATCCAGAACTTCTCTGGGCAACCTTGTTCCCAGCGTCTCACCACACAGATGTTCTAGCATCTCACCACCTTCATCATTAAAAAGAATTGTTCCTTATATCCAATCTAAATCTGCTCTCTTTCAATTTAACACTACTGCCTCATGTCCTGTCACTCCAGGCCTTGGTAAAGAGCTTTTCTCTTTCATGTAAGCCTCCTTTATATACTGGACAACAGCGGTTAAGGTCTCCCCAAAGCCTTCTCTTCTCCAAGCTGAACAATCCCAACTGTCTCATCCTTTCCCCATAGGAGAGGTGTTCCAGCCCTCTGAGCATTTTCGTGATCCTCCTGTGGATGCACTCTAGCAGGTCCGTGTACTGGGGACTCTGGAACTGGACACTGTGCTCTAGGTGAGGGGGTCTCAGGAGAGCAAGAGTAGAGGGAGAGAATGGCCTCCCTTGCCCTGCTGGCCCTGCTTCTCTTTATGCAGTCTGGGACACAGTTGTCTTTCTGGACTGCGAGCACACGTTGCCATCATGTGTCTGATTTTTCGTCCACCAGTGTTCTCAAGTCATTCTCCCCAGGGCTGCTCTCAATCAGTTCATCCCCCAGTCTGTTCACAGAGCAGAGGTGTCTTAGATTTGTGTGTAATGTGATGCCATGTGCCTGGAAATGTGAAATTTGCGCTGCATTTGATGCCTCTTTACAGGCACCTCTTTCCTACCGTAGTGTAGGAGAGGGCGGTGGAAGGTTTGGGAGCTGGAATATCTTCCTTTCAAAGTCAGGAGACCCCAATGCCCCATCTTCACGTGCAGCACACCCCCTCTCCCTTTTCCCACATACAGTGTACCACCTCCTCAAAACTTTTGGCATTGCTGCCTGTCAAGTCATACAAAATTTCCATCTTCAGAATAGCAGAGAAGTTTTTTATAGGATTATATGACTTCCCTATTTAGAACCCTTGACAGGGTAAGGAAATCTCTTTTGCCCCAACCCATCTTCCCTTCCTCCTCCCTCCCCTGCTTTCTCTCTCATCCCACCCAATCAGCCCAATGCAGAAGTGCCTCCATTATTTCTCTAATCTTTTGTTTAAAAGGCCTGAAACTCCAGAGCGTATTTTGGTATCCAGGTTTTGCAGGGGAACAAGGAAGGTTATGTTGCATGTTCCACACAGATAATACTACATGATTGCAGAAGCGTTTAAAGTGTTGCATCAAATAATACGAGCACAAGAACGTTGTTTCACGTATCATTCACCTATTCCATATAGAATTTAGAATTTCAGAACACACTCCTGAAATTGTATTGGTCGAATTAACTCTTAAAATGTGTGTTTAGGGATTATGATTCTGATTCCTAATGCTGTCTTCTGTCCTATCTAATAAAAATAGCTGAAGAAGCTTTGGTTTCTTTCAGGTTTCACGCTTTATGGAGTGGGATCAGTTTTGATCTGTGCCCGCTACTTAGAAGGATGATAGATGTTAGCAAACACTGAACAGAAATGTATATACATGATCTTGTTCGGCGGACTCCTTTAAGTTTGAGGTTGTAAATGTTTATTTTAAAGGTAATAGAAGAGTTGCAGACAGCACCAGTGAATAATGAAGAAAAAGAGCTACTTCAGCTGTTGTCAACACCACATCTCAGGGTAAAAACACATTTGAGACCTTAACGAAATGGCTTTGTAGAATTGCAATAAAACATTTTGTAACAGAAAAGTTATATTGAAGCATCCCTAGGAGAAAGAAAAAACCTCCTGCAAACTAGTTCTGTTCCACTGGGATTTCCTGCACAGACTTTAGGATGTGAAGGAGATTGAAGAGAGACAGCGTTGGCCTTTCCTGCATAATGCACCATGCTGTCTTCCATTCCTCCCTTCCTTCCTGTTTTCTGAGGGACCAGAAAAGAAAAGGATGCCTTTTTGCTGTTCATACTCCACTTAAGGTTTTTTTTAGGCTGAGCTTGGATTTATTTTAAATTGGATTTATTTTAAATATTGGATGGATTTATTTTAAATATTGACATATACCAGTATATGGTTTACGTGATGGATAAGATAATCGCTAAATCTTTTTTGGAGGATTTGTGGTGAGGGTAGAAGGGGGGAGGTTTAAGTTTGCTGTAATACTGGAAACATGAGAACTGGGAATTGTAGTATGACTCCATTACATTACTGTTTTTTATTTCCTTTATGCAGGCAATGCTTCTAGTACATGACACTGTAGCACAGAAGAACTTTGACCCAGCCCTTCCACCACTACCTGATAATTTTGATGATGATTTTGATGAGGAATCAGTGAAAATTGTTCGGCTAGTGAAAAATAAAGAGCCCTTGGTACATATTAGATAACCCATCTCTAATCATAAAACTTCATAGTGCAAGAGTGTTAGTGTGAGTATGGAGGAGATACTTGAAGATGTCATCAAATAGTCTTCAAAAGCTAGGAGTGTTCTGAAGCTAGTAAAATAACATTTAAAAATGGGTAAATGCACCTTCACAATTTTGCATTTAGATGCTTTATGGGCATGGGTTTATAATGCTGGTTGGCACAGGAAACAGTGAAGAAACTGTATGTTGAAGCAATTATGCTTACTGTATGTATTAATTATTTTCACTGTAGCTAACATTCAGTGACAATATATTCACTTGCATGAAAGTCAGTGATGTATGGTTAGAGTATGTTTGCAACCTGTATGTAAGCATATTGTCAAGGTACTCGTTTTGTACAAATGGAAATGGAAGAATTGATTTCCTAAGGAAAAACAGTTACGTTGGGGAAGAAATCTGCTTTTTGCGTATCACAGTAGTAGAAGGGAGCAGTGACTGAATTCCTGATTATAGCTTTCTATTGCCAGCAGAAGTAGTAGGTGGAAAAAAATCTAATTACTTAGCTTTTGTTGTTTTTTATATATAAAAGTGCTGACTGTATTGTATAAAGATTCAGAAGAGGAAGAGAGAATTTGTTACAATAAGCTGTTTTGCACACTTAAGTGACTTTGATGACCACAATAATGCAGCAAGTGTAAGCACTTGGCAAAGTCAGCAGAAAGGAAGGTGTGCACACCTTCCCATAATTACTTGGCATGGGCAAAACTTGAATAATGGTGGAAATCATCAAGGAGAAAGAGAAAATCCATAGAAAAAAATAATTCCCGTTTAAAAGACATAATAGCATACATGTTATTTCACTG
Organism: Dasyornis broadbenti; assembly: GCA_013397935.1. Classification (NCBI taxonomy): domain Eukaryota; kingdom Metazoa; phylum Chordata; class Aves; order Passeriformes; family Dasyornithidae; genus Dasyornis; species Dasyornis broadbenti. The sequence goes on from VZRN01000234.1 coordinate 125,756, forward strand.
GTTGCTGTATTCAGAGCAAATTTCTTACAGTTTTTTGTGGGGGGGTTATGTTTTATTTCAGGGAGCTACCATCAGAAGAGATGAACATACAGGAGCTGTGATTGTAGCAAGGATCATGAGAGGTGGTGCAGCTGATCGCAGTGGTATGGTCACAGTCGTAATTTTCTGAAGTTACATTTGTAAACCTCTAAAGTTTCCTAAGCATGCACTTAGCATTTCTGTATTCCATCAGTACTCTGTTAATCTAATTACATGTTTTTCATTAAAATGGCCATTAGGAAAAAATGAAAATGGAGATGGAAGAAGTAGGTTTGAGCTTTGGAAGAAATCAAAGAATGTTTTTTACTTTCAGTTTAGGATCTTCATATATTCAGTGTATGGTGTTGTTTTCTGTTTGCTTTATTGAGAAATTCTGTTATGTCGATTAACAGCTATATATACAACAAGGACAAGATTTCTTATTGAACTGGATAAACAAACCTAAAACTTGTAAAGCCTTTTCATGGCTTGTTAAAAAAAAAATTAATCTAGCTTTTTTTCTGGGTCTTTGTAGTATTGATATGTCAGCTGTCAGACGTCATTGCTGCCTTTATAGTCAGCAGCGTGTCTTCTGGCTTTATTAGATTTGGTCACACTCATGAAACTATTCCAGTTTTGCATGCTTAATACTGATCCAAATAGTGATTTTTCCAGAGTGCCTTGCCTGTCTGCGTGCTGGTCTCCTTTGAGACTGTGCTGCGTGGAAAGAAACACGCCATAAGGAATAAAGGCTGGAGACTTGAGGCGCATTTCCAGCAAAGGCACTTGGCCCTAGCACTAAATCCATCAATCTGCGTGAGGGGGGAGAGGAAGTACACGCTAATGACTGAGGCTTTACATCAGAGGAGTGGTGCTTTCCAGTCTGTAGACCTCTTTTAATTTACTTCGGTCTTTTCAGGTCTTGTCCATGTTGGAGATGAACTAAGAGAAGTCAATGGTATTGCTGTGCTTCACAAGCGACCAGAAGAAATAAGTCAGATTTTGGTCTGCACTGATTTTCATTTCAAGACCTTTTCTGTTTGGTGGTCTAGTAATTACAGTAGATGATGAAACTTAACCATGAGTTTAAAATATAGAGCTAAGAGATGCAATCCCTGCTTGTCTTTGCATTAAGAGTTTTTCTTCTCCCAGTGGATTAGTCTTCTCCTTTTGACTTCAGAAACTTCTGCGAACTGGATTGGTACCAAGTAAGATACAAATACAAAGTTAACTTTGCTCTGTCAAGAACTTGCCTTTAATGCTTTGTTTATGACAAGCAAACTGCAAATTTCAAGTACATTCCTAGAAGATTATCCCATGGTATGTTAGGAAGTTGAAGAAGAGTCTTGTCTGTGTGTTCAATAGAGCTGTCAGCCTGTTCTTCACCAGCAGATTCCTGGCCACACGAGCAAGTTCTTGCTTCAAGCTTGTCTAACATGAATACCCACAAATCTTGGTAGAAAGCGTTGTAGCTCTTATGCTTCTTTTATCTCTGACTTCCCTCTTGTGGCGTGGTTCCCCCTTATCTTGGTGTGGAGGGGAGTTGGTAACACAGTATGAAGAATGGCAACACAGAAGACTGGCATCAGTTCCATCACCTAATTTCAGTTTAGATCAAAATAATCCTGAATAATGACAATGGCTGCTTTTAACTTGCGGGGTGGGTGGGGGAGCAGGGGTGTCAGAATCACTTTGAAATAGTGTGTAAAGTTTTATTTATGGGGACCTTGGGATGCTATTCGTCCATCATGTGTAATTTCTAATTACATCTGTCCCATGTGAACTAATGCCTGAAGTGTAACACTTTCCTTTTTATGGTTTGTTTTTTGAAGAAAAGCTACAGATGTTTGTCTATGTTTGCTTTTTAGTCTCTGCAGAATTGCAGGCTTCTCTACAACACAGTTCATCTCATGCAAAATAAGGCACCTAAAACAGAGAAGATAAACCAATTCTAGATTTCTGAAGGACCTAGAAGTGCTTTTTAGTTTATTATAATTGTTATTTACTAGCAAAGATTTCTAGAGTGAAAGTAGGTGTTTATTTTGTAGATGTTTACATTTCACTCTAGCAAGTTAGCCACTATATGGAGAAAACACAGCAGTATTTTTCAAAGCAGCACTGTAAAATGATTAGTCTGCAAAAATTTAAGTCAGTGCCATGCTAAAGGCCACAGAAGTATTTAATGTCCTGTGAACTGTAGCCCAGAAATTAATGCAGTTGCTAAAAGCAAACGAAGGAATTTTAACGAAGATCTTAATATGTTTTAGCCAGGTAGTTACTGTGGATGTCTCCATGGGCAAGACACTGTTGTGGAGTCATGGAACATCATGATAGTCTCTGTAATGCAGTTAAATAGTGGATTAGCTTGGCCTGTTGGAGTTTTGAGAAGAAGAGACAGCTGCTATCTCCTTAACTGGAGCTTGAATAGTCTGCATCGTATCCTTGTCCTGCATTCGAAGTAAAAAAACGGTTTCTGTTTTTCTCAGGCTCAGTCTCGAGGATCGATAACATTAAAAATAATTCCAGCCATCAAAGAAGAAGATGGTCTGAAAGACAGCAAGGTATGCAGCTGAAATACTGAAGCACAGATTTACAGTCTGGCGTCTCTGTAAATGCAACATTCCTGCTGTTTCAGTGGGAAGTGCCACAGACACGTAATTGAGCTACATAAATGGGAGAGTGGTTTCTTGTGCAGTACCCTTTCATTCAGTAGAACTATTTGGATGACTCTTCTCCTCTTTGTCTTGGCACATGTTCTTTTATAGCATTTCTGAAATCTAGACTCTTCTTTTCGGTTCATGTGATTAAATTTGTTGTTCTGCTAGTCTCCTCTTAGCATGGCAGCTGCAATCTGTCCATTATCTCTGGGCATTCTGCCTCTTGCCTGAGTGAAAACGGACCTGTCTCCACACAGCTGTATCCATCATGTGACCCCGTCAGCCCACTTCACCCGCCTTCCTTGATCAACAGTAACTTACTGCTCAGCTGGTCCCATGTGAGGTTCCTCTGTCAGTCTGTGTGCTTCCTTGCTTTTGGCTGCTGAAATTTTCCGTGAAGCCCACAAAGCACTTTCTCAAGTGGTTCTACTGTTATGTGTTAAATAGTGTTAAGATACAAGTCCAGAGTTGAATCGCAGATTTTGATGCATTAAAGGAACATTTTGAGGACAGTCTTTACAACTGGGCAACTTCACCATAAATCCATTTTTAATGTTTTCACCCTCCCCTAATTCCTTTTCAGCCATTTCTTTATTGAATTTTTATTCAATATAGATTGTGGTTCGTGTTTCTTGGGACTTCGGTCTTTGAGTCTCGTGTTCCACAATGCTGATATATAATGACTGGAAAGTTAATTTCTTTTTCTGCATAAATCAATCAAAATACAGATGCAGCTTGCTAAGTGTCTGTATTTTTGAGTGCTTGAAGGAGGGATAAAGTGTATATGTAGTTAGCAGTGGGAAAAGCCTTTTAAAGGCAGTTTGAAATTCCAGATAGGACAAGAAGAAGTAACATGTTAACTTTCTTTTAAAGGTGTTCATGAGGGCGCTTTTCTGCTATAATCCCAAAGAAGACAAAGCCATTCCTTGCCAGGAAGCTGGGCTGCCATTTAAAAGACGGCACATCCTAGAAGTTGTAAGCCAAGACGATCCCACGTGGTGGCAAGCCAAGCGTGTAGGCGACACCAACCTCAGAGCAGGCTTGATCCCCTCAAAACAATTCCAAGAAAGGTTTGTCAGCAAAGATTACAGATTTTTTTTTTTCTTTTCCACATGTCTATTGTATAGTCATGTTGATTTTATGTTGGGTTTTTTCACAGAAAATGAAGGGCTCGGTCGTGCTAGGGTAAATACAGTTGCTTAGAGGAAAATGCTGAAAAGCTCCATCTTCCCTGATGATATACTAAACTCCCTAGCTTGATTTGGGTACTTTGCCATTGACTTAACACTTTGCAGCATGAGGACAGAAGCACTCGCTAAACAAACATGGATGAAATTAAATGTGGAATATCAATCTCTTAACCCTCTTGGCTTGTGGAGACACTGTGTTTCGCAGCCTTGTCCTTCCACAGATTTATTGTAATTGTTTTGAATTTATGCATATAATAATAGTAAGAAAAGATTTATGGGATCTTTATTCTGACTCCTAAGAGAGTATTTAGCTTGAACAGGGATACCTTCTAGAGCTTGAAGTTCCTCTGCTTTCACAGCAAGATACGTGTACCTTCTAAAGCAAAAATATCCCTCAGTTCTTGTTTTTACAGTACAGAAGTCCTACATTTAAGAAGGAATCTGTTTTAAGGCACTGGTCTCACTGTGTGATTCTTGCTCCACATCGCTGCACGTCTTCTCTGCATTGTGGGTGTCACACAGGTGGCGTACCTGAGAATTGAACAGGTCCGGTTCTGTTGCTGGCCTGCATGATTTCCATAAGGTTTCTAATAGAGGACTTGGCTCTGCTATATGAAAACTCCTTTGAAAGATTAGGCAAATTCTGCCTGAACAGCTGTTTCCTTCTTCCTGGGCATGCATATATGTCAAAAAATGCTGCTGCACTGCAGTCTTTTTTTTTTTTTTTTAAGCTGTTGTAAACATGTCATAAGATGCACGTAGGAATTAGGAATATAAAAATTGCTTCAGTGTCTGTTTCTCCTGAGTGACTGCATAAATGCCTGAGCAGCATCTTTCATCTGTTATAAATAGTGGTCTGTTGCAAAAAACACGTGGGAAGAAATTGTGATTCCAATTGCCAGCAGTCAGGGGTTTCTTGAAGGTTGGATTTTTGTGCTGGATTGTTGGGGTATTTTTGGTGTTGGGTTTTTGGCAGGAGGTGTTGAACAAATAGGAATTGAGATCTGATTTGTGATTTTAACAAGAAAATTTTAGTTGATGCTCTATTCTTACATTTTCACACAAGTTGGGTAACTTGGTTTGTTTACCAGTAATTAACAGAAAACTTCCAACTGATCTGGCAAGTGGTGGATAATTCCTGCATAAGCATAGCTGCAGTGACTATTGCAGACAAAGGTTATCTACTTAATGTTGCAGTGAAAGATCATGTGGGCAAAAGGGAAATAGGAAAAAAATTGCATTGATAAACTATTGATTTCTATGCTCCGATATATGAAAACATAAAATGTTTTAGAATCTTCTCTCTCATCTCCTTACCAGTAACAACCTGGGACTGTCACAGTTTTAAAGAAAGTCTTTTAGATAACTGAATCAGAGACATTGAAAAAATTTTAAGAAAAAGCACTATTAATTCTTTATTTTTAGTGCTATGTGTATAACATGCCATAAATTCTTTACAATTCTGAGTTTAGGTATCTAAAGTAGAATTATTTTCTATGCAGACGACTGATTTACAGAAGAAAAGCAGGCACTCTGCAGAATGCCAGAACTCTGAAGAAACCATTATGTAAGTCTGTTCTGTTCTTTCAGTGATGTTTTAATTGATATTAAGTTCTCAGTATTTTTCTGTTATTTCAATAATGATGGTTTTGAGTATATTTTACCACTGATTGATACTTTGAATACAATCTGCCGTTGATTGATATGCATGGACACAAGCTGCCACAGGGGAGGATTTGGGTTTGAGCCTTATCCAGTGTTGCTAGTGTCTGTTGTTTTCAAAAAACATAGCTGTCCCTCCCTTTCTCCTCTCAAGAACATGATGCCTTACATATTTAGAGGCCTTAAAATTTGCTACTGTTCACAGTTCTTCTATGGTTTGAAACTTGAAAGCTGCAAAAATAACCTAATGCCGACTTCTCAAAATTCATATATAAGTGCATCAAACTACTCTAAACTTTTATGAAAATAAACTGTAGCTTTAAGGAGGATAAAAATCGCTGGAGCTGGAAATACAATTTGTATTTCAGGCTTAATGTTACAGAGCTAGTCTTAAGTAGACTTTAGAGTGATTCTTGTTTACAGCTCTGAAGTCTCTGTCACTGAATTACTCACAAAAAACCCTGCAACTTGTGATGAAATTACTACTAAATGACGAAAAGCAGAAGGAGATTATCCCAAAATGTGTTTCTGTTGCTTTTGGGTGCTTCAGCACAGGTATTATTGATGTGGGGGGAGGCCCTGTGACTGTGTGAAGCCAGGCATTGTGCTAGGACTGCCACCCTCACGTAGACAAGGAATCTGGAAATTGTCCCTCTTGAGTAACGTGAGTGAATTCCTGCCCATACTGCATGGCACACGTCATGAGGAGGTACAGGTATTCTTATGCTACAAGGAGGGAAGGTGCTCAATCAAATTACAAAATAGTATTACTGATTTAAATGAAGCTTTTCCAAATTAGTTTCCATTGCATCAAATTAGGAGGCAAGTAATGAGGATTGCTGCTTAAGCTTTATGACAGGTGTTTCCGAGACCATAAAGCTGATAAGTGGTTATAATACTAAATTTCAGCCCAAAAGTCTTTAATCAGTTGATAAGGGCATTGTACTGCAGTACCTTTGTTAAGATAGAAAAGCCTGTTAAGCAAATCAAACCAGAAAAACCTTCCTTTCCATTTTCTCTAATTTTGCTCAATTATTTGTCCATCTTTGAATATCATACCAATTCTGCCTTTCATGCTAACCATAGATGATCAGTCTTCTGACAAAGGTAGGTACTCTCCTAACTCACTTCCTGTCTGACTATAAACTACCGATGTATTTTCTAAAATACTTGCTACGATTCCAAAGGGAATAGTAGATATATTGTTCTTAGGACATTTTCTTCATGAGTTATTATTTAAATTAATCTAATTCAGATTGTTGACTTAAGTAATGATAACTTCCAAGTTTCCTTCTGTTTTAAGAGAAAATATTTGTCTTCCGATAAGTATTTACATGTTCTGTAGGATTCTGAGTGAGGTTCGAAGAGCTGCAAATTAAATGCAGTCTTTGTATCTGATAGGTTTAAAAAATAGAGAAATACTGGGGTTTAACATTTTTTAGGGCACCTGTATCAATCCAAAGTGATTTGTCCTCATTGTTCATTTGGACTGTTTTCTGTGTTATTTTCATTATGAACAACTGTGTTGGGCTTTTGCACTTTATATGTCCCTGTACCGGACACCTTCCCAAGTATCAGGTATTTCCTGTTAAATTTTGTATGCTGTGATTTTTTTTTAATTTTTTTTTCCACATTACAGTTGCTTCTTCAGATTCATATTCCCAGTATTAAGTATTCCATCAGCTTTGGTGAAAGTACTAATCACATTCCATGTACACCAGTCCCATGGCCAGGTGTCAAAAAGTGCCTTCCTTCAACAGCAGAAAACAGCTCTGATCTTAGCTCTGGATTGATGTCATTGCTATTTGTATTTTCTATTAATGTAGGCATAATGTTTTAGGAGTACACATTGGCATTGCTTGGTTACATACCTGCATGCAACTATTCGTTAAAAAAGCAAAGCCCTCTCTTGACTGGCACCCTCTGTTCCAGGTTTAAGCGCGTATACTTTTGCTTATGGTCGGGTTTATCCCAACCCCATACACCACCACAGTAAAATGAGTAGAGCTCTGTAAATATTGCAAGGGCACAGGTGCCCAAGGGTTAACAAACCAGGTATCCCTCTTTCAGGAAGTATGAGAACTTGGTACTTGCCTTTAGGGTTGCAGTATATTTTTTGCAGCTAAGTATCATGGTTTTATTATGCATACTTTTAGGGGCCTTGGGGGTGCTTGTAATTTGAGGAGGGATAGGTTGGTGTTTTTTAATGTTATCTTACATACATGCATATGACCAAAGCATCAGAGCTTTATCTTTTCAACAAAGAATTAATAAGCAATGATAATGTAACTTTGTCAAAATGAAGGGGTTAGACTTCATCTTTCTCATTTCTGATTCCCTTTTTTCAAGCCCAAATGATAAGGAAATATCAGACAAGGCAATTCTCTTACATAATCATACTCATTTATAAAGTTATTCATTAAAAAAAAGTTCTGTGTTTGTGGAGTCTTCTTTTTTACTTAAGCTTGAGTATTATACTTTTACCAGCAGCACTGATCAAATGTCATGAATGCTGAAAAGCATTAACTCTGGGAGCTGTAAATACCAAGATGTAAAATTCTCTACTTCATTATCAAAGTCAAGGATGTTTTTCAAATGTAAACCACTAGCCAAGGCAAGAAGTTTTTTGGTATCAGTAATGTTTATGTTAAAGTCTGTACAAACAATGCAGGATATAACATTTCTTTCCTTGCCAATGAGCTACATTTGTATCACACGCATTGTCTAAGATATCTCCCTCTTCCCTCTCACTCTTCTTTCCCCTGTGCCCTACCCTCCACTTCCTTGCTTTTTAATTTACAGAGGACTGTGACTGTGAGGGATATTTCAATGGACAGTACATAGGTGAGTAACCAAAATCCCTTACCTCATCCCTAAAACTCCCACCCCAAAAAAACCTAAAATCAAAATGAAAACAAAAAACCCCCACCAAATAAATCACCCAAAAAACGCACCTCCACATTAAAAAATTAAAACTGGACTATTCATATTAATTTCCCATACATTCATAAACTAGATTATCTCTGTGAAGAGGCATAATTAGACTTTGGCATAATCAATACTTGGCAGTTTAAGGTTATATGAGGGGGCTTTTATTAAAAATTGGGTGCTTGGTTTTCTGTCTCATATGCAAATATTTCTTCTATAATATTAGCATCTATGCACTGATTTGATTATAAAAAAAATTTGTCAGAATAACTCATATCTGAAGACAATAACTTGTAGCTGAACAAGAAAATCTGGGTAAGTGGAGACATGTCAATAATATTTTATGTTTTTCTGCACAGCTGGTTTACGTAGGAGCTTTAGATTAAGTCGTAAACAGAAGGAAAACAATGCAAATGAAGGCAAACAAGCAGAGCAGGCAGATGGAGCAGAGTTGTTAACATATGAAGAAGTCACAAAGTATCAGCAACAGCCTGGTGAACAGAACAGGCTGGTGGTTTTGATTGGTAAGATACCCAATTGGTTTGAAATTTTTCACCTTTCTCCCTCTTCCCTTATCCTGCATTTCAAGAGGCTTGCTTTAGATGTTTGGGTTTTGTGGTTCTGATGAGGTTTTTTAAAGGTTTTTTTGGTTTTTGTCAGAACTCACTCTTTTATTTTAAATTCCATTTAAAAACAAACAGGAAAAAAAAAACCAAAGCAAGGAATCAAACTCACCAAATCCTTCTAAAAATAATGATGGAGTACTATATCTCATTATGCTGATTCAGTTTCCTTTGGTTGTTACTACAGCATTTACTTAGGCTGTCAGAACTATTGATGAAGATGCTAGAATTATCTCACAAGATTTTTTTGCATGCAATTTTAACTCAGTGGGCTTATCAGCCCTGTGTTAAGCCAGTTTCACAGGGTGCCCTAGAATCCAAGGGTATCTCATAGAACTGACTGCTAAGATTACAGATTTTCTGACTTAGTGTCTGCCAGATGTTTGTCTAACAGTTGTTCAAGGAATTCAGTTTGTTCCTGATAATGTTCTTCAAAGCAGAATATAACAGAGCAGGTCACAAAGTCTCTCATGAAGAGGTTTCTTCAAGCATACTCCTGAATTATATTACTTATGTGAAACTGATATATTTATTTTTTGCAGTATTTCATTTCCCACAGAAATCTTATCAGTCACTTCTATTTTATTAGGTTGTTTGGGGGCCAAGTTAAGTGAGCTCAAGCAAAAAGTTGTGTCAGAGAACCCACAGGAGTATGGTGTTGCAGTTCCACGTGAGTAAAATTTACTGATTTGTGTTTGTTGTGTCTTTATTCCCTAAATGCTGTCTAATGAATGTAGTGCCATCTGCACTGAGGAATGATAATTTGTGTTCTGACTATTGATTACATGCAGATTTCTGAAGTAGTTCAAATTATTTTTCTCATTGTAATATACTATGTTTGCCCTTAATAGGTGAATAAATCATTATGTAACTTGGCACACACGCATTTTGGAATTCTGTCAACTCAGTGGGTTTTTTAAATTGTGTTTTCCTAAGGGGGCAGATTGCATTTTCTTAGTGTCTGTTAAAAGAATGAAAAACTTAATACAGGAAGAAAAAATGCAGTATGACTTGCAAAGAGAGTGAGTGCAATAAACTAATATCTTAAGAGTCAGCCAGAACATGGTGTGTTTAAAAGAGGGTGATTTTTCTTGAGAATAGCATTATAGCTGCAGTTTGGAAAAAAAAACAAAAAAACCAGACAGCAATAAATCAAGTCAAAATTTGGGCAAGATTTTAAGTTTTTTATTAGTATATCTAGGCTGTTCAAACAAGCAAGTCAGATTAATAGAGAAATTAGTGAGTCTTGCATGGCTTTGTGGTTAGAGTTACACTGAATTTCTTTTTCCAGATTATTTCCTAAAAAAAAAAGAAATTATCAGACACCAAGGAAAAAAAGATCCATTGATATTTGTATTCCCCAACAAGCTAGTTTTTGAATCCAAAAAATTAACATTGAGGGCACTGTTTATATGTTATTTAAGACTTAAAAAAAAAAAAAGCTTTTCAGGCAGACTTCAGTAAGTTAGCAGAAGAACTCAGATGGGTAATTCCTACTTGAATTTAAACATGTACACAAAAAAAAATAGCTGACAATACTTTCATGGTCAGGCATAGATCATCAGAGCTTCTCCTACAGTAACAACAATTACAAAAAGAAATTACACCAAAAGTAAGACTTTTTCATAATGACGCAAACTTCACAGTACCTTGGGAAATCAGCCATAAGTAGTCTTACTGTAAATTCAAAGGCAAAATAATAGAACTTTATATATTTCCTGGCTTTACTTTTGAGCTTTTGAAGAAAATGAGAGTCCAGTATTCCAAACAGTTAAGTTACACTGTGTTCTGTAGGATATACTCTACTGCATCTACCAGGTGTAAGAAGTACGCTTCCTAGTTAATTTTGTTAGTTACAGCACTCTGGGGAGCAAAATAACTTCATTTTTGTTCATACCATTTTTGAGACTGAGTTTAAAACAAAATTACATTGTTTGACTTACATTTTATTAATTTAATTTGCCGCTGTGTAACTTTCATGTTCGAAGTCATGAAAATGTGACTGGAACTAAGTAGAGAAAACGTTTGCAAAGGCTGATGATGTCTCCCATGGCTTGCTTCCATTCTCTTCCAGATACAACAAGGTCAAAGAAAAGTCATGAGAGAGAGGGAGTAGAATACAATTTTGTTTCTAAGCAATCGTTTGAGACAGATGTGCAGCAAAACAAGTGAGTTAATTTTAAAATACCGGTATAATTGACTATTTAAAAATATTGCTTGTTAAATCGTACACCATATGAATACCAAAATCAGGTGACAAGTGGGACAAGCTGTGTTAGAAGGATTCTGCTTTCTAAGTAGAATGCTCTTTATTGAGTCTGGACTGTTAGAGTGAACTGAAAAATTTAGCTAGAAGCAATTTAGGAATAACACCAGAAGGAGGATCCTAAGTTAGTATTTAAACCTGCATAAGTATTGTCATTGGTCAGAATTGAATCTAGTGAAAGTAACAGAGATTAGTTGGGCTTACTCTCTATTTAATACGATGGGTAAAAAGTTTTATTCAAAACTCTACTTGAAAGTGCGTGGTAGAGTGGATCTGTGGCTATAATGGACTTTCTGTGAGGCTGAGCGTGTTTCCTCAAAGTTCAAATTTTGCAAGTCTCCTAAAAGATGGGAGAATTGCAGTCCATTTCCTTACCAGCTTTGTTCTGTTTTCTGTGAAAAATATCATTCCTTCTTCCCCTTTCTGTCAGTAGTGCTGATTAGCTATTATTGATAGATGAAGAATTGCTACTAAGCAGGGAAGGAAAAAAAAGTGGGAAAAATTAAATCCCTACCCACCCACCCCCAATTTTCTCCCTTTCTCCTCCCGGTTTGACCACTATGACTTCATGAAACAGCCATCAAATGTTCTAAATTAGATATTCTTAATATTTTTGTAGATGGTATTTAACAATGTCTTGACTTTCTAGATTTGTGGAACATGGAGAATACAAAGAAAATTTGTATGGTACAAGTCTGGAGGCAATCCGGTCTGTGATGGCCAAAAAGAAGGTTTGCTTGGTGGATGTGGTACCTGAAGTAAGTTCTGCAGTTTATTTTAAAGAATGCAAATATGATTTACTATGCTGCCAGCCTAAGAAATGGATGTTCACCAGTTGTGGCTGCCTGTGCTGCAACAACAGTGATGCTCACAGCTTGTTTTCTGGCATAGGGCTCTTGGGAGAGCAGTGCAGTGCTTCCAGTTCCTGGATGTCTCTGATGAGGAGTTCTCACTGTGGGGCTTTTCCCTTGCTGTAGGACTAACATCCGTCACTGTCCCAGCCTGCTTAGCTCCTAGAGAGAATACTTAGAACAAGTTGTTTTTCTCATTCTAGTTCCTGTTGCTGTCTTGGTTTGAGACAGTTCAGAGAGGTGGGCACTCTGAAATGAGTAACCTTGCGCTTGACCAATCCCTTCCCACCAATAAGAAACAAGATACGAGTAGATACAAGTGCAAAAATAAGTTTACTAACAGAAAGAACACCAACAGGCAAGAGGGGGGAAAAAAAGAACTGCTAGATATCAAATTCAAAGATACAGTACCAATTTAGGGGACAGACAGGTATGGAATACAGTAACATCATGAATACCCCAGGACACAAGCGAGGTAAGCAGCTCTTAATACCTCCATACTGTGAGTTAATACTTGAGATTTTGATCCAGATTTTGTAACTGGGCTAGGAAAAGACTCATGGTACTACTTCAGATGAATTCCAAGTTTAAAATTTGCTGTGTTTGGCTGCTTAAGTGAAGCAAACCATAACTTGCCCATGAAGCCAGGTTTTTTCTTATACTTTCCTCAGTATTTTTTACCGTGTCCTTGCTCCTTGGAATCGCAGTGCATAGCAAGGCAGATGTGCTGTCAGGGCCATGCTCCATTTACTCTTGTGTGCTAGCCAGGACACTGGCATGAAAGTCTGGTGTGAAGAGCAAAAGATTGCTGTGCTCAGATGTGTAGTACACGTGTGTACTGTAGCACAGTGTGTCAGCCTGTAGTAGTGAAACTGTTGAAACCGGTTTGAGTGTTTCATTGACATGCAGCAAAAAGAAGTCTTACAACAAAAAACATCTGTTCACAGGCAGTAAAGCACTTGAGGACTCCTGAGTTTAAGCCTTATGTTATCTTCGTGAAGCCTCTCATTTCAGAAAAGAAAAAATATGTCTTAAAATCTCCCATGTCAGAAGAAATCTCAGCCCCCCTTGTAAGTATTCTAACTTGTAATCGCTTCTTTTTAGACAGGAAAGAAGTATTTGGGCTAGCACTTCTATGACATGAAAGAGCTCCTCTTCCATGACAAGAGTTAAAGTGGGGCACTAAGCAGGTCCTGTGCACTTACAGCCTTTCAGATGGAACTTTAGAATGGGATTTTTGACTCCTGATATACTCAATCTTTAAAATAACATGAAGCCAAGTGCCAGTCTTCCATATGGATCTGGGTACACCATCAAGGTTGCAGCAGGGGAAGTTAGCACTGAGCTCAGATAAGCCAATAATGATTTTACATTTCTGGTGAGCAGCCCCATCAAATGGTAGTGGTTGCCAGCTGTTTCTTATACCTCCAAAGTGACACCCACACCAGTGTCACCCAGCCTTTTCATGGTGTACACACAAACACAGAATGTGGGATGTCTTATGAGGAACAAACCTAGATCAGCTGCAAATTGGTGATGTGTAAACCTGAACAGAAATAAGAGTGCATAATGGCAGCACTTTGGGTAACTTGAAGTTATATATTTGTATGTTACAGAACTTAGTTCACTTGGTAAGTTTTTGTGTAAGGCTTCAAAATTACTGAATGTGGGACAGTGTATGCAGCATTCATTTTCAGTTTTTGAGGAGTGCGATTTCCACGTCTTAGGTTAGGCAGCAACTCTAACTATATAAAATACAGTATCACCATTTGATGTCCTTCCTGTAACATATTTTCCCCCCTTGTATTTTTTGGAACAGCTACCAGTAGCATACTGCTCCTTGATCTCAGTTTTAATATCTTCAATATCTTTTCCTAATGGTAGCAGCTTTTGTATCATGTTCTTTCTCAAAGTAATGACACATTGTGCTAACATACTTTAAAATGCCAGTAACTAGAAAGACATACTGTAAACTTCATACCAACATCTTGTGTTGATCAGCAGGATGAAGAACAGCAGGAAATTATTAACTCGGCAGCATTCATTGAAGAGCAGTATGGCCATTTAATTGACACTGTACTGGTGAAAGAAGATCTCCAGAGTGCATGTAATGAGCTGAAAACTGTGTTAGAGAAACTAAACAAGGATTCCTTTTGGGTGCCAGTCAGCTGGGTTAGGTCATAGCTTGTTACTATGTTTAAGGGAAAGACTGTATAAAAATGTCTTGTAAATACATGAGTTAGAAAATGGAAATATGTTGAATTTGTTTCAAAACTGCTGGTCTGATCTAGAAGGCAATACATAAAGACTGTATGAGGAAAAACTAAACTAAATCACAAGCTGAAACTGCCTTTGTGAGTCAAAATTTTGAATAGCAGCTGTCATTTAGAAGTCGATACTCAGGCTATATAAGCCAGTCCAATCTTTTACTGATCTTTAGGCTGTAAATAGTGCATTTTGTTGCAAGGAAGTTTCGCAGAGGGTCCCACACTTCCAAAGCTAGTAGTGCTGAGACACTGACAAGATGGAAGTTTTGCCCTCTGGCCATAATTCTAGCCACAAATTTTGTGGCTGGAGTTAAAACCTCACACCAAAGTACCCTTTGGGAACAAGCTACTTCAGCTGGGTGGGAAGAGGGTTCTTTGGAGAGTGGTTACACCATGTCTGGTGAGCGAAACATGCTTCCCTTCTCACAGAAGCATTAATTGAAAATCCTTTCCAATTAGGCACTAAAAACGAGGCCAGCTATAGAAGGGGTTTTTTTATGTCCATGCCATTTCCCAGTACTCCAAGTTGTCTTGCACAGGTATTACTCTCCTCATTCATAGATTTTTATAGTGTGAAAACAACTGCATATGATTCTAAAATAGGATATTTAAGAAGCTTAGTTATTGCAAAACATCTTTGCCTCTGCTACCTGATGGGATACAGCCTTGACACCAATGTAACACCAAGCTCTAAAAAGGGCACTAAGAGGTGGAACCTGAAGCAATAAATAGCTGAGCTACAGGTCAAAATCATCATCCTTCCAGCATTTATGACTATTTTTGTTTTAAATCTGGTAAAGGTTTCCAGAACATCTGATTGGCCTGAAGAAGAAAACTGTTAAAGGACCTATTTGAGGAGATGTGAATATATAGTATTTTTAAGTAGGTCTCAGTAAGAAGGTGCCAAGATGATTCTGGAAGTACCTGTGCTTTTTAATTGGGGGGTGTGAGGGGAGAGCATTGTACAGGTGCATGTTGGCTGTAACTAGTTCCTGTTGTCACTTGCCTGCTGAGGTCTAATATTTCCTGTGTATTGTGCCCTTTAAACAAGACCTTTTGGTGTACCAGTCTTGTTCCTTATCTCTTAACAGTATGATGTTATTCTTGTTCCATGACATTTAGCAGAACTAAACATTGCGTATTAAAAGCACATTTCTTACACACCAGTGTCACTGAATCTACATTACGTTGTGTAGCAGAGCCACCTCTTCCCCTCTTCATCCTCTCCAAACTTTCAACTTTCACGTCTGGTTCTGCCCGTGGGTGTTGAGGTTCTGTTCCCACTGCTACAAAAACGAGAACTTTTTCCAATCAGGTCTCTGCACCAGCTTGTCAGTGCTGCCAGACTGGTGGCCTCAGCAAATCCTTCCTGTGCAGCGGGCTCTCAGCTCTGCAGCCATGTTCCAGCACAGCCGCCAAAGTAATCAGGCTTCTTAGAGAGACACATTGCCATGTGAATTTTGTGACAGATGTACCATGATCCTATGAAAAACTGAGTATAATATTTTTAAAACTATTTCAGTAATGGCATTTCTGTTACTGAACTAAGTCATTTTATGAAAATATTAAATGGCCAGATTGATCTCGCCCTAGACCTATAGTTCAGGTTACAAACAGATTTTTATAGTCTGCAAGACATAAACATGCTTAGAAGATTCAGACTTAATTTAAAGAAAACTGAGGGTCAGAATTTTTTTAAAGCAAGGTTGCTATCATAACATCTTAAAGTATTTTGAATGACTAGTTTTAAAAAAAGCTGTACGTTTATGATCTAACATAGTGTAACAGTAGAAACATGCATTAAATGAAGCAAGGCACGCCTTAAATTTTGTTATTTTAATGTAAGTTACCAAAATACAATATTGCCATTCAAAGTGTAAAAGGTCAAAAGATAATTTCATAATGGGATTGGCTACAGACAGACTCAGCCTAGTGGAAAGTCTTCCATAGGCAGCACGTTTTCTATTAAATTTGGTTGCTGAAAGATGACAAGGGTGTGGGTTTGCAGAGAAGAACACTTGTCAGGATTTTCCTGAGGAGTGTTAAAAGATACATCCTCTTCATGACAACCCTAACGTTAACTAGTAAGTCAGGTTACTATCTGAGGACATGTAACAATTTTGACTTCTTAAAACCATCCAAAATCAGGAAACTCTGCCCATTACTCAGGGTAACTCCTGAGGGTTAACTACCTTTAGGGAACTTGGGTCCCTAAAAGATGCCCGTGCCATCCCAGGAAATAGAAGCTTTTCAGTAATATTCCAAAATTGAATACTACCTTATTTACGCTAAGGCAGGAATTCCAGCAAAAGTCCGTGTTGAATGTCATCCAGCAAGAGCACAGTACTCTAAGTAGCACTATGATTTAATAGTGAAAAATCTGAGAGCTGCCAGAAGAATACCTGCAGATAGCAGCTGTGCAAAAGGGAAGGAGAAACTGTATTTTGTTAACGAATAAAAATTTATTTTGCTAATGAGTTTGTGTTTTGGATCTGCACAACTGACGGCACGTCAAACATGGCACAGAGCAGTCCTTGGAATCCCACCCTCACCCTCTTTTTTTTTTTTTTTTTTAAGTCCCCTCCAGTCAGGGAGAACAGGCACGTGTACATTTAAGTAAGTGGACAGTATGCACCACGTAAGCCTTTATCCTGCTGTGTTGAAGATTCCATTGCTGCACTCCCCGCTTCTCTGTGCTTTTATCCCAGAGACTTGGTGTCTGCAGAATGCTTATGACAAGTTCTCAAAGGCATGTTGCACTCCATCCTTTGTCTTGGCACTGGTCTCTGAAGGAGGGGAAGAAAAAGTTATTTTATCTTATTTGCAGGGAATATATTCCACTTAGTAAAAATTTATCTTGGGATCAGAGAAAAGATGGGGTTTTTTTTAATGAGTGGACCTCCTCTCCATTCTCTCTTAAAGGTATGCTTAAGTTGAACAGGATAAACAGAAATGCATCCCAGTCTGAAGCATCACATTTTTCCACCATAAAAAAATCCACAGTTCCCCATTTTCTCCATATTGGAGAAACTGAAATTGTTCTCAGGTTGTGACAGTAAATCTGTCACAAAGATAATTATTCCATAACGAAGCTGAGAAACAAATAAAAAGGGAATTATATGTTGTCCCCTATGTATTTCAGTTTCTCCTAGAAATCTTTTCAAGAAGCTTTCTCTTTAGAAACTCAGTTTGTTCCCCACCTTTATATTCTTCACATTATACACTATTGTTGCTCTAAGAATATCGTCTTTTATGTAGCTGCAGTAGAAACCTGGAAATGAAAGATTAGCCTAGGTCCTTGCTGATATGAGCAGGGAGAAAAATTTCAGTCTTCTGGGCTCTGAATTTAAAAATCCTGGTAGTTACAAGGGAATATAAAAATCATGCCTGGTACAGTACATACAGTAAATCTCTTTTAGAGAAAAGTGTTTTTAGTTGCAGTCAGTGCAGAGCATCTCTGCAAAAAGCTGAAACCTACATCCATGCATATGAATTACAGCAAAAGGAACCGATACTGATTAGGTATTTAAAAAAAGGTAGCAACCCATCAACCTGAAATACAATTGTATTTCCTTTGTAAATTGTAAAACCTGAAATTCATGCATAGCAATACCAAAATAAACATGAATATAGATGTTTTTGTCACAGAGGTGCATACTTATAAAAAGCAGGGAGCGTCTCCTAGCAAACTGGAGTCCTTCTTTTCTCTCTATTTCATGACCAGGCTGCAGAGACAAATGAAAAACATGACTAAAATAAGCTACACTTGCCACTTTTAAGAAGTACCCAGGAAAGCATCACTGCAGAAGTGAGGTTTTGTTGAAAGAAAAAGATGTCTGTAATATGTATTAATTAACTGGATTTCCCCACTCAATAGCTCACTGCTAGGCTGGCTGTTAGGGGGTCAAATTGAACAGCAGCAACATCAAAGCACAGAATCAGAATCTCCTGAGCTGGAAGGGACAGGATCATCGAAGTCCAGCTCCTCGCCCTCCACTAGGCAGCCCCAAGAACCACACCCTATGCCAAATCAGCAGGACATGAACGTGTTGCTATGTTCTGAATCAACGAGAACTGGCAAGATCTGTGCCAGAAGGGCACAGCAGTGAAGCAGTCAAAAAGGCCTCTCAAAGGTTCTGAAACTGGGCACACCTGGATGGGGGCAGAGGAGAACCTAGCTCAGGAGAGCCAAACTGAAAGCCTCTTGTCGCAAGGCAGGAGCAAAGCACCCCACTGTGCAACAGGCATCTAACGATGTCAGAACAGCCCAGGAACAAGCAGCAACCAGTGCACCTGACAGCCACAGAGATGCACACTCTAGAGCCGGCTAGAGAGCTGAATTCCCCTTCCCCACTACCTGGCAAAACAGTCCAGTGGAAAAGAAAGCAGCAGCTGTGCTGCAGTTAACTTCAGAGTTGGACAGCAGCTTTCGGGCACAGCCTTGCACCATCGTAATGGAATATCATCAACAGCATCTCTCCAGGAAAGATTCTATTCAAATATTTAACAATATCTGCTTCTAAAATGATAGAAGTGGAGCCTTCCCAACTCACTTGCAGAGTGTATTACCTCCTCACACAATAGATGTGTTACTTACAGCACTTAGCTCACACAGATAAACTATGATGAGTAAGTAATCCAGGGCAGAATGGAAAAGGATGCATTCCCAAACTGACCTTGTCAGTTTTACTGCCAAGCAACATCTTCAGTGTTGCCTTTGGTGGTGTTCAGCTCATTCAGCCAGCTTTCTAGTCCTGTGAAAGTGTCTTTTCTTGTAACATCATACACTGGTAACAGAGGAAAAGGAGCTTAACAGCTGTAGAGTCTGGAGCAATGTTTACTTCATTGTGACAGAACTCGGTCCACACTTCCTAACTACTGCCCAGAAGAAAATAAACTGCTGGGGAATTAGAGAAAGAGGCATCAACCATAGACTCTGCCCAGAGCTGGAACACACTGGGCTGTGCTCACCCAAAGTCACTTAAGGATTACTTTTGTGAGTGAAAATCAGACTTACCAACAGAAGTATTCTACCTGTTGGTACTTCTGAATTGAGCCACACAGAATATTTTAAAATAGGTATTTTGTCATCTAATTTAATGTGCAAGTACACACACACACACACACACACTGCTGCTAAAAACGGACTGAGATAAAAGCTACTTTTGGGCACTGGTAACTTAATAACTGCATTTATATAAATAACTAAGGTTTAAAAATCATAGTTAGAAAAAGTGTTTTATACAGCAAGGTTAAGGTTAGCCTTCACAAACCCTGAAATTAATAAAGTGTTTTCTAATTGCTGTTGTCACACAGAAAGGGCCTAGCAATCCATTACCTGTGTACAAACCTCCAGCCTTACCAGAATCACAACAATCACATCAATAGCTTCCGGGGGGGAAAAAAAAAAAGTAAAAACTTCATGGGGAAAAGAACACAACACAAACCCTGATTAGCCTTATTACCAGAAAATCACCAAAGTAATAACTACAAAGCTAATAATTCATCCGTTTAACAGCTCGCAGCATGACATCTCTGTCTTTTTAATTTAAAGTATTTTGAAGCAGCAGTATTGCCTGACAGTGGTTTTGCACAACAACCTTTTGCAAAGACATGCACATTTAGAGGTAATAAAGACCACAATTTCTGTAATCATGCTTTTCTTCCATTAACTTCGTACCTAAACCAACTCCTTGAGCTCCTCAGTAATAAGTGGGAGTCAGAGTTCTAAAGTGCTCCTGTCCTGCTGTATCCTAGAAAGGGAGGGGGGAAAAGCTCCAAATACACGATATCAAATATATTTAAAACAAAAAATGGTATTTTAAACTAAACAAGATGAGCAAATTTAAAATTTTCCTGACCAGCAAGGATACATGAAACATAAGAGAATGAGAAAAGCAGTAAAAAACCAGCAGCAACAGAAACAGAAAATGGTTAAGGAGTGGTAGAAAAGCATGGAGAGGACTTGATTGAAAGCAAAAACGATAAGCAGACAGCTGTAACATGGGTGAGACAATAAGAAAGTAAAAGGGACTCTAGAGTAGATAAATTTTAAATCAGTAGTTTCATGCAGTTATTACTGCTGTATAGCTCACTTAAACTCATGAAGAATAAGCGAGGTACTAAGAACAATATCAAATTCAAAAAAACCCTCAAAACAAACAATAAGGAGGTAACAAATCACACAAATATTATTTTTTGCAAAAAGTTTATTTCCTTTTATGTACAGTTTGCAATTGACAGACTAACAGCTATATTGTAATTAATTAATTAATTGTTTTTAAAAAAAGAAACTAAAACTGGGAGTATGCTTCCCTAATTCGACTCATTGTCACTAAGGAGACTGTGCCTTAGTCCCAATTACTGAATTGGTAATGGCGTTTTCTTTCTCAAATGCCTATGACCATACACATAAAATCTCTCCTTCCTAAGGCTCTTTCATTCCACTTACTTAGAAGAATAAAATGTTTGTTTTATATTATAAATAATCCTGATCACACAGCTGCAATCTGATTTCAATTTGCAGATGCTGAACATACAGCAGTACGAAGTTCGGGACAAATGCTCGAGTTTCCCAGTAAATCCGAATGCACCTTTAAATAGTGCAAGAACAAGTTTTGGGGGGGGGGCTTTTTGCATGATTTTAACCAAAATAAAGCATCTGGTGTAGTATGCACACAGAGCTGCTACACACCCCTTCAGGCAATCATCCAACTCATCAATTACCCAGAGTATAACCTTTCTGCGGTTTACTCGATTTATTTGCTTCTGGGTCACGCAGGCACGGAAGGCCTGCCTTCCTCGCATGCCAACATCTTCAGAAGTTTAACGCTTCACAAAGCCTTTGAGAAACTGCAGAAAAGAGCAGTCAGTCTCTACTAGAACTGAAGGGAGTCCCAAACTTTGACTAATGAAGCCTTTAGAAGTGTTTTTGTTTGTACGATCATAACAGACACGCATTCTACACGCATTACAGCCTAAGTATACAAAGTCAACATGCACAAGACTTTAGCAGAGAGAGGAGGAGGAAGAAAGAGGGAGGGAAAGCCCCACAAAAAGCAGCTCTTGAAGCTCGTACATCTCTCAAAATCCAACATATCCCCCCCACCTGTCTGGAACAAGACCTACCCATATGGCCAGCTGTACTGCACGGCCCTCCACCACCATTTTCTTCACTTTAAAATCAACACCGAAAGCCTAAGAACGGGAGGTTTGTCAGAAGGAACTGTCGAATGCCCGCCCTCGCAGCCGCCTCCTGTCTTCGCACCATCCCGGCTCCCCAGAGGGGCCCCAACAAGAACATCCCGGGCGCATTCCGGGCTCACCGACGGTGGGCTTCAGGCGCAGCTCAAAGCCGCCGTCCGTGAACCTCCGCCGGAGGCTGTGGGTAGAGAATCCGCGGGCTCAGCCCGGCGCTGCGGGCGGGGCCCCCATCGCGGCCCGCGGCAGCACCTGGACTTCCCCACAGCGCTGACCCCGACCAGCAGCAGCTTCAGGGTAAGGCCTGCGGACTCCATCCCCGCCCTGCACGGCTCCAGCTCAGAGCAGTGACGGCCGCTGCTGAAGAAAACGCTGGCTCCTCGCCGCGATCCGGCCCCGGCAGCT
>VZRN01000234.1:147960-213278 GCA_013397935.1 Dasyornis broadbenti
GCCCGTCGGGCGGCGCGGAACAGGCCGGCCGGGCTGGCAGGCGGAGGGGGCCGGCCCGGGCCGGGCCGGGCGGGCAGTGAGGCGCAGGGCGGGCCCCGAGCTCTCCTGAGGAGTGGTTCTAGCCGGGGGCGGTCAGGCTGCAGAGTGGGATCTGCTGCATCCCTGCGGGGTTTGTTCTTTTGCACCATTCCCGTCCTGTCCCATCCTGCTGATTCTCTTCCCCTTTTTTTGCCCATCTTTGTACGCTTTTTCCCAGTGAAATTGGGGATTTTTTTTTTTCTTTTAATATATGTGTAGTATACTTGATGCCTGTTGTTATTTTAAGTTTGTACCTCCTCAAGAAATAGAAGTCAAGATCATAGGCTGTCATTAACTTTCTCCAAAGCCAAACCAAATTATGTTTGTTACTGTCACTTGATGCAGGACGTGCACGTCTGGAGATGGGATTAAAATCGTTCAGTAGCCACTCTGGGTGTTTGACAGCCACCATCTCCTTCATAGTTGTAGCAGTTACCTGGAAGAAATTAAGTCATAGCTTGCAAGGTGATTTGCACAGTAAATAATTTAAAATAACTTTGAAGGTAGTTAGGTACTACAGAGTAGTTTTCATTGTTCAGTAATTTATTTTAATTATAGAGTATGGACTTTAATATGTTCAGATGCAAGGGTGTCTAGGAACAGAGAATGGATGTAGAAGTTGCACAGTGGAAAACTTTACCGTTGAGAATGACTTTCTATGTAATACCTGGCAAACAAAAAATAGTTGTACCACCACTGCAGTTTGTAGCATAAGAACAATTCAGCTGTTAGTTGGACAAAACGGCAGCGTGCAGTTGTATTGTCAGTGTTTTTAAAAGTGCTGAAAAATTGTGGAGGGCAGCTAGAAGTAAGAAATAACTTTGTGGGTGAAAAAACTATTTCACAATGGGAACAGACAATCTACTTAATTTGTCAAGACTTAGGAGGCAATAATATCTTTGAAACATGCACAGGGAGTTAAGATAGTGCTGTTGAATAGATGGATGTCCATTAAGGTTTGGACACTGCATGTTGGGCTTTGATATTCTCGATCTGGAAATAATATTAATTCTTAAGAGGATTTTTTATATCAAGTGGAGTTGTGGTATATACTGAACTATAAGTAGCATTTTCCATATAGTCATTCTGAAAGAATATGATTCTGTTTTCACATCATTTCGAGCTTCATGTCCTGCTTTTGTACTCCTGTTGTGTAAAGATAAGACTGAAGAGTAACCCGTTTTTCTGACTTGACTTTTCCAATGAACTGCTGGGGAAGTGAACATCCTTTGCATTCAGTTTCCCAGGCATTGTGCGTGTGTGAATCCAACAGTGTGCAAGGCATCAATAAAGATTTTCCTCCTGTGTGCCAGTAAGCCATAGCTTGCTTTGGGCCATGGGTTTGCAGTTTTTCAGCCTGTCTTGTTCCTCTCCAGCACCTGCACAGAGCTTGGAACATGTTTCAGATTCGAAGATACCTTGCTCCAGTGCAGTGCATTTGATGGTGCTTGTGTCTTATCTCAGTTTTGGCCTTGCTGAATCTCAGAGGAGGCGGGTGAAGCACTTTGCCTTGGGACATAGGGCAGTTGGAGTCCAAGGGAATAAAGCAGGAGAACAAAGATACGTGGTCATTTAATCTGGCATTCAAATCCTTGCTCTGACTCAGATGGATCAAACCGTTCTGCAATATGAGGTCACCTTTAGGATAACGAGCAACAGAGATTTTATAACAATAAAAATTCACGAAGCAGCCAGAGTGGGGGGATTGGAATTCCCATAGTGATATGAAAGGAATAGAATTTGAACAGGACCTCACAGGAAGAAATTAAAACCTCTGAGTGAAATTCAGAAACTTCTCTTGGTTACCTTTTAGAATATTTTGCACAGAGGTGCTGCTGTCTCTCTTTAAGAGTAACTCATTTTTAGATAAAAATGACGATGTAGAGGCATTCAGGCCAATGAGATTACATTGGGTCATAGTGTAAAATAACAGTTCACCTGTCAAATGACTTCAGGTTGCAGGCAGAGCCAAAGTAATTGATCTTCCAGGCAATACATGAAAGTCAAAATTAATGAAAATGCAGAGATAAAATGATAAAATATTTTGAAAATAAGGGGTTTCCATATTACCATAGGCAATTCTTACATCTTAAGAAGATTAGACTGATTTGTGAAGACAAGAGTAAAAATGCAATATCCCTAAAACAAGAATTGTACAGGTGATAGACTAGCACAATTATATATTTTTCAAACAATAACAAAACAACAATTTGGGACGTGCTGCAACTGCACATCATTTTATGTTTCTGTATAAATGAAGATGTGTTTCAGTGTAACATCTTAATCTGACCAGAAGAGTTGGACAGAATTCATTTTTATCAGGGTTGCATATGATACCAAAATGGGGGCAAGAGGGAGCAGTCAGCACACTGGAACGTGCTAGGCTTTTTATCCAGAGCAACCATTCCTGTGAAAACCAGGGTTTTGCCTGAAAATAAGCAGGCTGAGATTTCTGAACTACTCACTAAGGGAATTTGTGGGGGTTTTCCCAGACAACTGGATACTTGTAACGATCCTAGCCATGTCTCCAGAATTGTATTTGGTAAAAATGTTCTCGTTATAAATACCCAATCTTAGTTTTTCTGTCTGCTTTAATGTATGTGGGTAACTCATGAAGCAATTCTTTGTTCTTAATGTGCTAGAAGTGCAGGTGTGTTGTAAGGAGTATGGAGGGCATTCTCTCAAAATTAGTATTAAATTTAGTGATTATAAGGGAAGTGTTGGTAAGGAAACAATTTTGCATGCACAGGACAGTGCAAATTAGAATGGGTTAGTAGGCTGGCAATTTTTGCCATTAAAGACTTTGTTTATTTGCTTATAAGTCCATGTGCCAATAGTTTATAGCCTCATGCATCCTTAATTGCTGATGAATGGTTCTCCAAAATCTGTGTTTTGTGGCTGGTAAAGTAATTAATCTCTGTTCAAAAGAAACACCACTTCCTGGTGTTACTTACAGGATGAGGAACTCTAAATCTTCCATACTGAGAATGGACAAGACTCGGTGATTTTTTTCAGGAACCAGATGAAGCTGATGTTAGCATTTCTCTGCTCTTTGAAGGAGCTAGCATTTCAACATCAAAGATGATGCAGCTGGAATGAAATGTTAAGGATGAGAGAGATGCAAGGACTGTTTGGAAAGGGACAAACAAATGGCATACAAATACTGTCTTTTTCACCTCTAGCTGTGTAAGAAAATCATCTATACAATCTGCAGAAATCATTCACTGGGAATGAGTTTGCCTCCAGGGAAGCCAGTCTGTTGCCAGATTCAACCATGATTTCAGGATGGGAGTTCCTATAGATCTCAAACACGATCAGATACATGCTGATGTGGATAATATTACTTAAACCATATACTCACCCTACTAAGCATAGGAACTCACCGCTGAATTAATGCTTTTTGGTTTGGCCTTGCTCTGTAGGATTTTTGTGTTGAAAGCAAGATTCTCCAGACACTGAAACTTCTCCCCTGGCACAGATGATGTCCTGCCAGATGGAAAATCTGTCAGCATTTGTTTGAGTAATGAAGTCTTACAAATATTTGGTTCGTTGCCATAGTTGCTTGGCACAGACAGCAGAAAATGTAGAAGCCTCAGTCATGCAAAAGTCTTCATCTGCTTACACTAGAATTAAAGGGGTGAGCAGTCATCAGGAAGAAAGGAATTCTCAAGATGTTCATGACCTTGAACTACATCAAAATTGTGAGTGAACTCAGAGATTCATATAGATGTAAACTGACTAGTTTATTTTTTAAAAATATTTATTTTAAATTTTTAGAATACCTGAGCGTCCAGCCAAAAGCCCTGGATGCATTGCCTTCTCATAGAAACTTGTCCAAAATGATGCTGCACAAATGCATGTCTGGAGTTCAGCTTACTACTAAGATTTCTTGTATTTGCAATTTACAAGTTGAGCTATAGGGAGTTTTTCAGAAATATTTCTGTTTCCACATCCAGGTAGACACATACTGAAAGCTGCTTTTAAAAACAGTCTGTCTAGGCTATGTCTTTTCACAAAGTGTGCAGGAACTGAGTTACCCTTCAGCTAAAGCCTCCTGTCCTGTTCTGCTAATGTTGACCAGTGGGGCTTAGATTTTCCTGGGAGAGCAGTGTAATAAAACATACGGGGTTTTCTTTTCTTCCCAGGAAAGTGAGGCAAGTGTTGCAACTGACATATGGAATAGTCAGACTCAGAATGAAGAGCAGTGGCTTTATGGCAAGAAGGAGTCAATGCTCTCCTCACATTATTTAATGGTTAGCTCCTCTTACTATAGGTTGCATTCCGGGACACAAACCAAGGTTTGTGCGTGATCAGTTGTGTTTCTGAGCAGATGGATTGTTTGCCATTGTACACCTTGGAGCTTTTATCAAAGCTCATGGCATTATTACTGGATCTAATTAATAGCCATCACCAAGCCTGAAAGGCATGATTATTACGTAGCGTCCAGCTCAATTGTTCACTAATAGGATAGGTCGCTCTTTTAGCCACCTAAAGGTGGAAGGTGGTGGTTTTTATAGGAAAAACGGAGGAGCTGGAAAGGACATAGCTGACCTAAAAGTACTGAATGCTTTCTTAAGCACTGTAGCATCTTAAACGTCACTCATCTGGATTCTTTTACATTCAGATATTGATTTCAGCTGAGACACTGAAAATTGTAATACTTGGGATGAAAACACTGAGTCTCAAAGACTGAATTACTTCTCTGTGTTGCTGGCCTCTGGATAGCCTTGACAGATCTTTCCATGACTTCAAAGGTGTTGAATAGCACAGGGCATAGGACTACACCTCTTAGCAGCCCTCAGATGAGTCTTTTGAAGATGCAGGAACTTTTACTCAGTCACTCTCCGTGGCCTGGGGAGCTGGTGCTGTTTCATAGTGCTTAAAATTGCCCCTAAAATGTCAGTTTGTCTAGACTGTCTGCTAAAGTAGCACGTACTGCTTACCAAGTTCTGCATCACTGGTACCTGACAGCAGAGGTTTTTTATAACTGGTTTTTAAATTATCACGTGTGGATAACGGTTAATCTTAGAAGTTAATGTCCTGGGCTTTGTTTTATCATCTCCAGCATTTTCCTGCTTTGGTCAGAATTTTATGTTCAGAAAGTTACAATTTTATGCCATAGTAGGATCTAGCAGATTCATGTGTGCTTTCCTCAGTTGTCAGCCAAATAGCATTCTGTCATGCACAAGTAGTGACCATGATTCTAAATATTTTTGTGATTTTATAATCTGTAGTTACTTCACTTTTGGGCACAGTATATTTGGCATCTGTTAACAGAAAAAATCAAAGGGTTTGGTTATCAATACCTTCTGAGAATATCATAAATACAGAGATGATTCACCAAATTCTAATCATTTTCTTGACACTTTTTGTCACACAGGTTCATAGCCAAGAACATTATGAGGCTGCAGCGTCTGGGGATAACCCATGTTCTGAATGCAGCAGAGGGGAAATCATTCATGCATGTGAACACTAATGCAGAGTTCTATGAAGGCACAGGCATCAGATACCATGGCATTAAAGCTAACGATACACAAGAATTTAACCTCAGTCGCTATTTTGAGGAGGCAGCTGATTTTATTGAGAAAGCACTTGCCCAGAAGGATGGTAAGGCAAACTGAAATACCTTTCTACCGTGTTTTCTGTGTGCTGCATATGTTTATTAGCAATTTACTGATTAAGATGGTTCTTTGCTTGTATTATCAACAGAACAACCAAGTGAAAAATGCAGATAAAGGCCCTGAATCGAAGACACAAGAATACACAATAAGACAGCTTAGTATTTTGTGTATACATGTAGGTCTCTAGTATATGGCAAAGGGAAGTCTGTCACTTAGGGGTGACTTTGAAATGGGAAACAGCTGTTGCATCTTATAATGGTGTCTTTCTGGGAAGATATATTTTTATTTTTCCTTAGAAGTGCTAAATCACATTAAAAATACTTTTAAAAAAGTAACTTCAGGGTCTAAAAGTTGTTTTAGGACATTAGAAATTACAATTCAAATGCAGAAGTGAACCAAGTAATGCGAGTACTGAAGAGTACTTGGGTTTTTTTCCAAATGTGCAGTAAGAAAAGAGACTGTCACCTTGCAGTTTTTATTCTGTTAAGTCATTACATTCGTTTATGTGCTGATTGCCTCTTTATTTCCTAGGATTGCAGGAAAGCTGAAGGTTATATTTGCAGTGTTGTTTATTGCCACATTTCTCTGTAGTGCGTTTCCTCAGAGCAGAAATCCTAGGACATAGTGCAGTGGGACAGATGGTGTTTGCATTGTGTGATTATTTCAACGTACCAGTTATTTCTACACGTGCCTACTTTCTTTCTTGCTTCATGACTGAGCATTAAATAGGAGGAATGACAATTCCCACAATTCTAGAAGTTCTTTCTCTGAAATGGGCAAAGGGGTACTGGAGCTGTGATGTGGGTTTTGGCAAATGGAAATAAATTTTACATCCAGTTTGGTGGAGTATGAAAAATTCTAAAAATTGAAATGCAGCTCTTGCACTTAGCATTGTGACTCACTGAAACGGGCTGCAAGAGGAAAGAAAGGTGTGCTGTGCCATGACTGCACCTGTTCAGTTTGATCTAAATAGTTGCAGCATCAATCTGATTTTGCCTAGCAGTTCTATTTGCTGATTCTTCCAGTTTTAGTAGTTGTCTGCCATACCCACCGCTGTTTTCTTAATGGTGCTGAAGAAAGAGGAACTTTGTAGCTGGGTGATGTTGGAGCCAGTTTTAAGATTAACTGGCTACTGCAAATTGTTAGTTTTGTTTGACATTGAAGTGTAGGGTAAGGCTAAGAGGGATATAATAGTATTCTCCTTCAATTTCATTTTAGTGTTGTAGTACATGAAGTTCTGGAAGGCAGCCCTTAAGACACTGCCTTTCACAGAGGAAAGCTAGAAACCTTTTTGCTTCTGAACATTTGCAGAAAAGTCGATTCTCTTCCATGTATATGATCAAGAATCTTATTTTGCTAACTTATGACTACAGGCTCTCAAGAAACATTGAGAATTAATTGTCTTTTACCGTGCTAGTGATTTGCCTTGAGCTGAGAAGCTTTTGCTTTTTAAGGCAAATGTGGTAATCGGATTTCTGTTGGTGTGAATCAAACAAGTTGTGGTTATGACAAGAGTGTGTGTGTATGGTTCAGCTGTTTTCTTGTCTCTGAAAACCGTTTACTCTGGGGAGCAGACTGGGGCCACATGTCTCAATGCATTTGGGAAGAGGAAGATTTTTGTGTCTGGAAAAGCAGGTCAAAGAGGAAGCAGCTGAGAAACAATAAAATCAGGTTAGCTTTCTCAAAGGGAGCAGAGCAGTGACCTGCATTTTTTTTTCAGATACCTAGCTATAGGATTTACCCACATGGTTGGCTGGATACCAGGTGCCCACCAAGCCACACTGTGGACAAAGGAAGAAAAATACAACAAAAGGCTCCTGGGTCAAGATAAGGAAAGGGAGATCAGCCAACAAGTACCGTCACAGGCAAAACAGACTCAACTTGGGGAAGTTAATGTCACTTAATGCTAATCAAATCAGTGTAGGATAATGAGTAACAAAACCAAACCTTAAAAGACCTTCCCTCTACCCCTCCTTTCTTTCCATGTTCAGCTTCATTTCCCATTTTCTCTCCCTCATCATCCCAAGCAGCACAAGGGGACAGGAAGTGGGGATTGCAGTCTTTGCTGTTCCTTCCTCTTCATTTTTTACCCTGTTCCAGTCTCATCCACAGGAGACATCCAAGAACTTCTCCAATGTGAGGACTTCCCAGAGGCTGCAGTTTTGCATTAACTGCTCCAGTGTGGGTCCCTTCTTCCATGGGGCACAGTCCTCCAGGAACAGGTTGCTTTAGTTGCAGATCTTCCACAAGTTCACAAGTCCTGCCTGAAGACCTGTTCCAGCATGTGTTCCTCTGTCCCTGGAGCCACAGGTCCTGCCAGGTCCCTGCTCCAGTGCAGGCTTCCCATGGGGCCTCCTTTGGGCATAACCCCCTGGCTCTAGCAGTGGCATGGGCTCCCTCACGGGCTGCAGATGGATATCTGCTCTACTGTGCACCTACACGTGTTGCAGGGGGACAGCCTGCCTCACCATGATCTTCCCTGCAGGCTGCAGGGGAATCTTCTTTCCACTGCCTGGAATACCTTCTCCTCTTCTGTCTTCACTGACCTAGGTGTCTGCAGAATTTTTTTCACATGTTCTCATTCCTCTCATTCACCTGCTGTTGTGCAGGAGGTTTTTTTCCCCTTCTTAACTACGTTACCCCAGGGGTGCTACCACTATCCCTGTTGGGTTTGGCTTTGGCAGGTCCATCTTGGATCCAGCTGGTTCTGGCTCTTTTGGACACAGGGGAAGCTTCTGGCACCTTCTCACAGAAGGCACCCCCCCTGTAGCCTCCACCACCACCAAAATGTTGCCATGCAAACTCAATACAACCCAAATAAATGCAGAATGAGTTCCCCAATCAGTTGGCTGGGAGCATTTTATTGGTGCTGACGAACAGCATGATTGGGTATTTCTGGCTCTTGTTTCTTCTGCACGGTAGGCAGCTTCATTGGCTTGAGTGTTAATGTGGCTTCATAAATAGCCAGAGAAGTAGCCAGGTATGATGCAGCATGGAGTTAGCGTATCCATTGGCAGCAATGCAGCAACAAGGCAGGGTATCTTTGAGGAGATGCAGTACATGGCAAACAGTGTATTTGTTTTCAGTGTATTTTAAACTTCATTTATTTGTGCTCTTTGATACTGGTCGTCTTCCGGGGCAAAGCTTGTCTAAACTACAAAAGACTCGAGAAGTGCAGTAAATAGACATAGTTTGACTCTTGTAATATAGTAGCAAGTATGTTTTAGTGAGATTGTTTGATATGCAGCCTTTTTTTTTTTTTTTNCCATTCTTTTTTTTTTTTTTTTTTTTTTTTTGTCTTGCCTTGTCCTTGGTCACAGACTGTGTAGCTACTAACAGAGTGACAGCACCTTTCTTCCAACTTCTCCATGTCTCCTATAGCATTTGCAACTCACAGTTCTCAAGCTGCCAAAGGACTAATACTAATTCACTTTCTATCCTAGCTATTTCATACTGCTTTTCGAATCTGTATTCCGCTATAACCCAAACTGTGCCATGTCTTCCCTGCAGGACAAGTGTTTGTGCACTGCCGTGAGGGCTACAGCCGCTCTCCCACGCTGGTCATCGCCTACCTCATGCTCCGGCAGAACATGGATGTCAAGTCTGCGCTCTGCACTGTCCGGCAGAAGCGAGAGATTGGTCCCAATGATGGCTTCCTAAGGCAACTGTGCCAACTCAATGAGCGATTAGTGAAGGAGGGCAAACTCAAGCCCTAGAACAGAGCACTGCAGTATTTTTTTTTCTAAGTTTCTCAAGCCTTTAGAGGATGTCTTAAACGCTTTAGAGACCCAACTTTCAACCACCAAGCTAAAGCAAGACAGAATTCCTGCTTGTCTAGTGAAAGTATCTTTCTTGAACCCTGTGACTGTCTTTCAAGATGGTACAAAATTGTGTCACTGTTTGGAGCTGTTGCAATAGAGATGTTTTTAGAGGGATGAGGGATAACTCCAGTGATAACAGCTGTCTTCACATGTATCTCAGAGCCCCATAGCATATGTGGTTTGCCTTGGCATTGAATGTTATTCGTTTAAGCTTTATCTTTAATCTCACCCGAGCACCAGTTTGTGAAAGCCCCAACACATCTCTTCACTCACTCTTAGTAGGAGCACTGTAATTTCTAAAGCTTCTTTTTCATGCACACGGGTGCCTAAAGTTTGAATGTAGGAGCTTCAAGGAATGGAGAAGTATATTTACAAATGCACAGATGCACTCACTTGGAAAATGAAGTGCGTGCCATGTTTTGTGTGGATTTATGCAATACACAGTGTGTGACAGTAAAGCCACTCACAGCCCATTCTCGATGCACACTGTCTTTCCAAGAATAGTTGTATCTCTTGCTGTTACTATTGACGTGAAATAGTCTGTTATTAAATGCTCTTTTATTTTTATTTTGAGATCATCACTAGAAAGAAATGTCAAGAGCAAATGCTGAGGGAAGAACTTGAACAAGGAAGAAATAATATTTAGAAGTGCTTATATTAGATGTACAGTTAAGTCCTAAGTATCTGAATGTAATGGCTTTCAAACTTGTGTGGAATTACAGTGTCTTTATCTCTTCTTTACTATCGCTGTAACACAGAATGGAATGACCACACATACAGATTACTTGCAGTAGGGCAGCACAGGTATGCTTACAAAGCAGTTTGCAGGAGAGCACTCTTGTCTTTTTTAATTGCTTGCATGGTATCATTAAATAGAAATGAGCATTGTAATGTACCACATTGTATAGGAAATATTTCCTTTCTATTAAAATAAATAGTGTCTTGATTCTGTTTGCCATACAAATGAAATGAGTCATTGCAGTGTTGGGAGAGGGAACTTTGTTTGCACTATGCCTGACTTAGTGTGTAAATGTATACCTGTGAGTTACAGCACTGTATTAATGCAAATGATCCCCACTGCAAACTCAGAATTGTTGGTTAAACTGACAGAAACCAGGGTGACTGTGTTCCCTTCTTATCTGTGCTTTAATGTAGTTCTAGAATGAAAAATCTCTACACTATTTTAAACAGAAACACTGTGTCTTAGTAACACGGGTCTAGTTTTGTCTACTACTCAGTTCAGTAATCAGTAATCACAAAGGACATGCATACATTGTCTTACTCCTGTTGGGGTTGTGTGGTTTGGAGGTGTGCGAGTGGCAGGGGGAGGTTCTGTATAGCAAAGTAACTTCCTTGAAGTTAAACTCCAGAGGTGATTGTGCTGCTGGAGCACCAGTCTTGGTGTTTTTCCTTCCACAGGATGGAACTGCTATATCAAGTAGGCTTTTCTCTGTTGTGTCCTTCAAAGCGACACTTGGAGAACACTACATAAATGTTTTCTGTCACAGCTCTACACTCAGTCGGTGCTCAGTGCTTGCTTTGAATCAGGATAGTTCAGTAATAATAAGCAGTCAATCGCAGTAGTTAATTACCTGGTAGTTAGTTACCTGTTTGCTTTCTCCCATTAATCCCTTCAATCAGGAGTAAATTAATTGCTTCTTCCTAGTTACTAATTTCATGCTGTGTGAAAGTAGTGGCTTTAGAAATAGGAATACTGGCTTTATATTTTCTACAACACTGGCTTTTCATACTGCAGTCTCATTTATAAATTACCCTTTTAAAGTTTTTACTGTAAGCATAGATTTTTTTTTTTTTTTTTGGTCTTGTTTCACACCATGTATTCTTAATGCCTGTCTGCACGGTAAGGAAAAAAAAAGGAGATTCATGTGGATGCACTTTGTCTTTCACCTCTTACTTGGAACTCAAAAGTCCAGTCCATTAAAGAGCCAAGAATCCATTAGGCTTTAGAACTTTGTTACTCTTGGGTAGATTGTAAGAAGGCTAGTGGCTGTCAGATTGGAACCAGAATGGTTTAATAAATTGAGTCTGTTTACCTTATGGCTACGTTCCTGTAGTTGTCGGTATCAAGAAATACTGAAAAACAAAACAGGGGAATATATTCTTATATTCAAGATAATCTTCTTCTTCATGGGACACTGTTCCTTTAATGGTAACTCTGGCCCATTTGTCTCAGTATAACAAAACTGATGTAGCAAATATTTTGTAATACGAGGGTGGAGAGGCATAAGTAAGACAATATTATAAATTGGCTTTAAAAGTGAGGTGGTGTATTTTAAATTACTGATAGGCAACTCAGTAATGAAACCATTCCTACTTTTAGAGTAGGCTAAAAATACTTCGAATGTCAGACCACTGCTCCGTTAATGGATCATACCCTTCCTCTTTTAGTCTTGCTCTCCAAGTACGGTTGTGTTGCAAATTCCTCTGCCCATTTTAGCTGGCCAGGAAGATCTTGTATGCCTCTAATCCGTTGTGATACGTTGTATACTTCTAAATTTCTGATTGTTGAAGGAAGGATTGTATAAAACATGGGAATTAGAGCTTTCTTCCCATGTAATATGAAATTAAGAAAGTATTGGAAAGACTTCGTACTCCTCTGAAATTGCTGTGCACGAGATGTTCCTTACAAGCGTGCTACCTCAGGAAGATACATTTCAAAAGAACACTCTGTTTTTGGAGCCGAAACTTCTTGGCTGCAGCTAAAATAGTGCAATCAGGATTTACATTAATATGTTCATCCTGAATAGCAGTGTGATAATTTTTGTGTATATAGGACTGTGGAGAAGGGATGGCATCTCTATCAAACATGCATCTATCGTGGAACAAAGATATCTACCGTATCAAGTCTAGCACAATGAAAGAAAAAGCAATAGCTTAGAGTTTTTCTTACTTAAGAATCAGTGAAGTTAGAGAGGGGGGAAGAGAGAAGGTGAGAAGCTACTCATACTTTACAACAAGGAACAAAGTTGAAAGTGCAGATAGACAAAATAATGATTCGTGTAAAACTAAATTCACCTACTCACACTGAACTAAATCAATTGTAGCTGATGAGTAAGTACAGGGAAGAAGTCTGTAATTAAAAATTAGGATTGAAAGCAAAAAACCATTTTATAGTTCTTCATCCTTTGGTCCTGCAGTGAGACTGCAGTTTTGACAAGTGTACCGAGCATGCAACTCTGCATCATAGCTACTGCCAGGACCACTTCATGAAAGAATGTTGCACTGCTGACAAGTGAACGTTTCATGAACTTACTTCAAACTTGAATTAATAGCATCTGAGTGCAGAACTAGCAGCCACAAAACACTGTATTGTAATTCCGGTTTTGAGTGCTAAACCTGTATTAAAATTGGACACCCTTTTCTTCTGCAGGGATTATGATTGGTGATGCGAGTGATGTGAGAATTAATCTGCATTAAAGGCCTTGGAGATGAAAAGCATTGTGTGTACGAATAATGCATGCTCTCTGAGTTGAAAAACAAATTTGTGTCAAACGCATCTTCCTCCTCCTCAGCAAAGAGCAACAGCAGAAAGAATATTAGCAATGTTTATTTTCATAATTTAGATACTTTCATTGAGCTGCCTTCTATTGTCCAGAACTAATTAAATCTCAGATGCCAGAAGTAGAATCAGGACTTTTTACCTTCTTTTGTTTTTTACCTTAGTTCTGCTAGTTCACGATGATGTTTTTAGCACAGAGAGACTATCTAGTGGAATCTTTTCTTAGTTTAGCACAGAGGTTTCTTCTAAAATTACTTTTAGGGCTTCACCAGTGAGTAAAACTAGAAATGGAACAAGTCTGAGAGGTATCTTTTAAGGATTTGCTGGTGAGAATTAGTGTCCTGTTAATTTCTTCTGCAAATAAATCCTGGAAATAAGTGTTGGTTGCGTGTTTTAATTTGAATTCCAATGTCGCTGGCTAGATGACTCACCAGATGGAGCTGTAGGCTTGTTACTCTTCCCTAGAGCTTCATCACTGAATCCTTGAACAATGAATTGTGTGAATCCAGTGTGTTCTTATCACTGAAAAAGGCAAGCCACCAGAATGACTTATCGGGAGAATACTAAGAGTCCATTTATTTTGGCTACTTGGAGGAGATCACACCACAGCATTCAGACTGTTCTGTTCACGCTGTAGTATGTGGCATTAAAAATTCTTATGAGACAGCTGAAGGTTGATTGGGAAAGGCTGTGTCATGGAACAAACACCCCTGTTTGAGAAACAAAGTTCTTGATCGTGTCAAAACTGAATTCCTAGGCGGTGTGTGAAGTATGAGCCATTGTCCACAATGCTCAGGTACTGACCAGAACCCCTTTGGCCCAGGTGTGGGCAGAGTGAGCACCCGAGGCTGGAAGTGACTGAAGCGATTTCAGAAACTGCTTCAGATGTGTCTGCCTTCATTGTGTTGCAATGCAGGGGTCTCAGGACAGATACTTGAGTTCAGAAAGTAGCAGCAATGGACTCAGGCTAAGTAAATGATGCCAATTAACTCCTTGTGTCTGATTAACCCCTAATGTGTCTGATTCCTTCTTAGAATAGTGTACTGGTTTTGGCTGGGGCACAGTTAATGTTATTCCCGGCGTCTGCTAGGGGGCTGTGTTTTGGGTTTGTGATGATCTTACAGAGATATTTTTGTTGTTGCTGAGCAGGCCTTACCCAGAGCCACGGCGTTTTCTGCTTCTTGTAGGGCCTCGCTGGGGAGGGGGCTGGATGTGTGTGGGAAATGGGGGGAAACTCCCTGAGACAGCTGACAGCAAGGGACCAAATGGATATCCCAGACCATTTGGCATCGTGCTCAGCATATAAAGGTTGGAGTGAAGGTGTTTGTCTTCCCAAGTGACAGTTACACGTGGTGTGACCCTGCTCGCCTGGATGTGCCTGAACACACCTGCCTGCCCAGAGGAGGCAGGGAATTCATTCCTGACTTTGCTTTGCTTGCTCGCCTGGCTTTTGCTTTTCCTATGAAGATGGTTTTAGCTCAGCCTATGAGCTCTTACCCTTCGGATTCTCTCCCCAATCCTGCGTGAGTGAGCAGCTGCGTGGGTTTGGCTACTGCCTGTGGGCAAACCACAACTCGTGACTAAGGATGATATTTTTCAGCTCATAAAATAACATCTCAGTTCCGAATATAAGGGCACCAGTATCAGTTCCACCCTGGTAGGTGACGGTTCATTCTGAGTACATAGTTATCCTTGGTAACTCTTTCTTTTTTTCCTGTGCTTCATTAGCAGTACAAAAATTAATTTTTTGTAGGGGGCTGCAGCACAGACCGTGCCTGCCTTGCTGCAGAAAGGACTGTGAGCAGGCAAGCAGTTATAGTATGTGAAAGAATGGTTTTGTAGTTAAGGAATCTGAAAGTCTGTGAGATTTGGGTTCTTTTCTGGCATCTCTTAGGCTGCCCTCCCAGCTTATGGACAAGAGGTTCCAAGCCACAGGCTAAATATAGCTTCTGATTGTTACATTCAGAAATCCTTTTGGTATTATTTCTCCCAGTGAGTTATACAGATTAATGTCAAGACTGTTAATACAGGGGATTGTTTACGTACATGAGAGAAGCTAGATCAAGAAAAATGTTATGTTTTATGTGACAGTTGATTAGTCTAAATCAGATTCTCTCTGGTAGGCCTGCACTGACAATGATAGCTTTTGGAAATATTCTTCAGGCAGATATTACATGAAAAGAAATACACAGAAACCGAGTTTTGGTGATACATGCAATTCTGAAGGCTTTTAAACAGGGGAGTAAATAGGTAGAAATGATTCAGTGATTACCAGTACTCGGCTTTGTTCTGCTCTCCTGTTCTGCTTTTCAGCTCTTCTCCATGGTGCTACAAGCTGTGATGTCACTTTGGACAAGGTCTCGTTTGGTGACTATCCATGCATGGTACTGTTCCTCTCTGATAAAAACAACACCAAAATCTCTGTTTAGTTCCTGGTCCTTCAGGATTTCAAGTCCTTCACGACCTGTTCAGTTTAGTTCTAAGCCAAAAGTAGAATTACTTGTAAGTAAGCAAAATTATGCTTCGAAGAACATTTGCAATAGTTGAGAGTTTGGGTTTCCTGTATTTGTGAGACCATCATTAACTGCTTTGACAAAAGGAGGAGGTTAGTAATGAAAGACAACCAGTGCCACTGATGATGATGATGATGATGATAATGATGATGGTTATAGAGAAAAAAACCTCAGCATATTGGAGGCAAATTATTCTCTGTAACAAATACAAATATTTGTTACAGACAATAATCGTTGTTTTAATACAGACTGTACAAAACAGTCTCTAGTAAAGAATACAGACTGGCTGAGGAGAAAAAAATCTTGTAGAAAGAAAGTAGTATGTTGTATTTCTCCATAAAAACAGAGTCATTTCTGAGATGGGAGGATGCCTAAGATGTGGGCTGGAGGAAGGGAGGAAGGGGAACTGACGGTCAGGGCACACTATTGTATGAAACACAATGCATGATTTCCTTTAGATGTTCTTTGGAGTACTTAGAAATGAGAGCACTTCTGAGAATGCTGATTTCTAGTTTTGGGCTGAGCAAAAGACTAGGAAGGAAAGCACCTTACAATATATTTCAGATGCCAATATTTTAGGAAAGGACCCGTCTAGAGAGCAGGTGTGCTAAAGCTCATCCTCAGTAGCCATGGTGCATCTGCTGTGTGTGTCTGTGTGTGTGTGTGGCTGAAGAAGTGAAATGTCCCCGGGTCATTGCTGTTGTTTATCATCCAGGGCACACCAAGGCAGGACACACCTACACGGTAAATTCGGTGACACCTCTTTTCTGTACCCCATCAGGGGAATTGTCAGAATGGCATGCAAGCCTTTCTGAGCCTTACAGTAATAGGGTTAAGTCAGACTGAATCGTTTCTGAATCTCTTCTACAGGAAATATTTTCATGAGAAAGTATGTGACAAGCATGGCAGTAGCACAGACGTGTCCCTGTACTGCTTTAAGCAAACATTTTGTTCTCAGTAGCTGTGCTGAGCTCAGTGTGGTATCTGACCACTAAAGGCTGAGGTGCTTTCTGATTCATGTATTTAGCCTAACATCATTTGCAAATCCCTTGAAAGTGTGTGTGGTCTTGAGACACAGAAATGATGATATTATCACCACTATCATCTTATTTTTGCAAGGAAGAATACCATAGATGAGATTTTAAAATGATACATGAATACATCTTAGGCACAGATGCCCAAGACATAAAGTCATCAGTGCTTTTAGTTGGTTATATCATGACTGGAAATCAGTCTGGCCATGTTCTGGTGTTTAAAATAAACAACTGTCCTGTATTCAACACTTCCACAGAATGGCAGCAGAAGTAGTAGTATGCAATGAATTTAAAGCAAATGCAAACATGTGTTAGGGGATTTTTCTCTCAAGTGTTAAAGATGTGAGAAAGAGCACATCAAAAAGTATGATGTATGACATTCTGGCTGTTTAACCTAAAAAACATATTCCAAATAACTTTTTATGGAAAAGTAAACACAACAACTTCTCATATTGAAATAAAGCTCTTCCATGTTTCTTCCAGTATATTTGTGAAACAAAATGTAGAGCTCCTTGTTTTGGAAAGGGAATGAAAGCTACCCTAACCCTAATAATTTCCCTGTAGAGACTGAAAAGCAGTTTCTAGATTTACTTACTTTATACAGCGAGCAATGGGAAGAGGAATAACAAGAACAAAAGCAAAAAGTCTGAAAAACTTTTGGAAAAGACAATAGCCAAAGTTTCAAATATGGATGGAGGTAGAAGCAGGTTTTAGTTGTACCACTGTTAGAAAAAAACTGCAGAAAGACTTGTCAGGTTGCAATTCTAGTCTAGTCTATCACCATTTGTTGCCAGGCTCGAAAATTAAATGAATATGAGAAGTTTTTGCATAAAAGTTGTAAAATATTGTCACTAACCCACCCCCACACACCCATTTTATTTCACACTGGCAAAAGCTGAGATGAATGAGTTGCTGTCTGGCCCTTCCCACTTTGTATAGTCATTGGCTGGCTTGGTTCTAAAAAGGATTTTAAAAAGGGGAATAATGTGCCTTTGCCTGGGATCTGAGACTGTCAGGGTGCTGAAAAGCTGATCTGTGAGCTGGCACCATGCAGATTTCTTGGGCTGTGTGCGCTGTCTGTGTCGTGACACAAATTACATTTCAGTCTGCGGGAGGGTGGCAGACGTTTAAAAATGATGCTACAGAAATCATTCCTGAGATCACTGAAAATACAGAAACACCGATGGAGCAGACTTTCAACAACAACAACACAATGAATCAGGCAAAACATGGAGGGAGACACATACAACAAGCTCCAGACCCTAACGGTAAGAAAAATCTCATTATTACTGTTTTGGACCATAGCAGACAATTTGTAAAAGAATACTTGTTATCATATATGTCTGTTTATTAACACTTTTAGGTGTGGCCCAACTGCTTTAAGTGATAGGGATTTACATCTACTGTTGAGGAAGTATGAATACAAACATTAGAAAGAATATCTTGGAGTTTTCTGATTAAAACATCCTTGGTGCTCTGCCCAGCTGCTCTCTGCAGACAACTCCAATACATGAAACCTGAAGTAGATATTACTTAACACTTCTCTGTGTTTTGTGCTTTCAAGCATTGTGAGGAAATATCACAACTCATCTTTCTCTCTTAATTCTTCAGATGGGTGAATGGCTGGACAGTGGAGACAATAATATAAACTCTTAATATTTAGGAACATCCACACTAGTTGTGACTAAGATCACACATCGGAAATGGCACACTGAGGTTGTGTTCAGCTGGATGAGAGCAGTGTGCTGCTCATTGCCCTTTGCTAACAGACAGATTCCAGCAGCCAAAAATGCTCCATGATGTATTGTCACTGCCCTTCACCAAATGTCTGACTTTAGCAGTGATGCAAAACAGAAGCCTTTTGAGGAGAGACAGAAGGTGCAAAGCTAACACCAAACAGAGAAAGGTAGCTTTAAAAGACTTTTCCACTGGAAAATAGGGCAAGATTGGTCCTCCGGACATGCAGCATAAGGCACAGAGCAACATAGCAACAGATCAGACTTGGAGTTTCCACTGTTGTGCATTACAGATCTTAGCCAGCCTTCTTTTTCTGGGGACACCTGAAGGCAATTGTGAACTTCTGCTGCAGCTGTCAGTTAAGGCATTTAAAACCATAGGGTTAACAACATTGCAAAAGAAAAAAAAAAAGTAATGCTTTTGAGAGTATGACCTTAAAGTGTTCTTAAATTCCTAAGAGGGGGAGCACTCTGTTTCTCCCAGGCAGCCCCACCAACCACCAGGTCAGAGCAGGTTGGTTTTCTTGTCGCATCTGGATACCTTCATTTTTTAGCCTCTTACTACTCTGACATCGGGTGATGGGAATCTGCCCCACTGATATGTGCATGTTTTTTGAAGTGGAAAGGACATTTACTTGAGAAATAAAACAGCGAAGGAGACTGGACAGTTGTTTAAGACACACAATGGTCTTGCATGCTCGTTTTGGCATCTTTAACATAAGGAATCAAAATTATGATCCAAAGTGGCCAGACGTGTCTGGAACATATGAGGATGCAGCAGACCATTAATGACTTTGTGCTTTGTTCGACCTGCACACTCACAGCACAGGATGTAATGCACATAACATACGCCTACAGAGCTGTGGCAAATGCCTGGATATTTAACAGTATCTGCCTGTGCGTTATGGGGTACAAAACACCTTTTTTCTTGTTTTTCCAGACAGACATAATTTTCTTAGATGTTTAGGGAACTTGGGAGTGTTAGACTAAGTGCCCGTGGAGTTCAGTTGCTGGTATTTTTTCACAGCTGACAAGAATTGTTTAATTTCATTAAGGCGGTCCTCCAAACTTTTTAAAAATTAAATCTTGCTAGCTGTACTTTGACAAATAGAAATCTGAGTACCAAAAGTCCTGTTTCTGTACTTCACAGGAAAACCAGAAGTTAAAATGTCTGTACAAATACTGTTCTGTCACTAATGATTCAGGGTCAGAATTCTCTTTTGCTGAATTAAAGAGGGAACCACCTTGTACAGAGTGAGGAGAAGGGGTCTAACAGACACAGCCTTCTCTCTGAGTTGACCTTTGAAGGCTTCCACCACAAGCAGTGTTCCTGAGTTAAAACTTTTGACTAAGAGACAAACATTAATATGTGTTTCTCTAGATGCAGTTATTTGATAAACAGTTAAAAATCAAATTTTGTGTCTTCCCAACAAGTCAGTTAACCAAGCATGTCATTTGGGAAAACAGACACTTTCGGGAAAAGTTATGTTCCTACAATTGGAAAGTTTTTAAATACTTAATGCTAAGAAATCTTGTATTTTCTAATGCTTCATTTGCCTATAGTTATCCATTGAGAAAAAGGAGAGGAAAAAATCTGTAAGGTTCCTAATAGCCAGAAGATGCCTCTAGCTGTCTGAAGGAAACTATGTGGGACGTGTGGAATTACCACAGAGAGCAGTAAACTTGGGAAAGCTAGTG
This sequence comes from Dasyornis broadbenti, assembly GCA_013397935.1. Taxonomy (NCBI): domain Eukaryota; kingdom Metazoa; phylum Chordata; class Aves; order Passeriformes; family Dasyornithidae; genus Dasyornis; species Dasyornis broadbenti. The sequence continues at coordinate 167,982 of VZRN01000234.1, forward strand.
CCTGAATAGTGGGAATTCCTTAGTGCTGTTGTTACCTGCATTTCTCTCACCTGGAACACATTATGTGAGCTAAAAGTCACTTAAGGAACACTTTTTTGTTGTTGCAGAAGGATTTTATTCTGGAGTCAACATCTGAAGTCAACAGAGTTAAACTAGAGGAATGGGGGAAGGGGTTGCCCACAGGTAAATGAAGCCAGGAGAACACTGTCAAAATTTCCTGTGAAGCAGCAGCTGCTGCTGGGGCTGGACTGCAGAAGCTCCATTTCCCCCCTGCACAACACTGACATGAAATGCCCCTGGTGAATTGCATTCACCAATTTGTACACTGTTATTCCAGGGTCTCACAACCGGAGCAGCCAAATAGCCAGAAGCTGCACGAGTGAGTCTTTCGAGATATTTCCCCTGAAAATCTGCCATTCCAGACATTCAGCTCATACCTACCTCAGAGAGATACCCGCTACAGAAACAAAGACGTGCTTTCTCAAAGCTAGCAGAGAAAGCAGTCGGCAATTAACGTTCGTTAATTAATTCTCGTTTGCAGACGCCTCCACCTTCAGCTGCAGGGAGATGCGCACCACGCGCTACGTGACCGAGGGGCCCTGCCGCAGCATCAAGCCCGTCAAGGAGCTGGTGTGCTCGGGCCAGTGCGTGCCCTCCCACCTCCTGCCCAACTCCATCGGCAGAGGGAAGTGGTGGCGCCAGAACTCCCTGGATTACCGCTGCATCCCCGCGCACACCCGCACCCAGCGCGTCCAGATGGCCTGTCCCGAGGAGGAGATGAGGACTCACAAATTCCGAGCTGTCACGGCCTGCAAGTGCAAGCGCTACACTCGCTACCACAACCAGTCTGAGCTGAAGGACTTTGGGAAGGAAACTGCCAGGCCTCAGAAGAACAAGAAGCCCCATCTGTCCAGAGCCAGGAGCAGCAAATCCAACCAGCACGAGTTAGAAAATGCTTATTAGGAGGTGGCTCTCGGTGACACAGACTGGCAGATCTGGATATTTTGTAAATCATCAAGAGGCACTCAGAGGCCATGGCATGATGTTCTGACTGCAGTAGGTTCCAATTCCTCCTGCTAAGCTGAGTCAAAGGCTCACATAGACAAAAATCTATCAGATTATAGGATTTATGGTCTGATAACAGAATGAGATAAACCGAGCTGGAGGTAGCTGGAGGTACACCTTGGAGGTTCATGCAAGTTTGTGTGTCTGGTCTAAGTAGGAAGGCAGAGGAAAGTGAAGCTGTTACGGTGACAATCAAGCTTGGCTAGAAATCATTCCACTCACTTCATGTGAAAAGAATATTGAGATAGCTTTCCCAGACAAGTGCCATGATGCAGGACAAGTTTGCAATTAGGGAAGCACCAAGAGAGTTGGCACTCTCTGAAGGCTTCTGAAAGCCGTGGAAAGTTAGGGGTAGCAGGGATTTGGAGTTATGGTGAATAAAGTCAAATTGTTGGGAAATTCACATCTTATCAGAAGTCCTCACACACCAGGTGTTTCCTCTCAAACACAGGAATCAAAATCTGACACTAGTGTCCTCAAAACAGAAGCAAAAGTGTGACAAATCTATTTCACACTTTTAATCAAAAGAGTATGGGATTGACAGATTCAAAACTGAGATTTGGCAACTAAAAGCATATTGATTTAGGAACAAAGATTTGTTTTAGGGGCAATCCAACAAATTCTACTACCTGGAGCAGATTTATGAAACAGATGCTCCTCTCAAACCAGATAACCTCACTGACGTTTGCCCTGTAAACAGCTAACAATATACATAGTTTAACATAAAAGACACTGATTACTCCTTATTTCCTAGCACACAATTAGATAAGTACAGCTTAGATATGTCCATTTACATTTTCTGTTCTGTAGAGTTTGGATTATCTAGCACCACACTTTGTAGCACTACGACTGTGCAAACCAAGCTCTGTAAGTGAGGTGGTGATTCTGCATCAAAAGTGAGCCTCTGCTAAGTCATGAATTCCTCTAGAAAAGTCTTTCGTTAATGCAGCTTTGATAAGTCTTTAGTTTGGCAGCAACTTTCCTTTACTTAGCTTCTCAACACTCAGACTAATGCTCGTGTTTTTACATTAAAGAATATTGTTAGAAAGTGAGTTGTCACATCCTGTATACGTCCTGTAGAATTTATGCTGAAATAATATAAAGTGTGGAAATTTGCAATGTTGATAGATTTTCCAATTATTTTATGTGGGATCAGAACCTAGAGAGAAAAGGTATCATTTCAGAGAGTGAATTACGTATTTATTTTTTTCCCAGAAGTTATTTATGCAATGTTTTAACTTGTAGAGAATGAGAAGTAATATTGCTTTAAAAATATTAGTCTGTTATTTTGAATTTTAAATACACTGTTAATAAAGCAGAAACAATGATTAATTATAGGAAGACTCCTTGATTTTTCAGCTCCAGTTTAAAGCTGATTTCCTGCAAAGCCAGAGATTTACACAATAGTCAGGGTGTCAGCTCCAGTTTCTGTGATTGAAAGTGTCGAGGTCCTGAACCCCAACAACTTACACATCTCTGTGGAAACTCCATTCTGGCACTTCTTGCCAGAGAAGCAGGATGTTTCTCATGGAAAAGGTCTTCCTAGGTAGATGAGTAGCTTAAAAGTATTTCTGTATTCTCATTTCTGCTTCCCCTGGGGCAGTGACATTTCCTGATTCGTATGTTCACAACTGGATAAAGCCACTGAAGAAAACAATAAATCTGTGAACTGTCAATCAAGATTTCCTGATTGAAATCTGATTGCTTCAGATTTCTTTCATTGAAATAAAAAGAAAGACTGTGGAATCCCCTTGCAAGTGCTGCCAAGCAACAGTTAAAAATTTTTACAATTTGGTATTGTAGACCTATGCTCATTTTCATTCAGACTTTAGGAAACATTTTCCAATAAAGTCAGAGAAAACCGAGCTTGGGCTGCACAAAGCATGCAGGTCTTTCAGTGCAGGTGGAAAGATGAGCAGCTTTTTCAAGACAACCAGTATATAAGGTGTCCTTTTATTACTGTCATTCGAGACATCGTATAAAAACTCAAACCATTGTCATAACTGCGACAACGTTTTCCAGATTTATCTTTGACTTCATGAATTTGACACTTGGGGCTTAATTTCAGAATTCATTATGAACACCAGCAAGTACTGCTGAAGTGAGAGAAGCAGTGCAGTTCTCTGGAAAGCTGTTCCACAGTCTCAGGAGCATCTAAAGTCACTGGAATATTGTTTTTAAAATGTTGATTGTGATAAGCCAGTGATAAGGCAGACTGCTCCACTTCATCTCAGGCTTCATCCTGGGTTTCAGGCAGTTTAGAAGCACCAGGCCTGCTTCAGGTGAACCAGAAATGTCTTTCTCCCAAATATTTCACCTGAAAGAGGTCCTCTTCCCAAAAAGAACCATGTTCTCCCACACAGTTCTTGCCTACTGAAAGTGCAAATGTTTTGTGCTGTTAAACTGCCACTCAGAATCTTGACTTTTTCTGACTTACAATGTAAGGATTCATTCTTTGCAAGTTATAAAAGCTTTTACAAGGATCCCAATGGCCGAGGAGTCCTGGGGCACTTTTATTTCCTCTCAACACCCGTCCTGTTTGCAGTCACTGCTTGCTGGTTTTGCCACAGATTAAAAGTGGATGACATGAGCACTCTGCAGGTTTCATTGGTCTTCTGTAACCCTACTCCTGAAACAGTCACCTCCAACCACCACTTTTGCCATTTATGTTATCAGGCGAGGAATAGGAAATAGTAGTGTTTTGCAAATAGCTGGAAAAATTAAATTAGAGGATATTTCAGAGGTAGACTGCTACATTCTCCTCCACCCCCACATCCATGTGGGTTCTTTTCAGACAGAGAACTTGGGGTTATTTACTAATTTATTTATTTATTTTTGCAATCCCCCTCTTTTTTTTTTTTTTTTAACCTCTAATATAGGTGTGCATGATTTGAGAGGAGATAGCATCCCTAGCTGCGGGTTTAAGAAAAGTGTCTATAGGAAATTTGAGTTTCTCTTTTACACAAAATTATATACTTTCAGTTCTTTTCAGAGACTGGACAGTGACCTGCTATGTGCTACGTGCTCCTTCTACAAAAGCATTAGATAAAGATTTTCTTCAGAACTAGAAACTCTTCAAGCAAGAGTGAACGTCTTCATTGTGATTTTTGCAATAAAAGAGCGCAATCGTGCATCATTTAGGTGCTGCTGAGATATAAGTAGTAACAGGTCATTGCTTTTACCTTCACTTGGCTGGGGCCAGCTGCCTGTCAGAACTGAACAACTGCCATAATGGCCAGTCCCCAGAAAAGCAATCAAGTCACTTTTTTCAGACAAAATTCATGATTTCTCCAAATCTGCTTTTCCCCAATAATTTGTGTAGACTGTGGCACATTCTCTATTATATATTCACTGGCTTAAAATTGCCAGTGTGCTTACCTAATTTCTTTTTCTGGCAAAAATACAACTCTGCTATTATTCAGTGAAAAATAAACCCACCAGCAGAAGAATGAGCCTGCTGGTATCCACAAGGCCGCAAAGATTTTGCGCGAGGTTCAGCTTTTTAATTAGAAATTGCACAATAAAGAGCATAACTTTACCCAGTGAGGTCCTAGGTCCAGAAAACACGTTACATGTGTGTTCTGCAAGCGTGGTTGAGAAAGTCAGCGTTGTGAAATATGGAAGGAATAAACATGTGGTTTTTTAGCCATATGACATCATCTTATAATTAGCTTGTTTCACTCAAATTAGTGCAGCATATGGGCACACAGAACAACTTTTCTATAATAAACAGCCTCGAAAGTCTTAAATTATCATATAACATATTTATATGTAGCTGGAGTTTGGATTGAACATACTGTGCAGCTGTAACCTGAAATTTGATAAACTGGAACTCCCCTTGACGGGTACACTTTTAAAATAACTCTGCGTTTAAAATAAAGTCAGTACAAGCTGCAGAACTTGCAGCGCATACAGCCAATGTTATTTAGTTTTACTAAACAGTGCAGCTGTTCCCCTTTCAGTCTTAGAACCATCAAAGCACAATTCAGCTCAAAGCTTTTTCAAGGACTGACATTTCTCTTCTCTCCCCAGAACTGCGGAAACAGTTTGAACACTGAATGTTGGGCAGTTGTAGTGTCCAGCAGCAGAGTTTTGTGGACAAGGCTCGTGATGCTTTGTTGCCATTTCACTGAATTAGGAATGTGGTGCTTTGCTGTATTTTTATATAGTATTCACCAAAAGGAATTTTACTCTTGCTAGAGTACAGTAAACATAGAGTGTCTGATGACCAAAGGGAGGAAGTAATGCTGATTCTTCTGTCTCTCTTAGCCATTTCTGATGCTGTATTCTGAACTGGTTATTTCTTTCAATCTTAAAAGCTTTCACTGTTCTTTTATGAGGATAATTTTTTAGTGTAAAAAGAGGATAACAGAACTAATCAGTAAAACCTGAATAGAGCTAAAACTCATCAGCACACGCCCTGCTAATTCTGAAGTAAAACAAATACAAAGAGAATCTTCAAAACATCTCACCTTTGCCACATCACAGTGTACAGCCAAACTGAACACTTCCAGGGATGGAGCAGCCACAGCTTCTCTGGGCAACCTGTTCCAGGGCCTCATCACCCTCACAGCGAAGATTTCCTTCCTAAAATCGAACCCTCTTCCAGTTTAAAACCATTGCCCCTCATCCTATCACCAGACTCGCTGATGGAGAGACCGTCCCCATGTTTCCTGTGGACCCTGTCTAGGTGTTGGAAGACTGCCCTAAGGTCTCCTGGAGCCATAAACACCCATTGCAGCCCTCCCAGGTGAGGCAGTGTGTGATGTGGATCGGGTTTTTTTGCCCCCTATTGGCCGCTTAGATTTCAACTGATACCGGTGGGCCTGTCGTGACACTCAGGAACTTGAGCTTGAAATTGTGAATTTTATTACGAATTTGTGCTGCACCCGTGATGTGAACACACTGGTCTGTTCTTGGTGTCCATCAGGGTAATACCATCATTTTCATCCCAAAGGGGAGTAGCCCCACGTCCTTGCCTGAGTCCTGAGTCCCAAACAGTCCCAAGTCCTTGACTGAGTTACAAATCCAAAGTCATGCGTCTCCCTGCTGAAGGCTCCCACATCAGGCTGTTTGCAGTATTAACCCTAAGACTGAAGCTTTCTAGTTCGTGGCTTTCCAGGCAATTTAAATATACTCTCAAACCAAGGAATAAAAGGGTATGTATTTCAAGCCCCTAAATTAAATAGACATCATCATCACTCCACCAACAATCTAATGCTTGTAGCGGGAGGTTATTTCAATTAAGAAAACAGCTCAGCTCTGGCTAAATAAATAAGTGATGTCATTCTTCATTCAGACCTCCAGATTCTTCCGTGTAAAAACTTCCCTTAGGAGAGGTTTTGGGACATGGTGGCTCCTCTGAGACTATTTACATCTCTCAATTTTTCTAATCTCTTCTTCCTACCTTCCTCCCTCCTGTCTATTTCCTTCCCTTTCACCATAAACTGGCCAGTATTTAACTCTAATGCTTCCAGTCTGCCCAACATGCTTTTAGAATTGGGTGGTTGTTGTTTTGTTGTTTTGTTGGGGTTTTTTTATAACCAGAAATAAGGCTTAATTTAGGGTAATTACTCTCCCATTTGGAGAGTTTTGCTATTTGCAGGGTCTTTTTTTTTTTTCCCCTAGTCAAATTAGCAGGAGAAGTTAGTTTTAAAAGTGATCGTTTTCTCCTAAAATTGTTCTTCAGATTAAGGGTGGCACTCAAAACCAGAAACTTCTCACTCATGTTGAATTTCTGCATGTCTAGAAACAAAAGTAGTGCCATCAGGAAATTACTGAGGGGAGGAAGGGGACTAATGATGACAGAGACTTCCAGTGAATTGGCACGATACACGATCACCTGATCACCATGTATGGGCTTCCAAATAAATTAATCTTCAAATCAGAGGTGTCCAGAGGCCTCCAAGGAGTCAAAAATAGGCCCATTTGAAAAGATACATTTCTCTAGAACTGATTTTTTCAGTAACACCTCTAATATGGCATTGAGAGCTCACAAGCAGTCCTAAGGATTGAATTTGCAATGGAACAACCATACTTTGTGGAATGAAAATTGTTAATAAATGCAAATGTTCAGTGGCATTAGTCCACAGTTAGGAATAAGTGAACAGAATATCCTTAGTGGGAAAAGTGGCATAATTTCAGAATTCAAGCATCTCATCCTCAAACATACCCGTTTCTCCTATTTGGAATGCTGTCTGTAAGGATTTTAACTAGTTTGTCATTATTTTGGGTGTTCAGAACCTCAAAGTGGCCGTCAGGATGTGTGTGCAACTGGTGGTCCGTCTGAACTGACAGTTTGCATGTAAGCAATAAACTCAGTCCACATCCAATTTACTTTTAAGCTACAAGCCCTCAAATTTGTAATTCTGTTTTGGTCAGCAGGCCCATCGCTGTGTTTGCTGAAGAACGCCACTATTATTTTGATGTGTTACATACAGACATACCACAACACCTTGGATTTATTTGCATGTCTCTGCAAACAACGGAAATATAAATTCTAATATGTATTTAGGATACTCTGCTATTTAGAATGCAGATAGAATGACACCTGCCAAAGAGCATTCATGCAAGTGTTTTTATGGGTGGCCTTTGGGGAAATGCCTAAAACATAGAAGGACCTGACTGTTCAGGGAGACCTCACCAGACACAAGTCTGGCGAAAGGCTGGTGCAGAAAACATTTAAAAAAAAAATAAAATAAAAAACATAAGTAAGAAGTAATGCCCAAGAGATAACAGCAACTGATATGGGTTTCAGAGGAGCTGTACTGATTTTTGGCATCTGGATCCTAAGACAGTATTTAAAGGACAATCACCCAGATTGTCCTTACGCAGGTTCAAAACAAGATCTCTGCGTGAAAGGCCAAAAAAGCCACACTAATCAGGCAGAACAAACCCATTTAGCAGTAACAACAGAAGGATTCTTCACATCTGCAGGTAATTTAAAATCAGTTAATTTTCAAAAAATTCACTCTGAGTTATTGGGCACTATACAGACATACTTATCGCCAAGTAGCACATACATAAAGGATATAGATTTGAAAGAAATAAATGAAAGTAGAATAGGATAAATATATTGCAATTGTGTGGCAATGTATTTGGAATATTGACAAGTCAAATCAGAAAAGCTGAAATGGGGTCTGAGTTACTAAGTCCATTTTGTTTGACTAAAGCCATGAGTCCTGTGCATGCTTGGTGTTTTGTGTCCTAAATTACAATATCTGGCAAGGAAAAAATTGGGTTTTGTCTTTGATCCCCAGTTAAAGCAGACTGAGAAAATCCCTTCATGACTAGTTAATAGTTCATGGGGCTAAAACTGTTGTTGTAGCACAATCTGTGGGAACAACACAGGAGAACCATTTCCTGCAGAAAGAATGCTGAAGTTTAATTACTGCACATCACACGAGAGGGAATTTCAATTTTTATGGCCCTGTGTTCAGGCAGTTACTAGGTAGCCAGCTTGTAGTGGAATATTGATGCTTTAGTCTAATCTTTGCTGTGCCAGAGAACAGTGCAGGGGCCTCATTCTCATGATGGGGTAGGAGGAATGCTACACATTTCTTAGGTCTTATCCTCATGCACACTGCTATGCCAAGCAGTTTAATTAATAACTGTCGACATCTTGTCATTTATCATTACCCAAACAGGAGGTGAGGACCCTTCCACATGCATGCTGTACAAATAAATTAAAGTTGTCTCCCCCAGTCTCACGGGTTTGCTGCTGTCACTCACTCGTGTTGTCCTTCCTGCACTTCAAAGAATTGCATCTTATCTTGCTCCCAGGACTGGGCAGCTATTTATGTCATGTAGCACAAAAGCACATGCAAGCCTGGTGGATAATCCACCAGCAATCTTGCTGGAGAGAATTAAATCATTGAGTGTTTTATTCACCATAAAACATTTACCACTAGATTTTAAAAGTACAGCAAGGAAGGCTGTTCCATGAGCAAAGAAATGCATAGAAATGCGTCCTTGAGATAGTGTGGAAACACCACAGGCAGATAATGATGTCAAAATAAGCTTTTTCACAACTACAAATATCATTAAAGCAATATCTTATTTTCATATCACAAAGCCAAATACTAACTAGTTCAGTATATGTAAATTGCTCCTCTTTCTTTGAAATTGCATGCACAATTCTGCATGTGAATACTCAGAATGGCTCTGGGTACTGGACGAGATTTTGTTTCCAATAGTCAAGTGTAAAAAACTTTCTCTCTGTGAATGCAATTTACAGGAAAAAACAATTCCAATTGAAATGAGGTGGTCATAGCTAGAGAGGTAGTGTGATGGACACACTTCCAAACACAACCCTTTTTTGGTAAATAAAAATAAAATGTTTATCAGACATGCCCTATCTTCAGGGACACAGCATACCAAGGACCGTACATAGGCAACATGAGTCCCACAGGTATTGTTATTTAAGTTTAAATACCCCAAACTGAACTCCATTTATTCTGCACAATAAACTGAATTGTGAGAAATTTTCATGTTAATTTGTGATTGCTGACAGAGCTTCCTGTGTCTCTCAAAGACAAACGATGGAGCATCTCTGTTTTGGCTCTGCAAGCACGTCTGGCTGACTGAGGGAGCTGCCTCGGCCACGGCTGACTGAGGGAGCGATGGACTCCTGCAGGCACTGCCAGAACCTTCCAGACAGAGGAAAGGTGCTGGCTCCCTTCAAAGGATCATATTAAGCTGCAACTCACCAAAGAGCTGGTTAAAGCCACGAGGATGATTCAGGTCACACTTCCAGCAGGAAAGCAGTTAAGAAAATGGTGGGATACAGCAGTGGGACCACATCGAGTGTCCCAGCTCTGTCCCTCACGCTGCCTCTGTGTGAGGGGTGACCCTGCAGGCAGGAGAGCTCCTGTAGCACTGGGCAATGTGTGCTTCTTTCAAACTGTGCACTCAAATCCCGTGAGGAGAAGACGTGCTCAGACAGACACCAGCACACAGATAAGTGCAAACAAGAAAACTGTGCACCAGAGCTCGTGAGATTCTCTTGTCTAAAGTGTCATACGGACAAAAAGCACCGGGCACAGGGCAGAGCAAAGGAAAGAGACTTTTCACATGCCAGCTTTAGCAGAGCCCACGGCAGACTTCAGGTGTCAAAGAGCTGAACTATGAGCACATTTTAATAATGTGATATGTGGTAATTCTGGCCCCTTCTGGCTGCAGTAAATTGCCCTGTTTGGCTGGAGCCAAGCTGAAATAGCACACTGGGCATGCATCAGGAAATTACCTCAGAATATACAAAGCCTCAGCCTCTAGGTGATAAGTAAGGGCCCAACAAATTAATCTCATCATCTGCATTCATCTTTGGATGCTGCTCTGTGCCAGGCCACAATGTGTGGGCTGGAGCCTATTTTTCTCATTTGTCTAACTGAAATGGTCACTTTGAGTTACTATGATACAAATGTTCTATTCTGTGCTGTCTGCATCGTAGATTGTTCTTACTGAAATAGGAAGAATTATCATGTCAGATTTTACAGACACGTGGACAAATGATTATGAGCTTTCTTTTGTCAACATATTTTGAATTATACATTATATAAGTCTGGTGAAGGGAATTTATGGACATCTTCGGTCTATTTTCCTCTGATGCCAAGCATCTTTATTAATAATTGTAACTTAATTGTTTATTATGCCATTCAGAATCCACTGGCTTTTACAGTCTATCTTTGAATTGCATTCCTCACTATATTATTAAGTCTTTTCAAGATCAAAAATCACATCTAAGTGAAATGGAAAAAAAGAGTTGCCTTAGACTCACGATTGAAATTTAGGTATACTACTAAAAAAAGGAAAATAAAAAAATAACACATTACTTCACATTACTTTATAGAGAACAACCCACTCTCCTCTTCAAAGAAACACATTTTCCAAAATATGTCAGTAAATTTTGCTGTCCTATGAATGTCTGAGCAGCAGAAAGAACAGAATCATTACAACTCTCCCTTTTCCCCCTCACACACACAGTGACTCCATTGCAGACATAAGGACAAAAGGCAAACTTTTGTTTTGCCTGTATTTGATCTTTCTTGTGCTCATTTTGGAGACAGAAAATGGAGGATTTGAGTGTTTTCTCCAAACCTATTATTTATTCTGAAAACGAAATGCTTTTAGGCACAGGAAGACCAATTTGTGTGCAGAGTTTTTAGACTCTCAGATAAATTGATGAATATGTGCTCGAGACACAAAGACCCCACAGACTGCTGTGAGAAATAATCCTTTTACTGCAATATCAGTCCTTAATGATTAATTTCTAATCTTTGGAAGACGATAAAAAGCATGGCAATAAACAGAGGAGAATATCTGTAATAACATTCATTTTGCCAGGTCCTCTTCTTTGTTCTGCAAGCGGCAGCTAACAATGTATTTAATAAGTCATCCCTGAATGGTGGTTACACACGGCAGGCGTACCAAAAGTTAATTTTCTGTTTGTCTCTACTTTCTAGAAAAAGGAAATGATTCCTCTTGGATGAAATCTAAGGCAAGCAGAGATGGGAGCACATGCAGCCTATACTGGCACAAACACGTGACTGTTTCTGTTGTAAGACTCTGTTGTTTCATTTCTTCGACCCTTTCTATTTGGGAATAGATTCTTACCCTACAAAACCATTGAATCAAAAGTATGTCAGATAAGAACATTCTGCTCATATAAGTCCATGGAAAGAGGCTTCCAGACAAAAGTCTGCGGCAGATGAGACAGAAGGAAAAAGGGGTTTTCTTGTGCTAATGGGTTGTATTGCAGGAGAGACAGCTTCTGGAAGGATTCTTTCTGAACCATTCCTCAATATCTAACTTTGGTAGTGTAAGCCATCTTTCAGAGCTCTGCTTTGGACAAATACAGAATTTCCTGGTTTCCAAACTGAGCTGTAGCTCTTGCCTGTGCTAACTGCCTAAGGAGAAACAATACCAGGCAGCACATTCCATAAGAGAAAGACCCTGTGCAGCATTAATTATGTTGGAGACCTAGGAGATTGGAAAATACACCGTTATCTCTCATAATTTATGGAAAAACTCCAACCTCCCAGTTATCTGAAGGCCTAGGACTGACTCCTTTGGTGAGAAGATGGTCTTTGGGGAGAGGTAATTCTTACTCTTGCAAACACAGATCTAGAATTGGTCAAGGTATGAGAAGTTATAAAGCAAAGATTTTTTTTTCCTTTGCTTCCGTGGTTAAAAGCAGTTTAACACTTTGGCTCTAAACTAGGAACAATTCTTCATGTTCTAAAGAAAATTCAATATGTTTGTGCATATTTGGATGGCTAAACAAGTTGAAACATAAAATGTTTACTATTTCTGCACAGCGGGTGAGGCAAAGCTACTACCTCAAAAGTAAAATAAATAAATGAATAAATAAATAAATTAAAGTGACCCTTTGAATCTATACACTCTGGTATTTAGTCCATGGTCTCCTAGCGATGATACATAAACCCAACTGATTTATATATGGCCTTCCAATGTTAATGTGATAATGAATGGGGATAGGTATTCCATCTTTGAAAGTCCACAGCTCTGTGGCACAGAATTCTACACTTTGGCTACGGGCCAGAGACAATTGCAGTTTTGCAAGGAAAGGGGAGAGTAAAAGTCAGAAGCTGATTTATTCATTAGCCTGTACAAGAGCATAACATTTGAAATTGTCACTGAAATCACGACTGGAGCTATAGGGACCAGAATTCAAATATTACGACAATAAGTTTGTTTTTAATTCTCTGGGCAAGGGAAAACAATTCAGGTTCAGCTTATGCTTGCTCTCCTTTCATTCACACTTTTGTTTGCTGAAATACAGAGCACCAGCCTTGGACTGGTCTGGCTCGGCCATCTGCGTGTTCTCCACCGCGGGGTCACCGCGACATCTCAGGAAGCGCTAAACGGGTCAATTCCCAAAGTCTGCTCCTCACTCCGGGATCGCCTTGGTAGAACACTCCATTCTCTGCTCTGCTTCCTCTGCTGGCTCGGCTCCTGGGAGGGGCCCAGGCGAGCCAGGCTGGGGACACACCCTCAGGATTGCTTCTCTCGAATGACAACCCAGCCAGCTTGGCTTCAGCAACAATTCCTGTCTTCACACCCTAATTACTGTGCTGCCACAGCACTCTGAGTGGTTTTTCTAATTGTTTGTATTTATTTGCAAAGTCTTTACTGCACAGGGTCCTGTGATAAATATAATTCCACTCATGGCTAATTCGATGCTTTTTTGGGGGTAGAAGGGAGAGTAATTTCATGGTAAACCATAATTACTAGTACAAGAAGTACCTTAATTGCCAATCCAATCTGAGGGAGTAGCTGTGGCTCAAATCAGCCTAATTAGAATTATACTTGTTCATAATAAATAAGTGGTAATTACTAATTGGATCTAGCCTACAGTATTCTAAAAGTGTGGATTTAATGTCAGTTTGTGTTTAATTTTGGCCATTTCCTGCTTGCATTAGACTGACAGTCTAGCACAGAACTGAACAGAGGAGACATGCAAGTCCTTTAAGTCTTCTGCTGTCAGCTTCTCATGGCAGAGACCTCTGGCAAAACAGACAACTTGGTAATGCAGCCTGTATCTGTTGAGTGCTGAGCTCTTGAATATCCAATTCCAGCTGTAGGTGCAGCTTACAGACGCCTAAAGCTGTATGGTAACTCAAGCACCACGTGGAAAAATACTTTTAGCTTTCAGCTCCCCGTTCCTCACCTTTTCTGATGAAACCACACATGCTAAAAATGTCTTATGTTATTATTTGGGTCATTTGTGGCTGGAAACTATTGTTTCTGATTGATGCCAAATAAAAAGAGGAACCATTACTACAACATACTGATAACTTAGCTCCAGCTGTTTATCAAATATGTATTTAATCACAAGCATAAATCACGTTCTACCTGAAAGGAGGTTGTAGCCAAGGTGGGGGTCAGCCTCCTCTCCTGGTGACAGAACACGAGGACGCAGCCTTGAGCTGCACCAGGGCAGGTCTAGGTCGGACATTGGGAAGAATTTCTTCCCAGAAAAGGTGATCACATCGTGGAAGGCCCAGGGAGGTGGTGGAGTCACCGTCCCTGGAGGTGTTTAAGGGCTGGATGTGGCGCTCAGTGCCACGGTCTGGGTGACAAGGGGCTCTTAGGTCATAGGCTGGGCCCCAAGATCCAAGGTTGATTCTGTGATAACCGAAGGATATCCCCCACGTTTCTGCCCACATTTTATTGACCTAAATAACTCAGATACTCTTGTAGGCCTGAAGCAACACTAGCAAGCATAAACAAAGCATCTTAAGAGTATTTCTTCCGTGGTTTTCCCTCTTATTTTTTTTTCTAAAAACTCACTAGTGGGTAATGGGAATATTATCTTAGACCTACAAACACATTCTAACTTGTGGTTGATACACGTTTTCAGCAGATTTGACTGTTAGAACATTATAGTAATAAAAATTCATTCAAAGATTTTTCATTTCCAGTGACTCTTACCAATCTACTACTGTCTCCTTCCTACCAATGGGAAACTGAAAATTCGTTGATTTCAGCAGGTGTAGGTGCAGCAGCTTTGTATCTTAAAGAATGCCCTGAAAAACATGGGCAAGAAGCAACTGCGAGAATCAAATCAGAGGCAACCTGGTCTTGTAGGGCCCTCTCTAGAGAGTAAGACTGATGTTAACTGGTCAGACTGACTGGCCAAAAGACAAATATCCTATCCAAACCGCAAATGTCAGGGTGTTTAAATCTGGCAGTAGCCATATATCCTCCAGCTACAGCCACTCACAGTGCAACACAGACTTGGAACGGACGAATCAGTAGCTCCTCTTCACCCCGTTTTTAGCTTTTTTTCACTTTTTTTTTTTCTTTTTCTTTTTTCCTTTTTTTTTTTTTCATCTTTCTTCTTTTGTTTTTCAATTTTGAATCCTTCAGAAATAAATAGAAGAATTCCTTGGGGGTTTTTTTAGATCTGCTTCTGTTCTCATAGCTTCTGGGCAAATAGTTCCCTATTTGCAAGAGGGCTTAAGGCCCTGGGAACCCAGCAAGGGGCAAGTGGAGGAGTTGCTCACACTCTTTCTTACCAAGCTAAAAATCACTTTTTCTATCAATCAAACCCTACATGAGGCCTCCTTTAACTTACAAGCTCCTCACCTTTGTGTGATGATCCTGCCAGTCACTGTCATGGCAACAACAGAGACCATTCCAACCGAGAGAACTGCTACTTTTTGGGGTAGCCAGTTGCTTGACACTTTAAAAAAAATAAAGCATCCACTAGAATTTCTATTTTTTTTTTTTTTTCATGCATGGAACTAAAAAAGCAAAACGTGTAGTACTCGGGAAAATGTGAAAATCAAATCTTTTCTCCATAAACTAGAACTGTTATCTCCTGAGTCACAGCAGGAGCCATGTGCCTCGCTCTCTTTGAGCAATAAACCACAGCAGTGACGGTCACAGCCACCTTCTAGCTCAGAAGTTTGCTCCTCACACACATTTCTCCCACCATAGCAACAGTCCAATGACCAAGAAAAAAATTAACGCCTCCCCTTACTTCCAGACAACAATCTGGCAAACACACTTATAATGTGCTGCAGGGAGAGCTGGATTGTGTAAGTTATAAGGATAAGGTGAAACCAAATGAGGAAACAGCCATAAGGCAAGGACTCCAAGCAGGGAGAGGGTTTCAGCAAATCCATGGAGAGCCTTGTCCCTGCACCCAAAGACCACGCAGGGCTCGAGGAGTCTGAATGTGCCCCCACTCCTGAGCTTGCCCTTGCTCTGTGGCAAAAACGAGTCTTCACAGTTGTCTTTTCAGTCACCCAGAATGGTCCTGGCTGCAGCCGTGCTTTCCCTCCTCCTTTGCCATCAGCTCCAGTGTGAGGTGTCTGACCCCGTGTGCTGGTTTTGGGCCGCTCACTTCAGCACTGGCCTTTCCTGAAAGATTTGTTCCAGCTGTGAATTTATGAACGGCTCCATGTGCTTGCATGTGTGCTCCTTTCACACCAACGGGTTCCTCCCTGGCTGTTCTCGGCCCTCAGCTGGAAGAAAGCTCCAGCTCTCAACTGCATCCTGGAGGCTGCGCACGCAAATCCTGCCCTCGGGGCTGTGGAGCAGACTGTGCACAATCCATGGGAATTCTGACATTCACCAAGCACTGGACAGGTGCTACAATTCTGTGGTTTTTAAAAAGCTATTTATTTTATGCAAACCGAAAGAATAATGGAGCTTCTTGAAAAAGCATCTTCATACTTTTAGCCTACACTATTTTATTTTATTTATTCATTTTTAAGGGGCAGGAGGGGAGAAGGAAGGCACCGTTTTATTTAAACCCCAGCTACAACTTCACAGCTGTTTCTTTACCCAAAATTGCAGGTAGACATCTCCACCTCGTGGTGTGAAAACAAAGTAGCCTTGGAAAAATTCTGAATTGCTCTTTTATGCAAAGGCAACATTTTAAAATTACTTTTGTAAATTATTTTCCAAGGCAAACTGTGCTTAGCAGCAGCACATTTACACAAAAAGTCAGGAAGGAAAACGGTTTTATAGACTATTGGCCGTCATTTTCAGTACACAAGCTGACGTGCTGTTTAGTGTAAATTTTCTTTTTGCGGTCTTCATAACTTCCAGTGTTTCGGAAGCGGTGGAATTGGTGCAATGAAACGGAAATCGTGGTTACACAGCATTTAAAAATGTACCAGTAGAGGGAGATACTCCACCACAACAATTAATTCCTTCACAGCAGAACTCACTGGAAAAGAGAATTTAAACTGAACAGAAATAAGCCATTGCTGTTCTAGTTCTAAGCAGTAATACAGCACAGTGTGTTCTATGGTTTCAGCAGAATTCCCTAACAAAAAGACAACTGACTGAACTTTAATTACTAGATGGGATTACATAGGACGCCTTTAATACCAGAATTTACTCTGATATCTTCAAAATTATAAACATTCTGTGACTATATTCCACATAATAATAACTTATAGAATGTTTTTATAATTTAGGCCAAAAAAAAAAAAATCGTTTTTCATTACAGTCTTTCAACATAGGACTGAATTCTGGCTCTTCCAAAAATCTTTTACAAAATTTCCATTTAATTGCCTTTAGTTCAAATAGCTCCACTGAAAGAGGTCACAGAGCAAAGGATGGTCTCAAGAAAAGTAGTGTAGGTCTCTTAGAACTCTACCACTTGTCAGATAATCCTACAACTGCATTTATTAGGATCTCCAGAAACATATGGGATTCTTAATACAACAAAAACTCAAAATGGAAATGTTGCATTTTGCTCAGCCTCAAAATATATGAACCGTGCATTGAAGTCTAAGTGTAGATTTGTTAATCCATATCCACAAGAAATGGTTTTAAAAGGCTGATTGTTCTGTTCCTCTCTGGTCCTTGGGGATGCCATGATTCCCGTTTCTTTCATGTTGTCTGATGAAAAGAACAGAAGAGTTTTGTAATCTGCCAAAAGCTGAGCTAATTTTATATTTTTCAAACTATTGGCCAGCCAAACTAATTGTTCCTTTGCTGACATTGCAAAATATTCTTGATTTAATAGAAATTTTCTACTGCCTTGGACCTTGTTCAGGACATTCAGCCCTCCACGAAATAGCTACAATGGCATGCACAACATCAAGACAGCCGTCGTTAAATAAAAAGATGATTTATCAAAGTTTTTGGCAAATAGTCTTTCCTGTCTGAAGGATTAATGTTATAGCTGAGACAGTATTTGCTTTTATGACCTTTCAAGGGAAGGGTATTCCTCGTCTTTACATGGTTCTGGGCTTCAAATCCAGAAAAAGAGCTGAAAGAGGAGAGGCAAGCGAGGAATACTGAAGTTGTGTCTGGACTTGCAAGCCAAGATCTTTGCTCCCTTAGCACACAGCTGCTGAAAAAACTGAACATACTTTGCTTCCTGTCATTGGTAAATGTCAACATACATTTATCTGATTTCATTCATATTCACTTAATAGTAGAGAGAAACCAAAATACAGTGTTTTAAAACAAATTGCATTTAAAAATCCCAGTTAAGTCAGAACAGATTCAAGGTACAAGAAAAACAGGTACACATCTACCCACCCTAGAATTTGTCGTGTCATTTTCAATGACAGCAGCACCTGTTTGGTTGGTTGGTTGGTTGGTTGGTTGGTTTTTTTTTTTTTTTTAGGATTTCATGTCCATTTTTTTAGGAACAAAACATCGTGCAACATTATAGCAGCTTCCAGCTAGTGTGCTTTTTCCTTCTAGTATTTCTGCAAACTTAAAGCTGGCCCCTTCTTTCTTCTGCTTTTTGCTTCTACGGCTCTATGTCCCAAGATAAATTATCATGTAAGTGTCTCTGAACACTTCCTGATGTTTCCTCTACCTGAAGCAAGATCTCTTTTTCTTTTTTCGTTACTGTGAAGCCATCAAATTTAATTAATACTGGAAATACTGACTTAGTGCTAAGAGAAACATTATCATTAAATTAGAAACTCTTGTGGTGGTGATGCCAGCTCCCCAAATGCAGAACCAGTCAGACACTGCGTCTCAGTAAGTGAAGCACGTTTTAGGTAAAAGTCTTTGGAGCTAAAAGCAGTATTTACTCCCTTCAGATATTCATTATACTCCTTCAGATTGAGAAACTGGTTGTTCGGCATCTTCGCTTCAAAACTATTCCTCGGACATTGCATATAATTTGTGCTTGAAAACTCCCTACAAATTGACTAAAAACTTGTTCCTAGAAGTTTAGGGCGAAGAGAGATAAAGATGTCATACAACTGTGATATCGTTGTTTAAAAATAGCTGCTTTTTAATTTAATTTTTTTTAAGAAGGAATGCAGACTTTAAATCTCCTCCTTCAAATTATCAAAAATCTGTACTGATCTCCTGCAAATACAGGCCTTTTAAACTCGACTCATTTGTCGTATGGCAACCCAGCAAAATGCAAGTTAACATTTCGTGATATTTTGTTCAGTATCTAATGTCTTTTAATAGAGCTCTTTATTCACATGGCTCTTTAACTTTCATTGGTGGGAGATAATTTTTCCTTTCTAGGTACACTGCCTCTGTCAGTCTGATCTTTACACTTCTAGTCTTTCATTCTTTCAGAAAGGCTGAGAAAACGGTTAAAATGACAAATAGATACACAGTGCCCACCTTTGGGCTTAGCGTTTCCTTCCTCTCACAGCTGCTGGAGCCTCCTTCTCCTCTCCTTCCCAGGTGCCTGTCCTTGGCGTCCCTTCTCCAGTTCTCTGCCCTCTGCTGGCTCTGCTCTTTACTCAGGGAAATCACGGACTGTACTGATAAAAACTCAGAGATAAATCTCTGCCTCTCGGCCTTCAGCTTGTTACGGGAGCATCCCTCACAAACCCCAATCTCCGTTTTTCCTATTCGTTTTCTCAGTGCTCTACTGAAGGGATGTTGACTTTACGAAGGTTAAAGGTGTCTGCCTCAGTCAACAAATGGGGTTTGGCGGGAGGGGATGGTTGTTGTTCTTTCAGGAGGGAAGTGTCAGGAAGATGCAGAGGTGCCCCAGCCCCTGCTGAGGCGCCGAGTGACAGCAGCAGCTGCTGAGGGTGCTGAGCCCTGTAGGACCTCAGGCTTCCCACGTCCCATCCCCTTTTCCCACATCTGAAGCTGGAAGAATAACAGTGGGAGCTCCATTAGGAAGTCAGGGTCCAAGCAGTTTCCACTGGAATGCAAAGGGATGTGGAGGAATTCGGTGGGGCCCTGCGAATGGGCCCTGCTCAGAGCTCACGGAGATTCCTGAGTGGGAGCCTAAAGCTGATCCTGACCAGAGGGGATGTGAGACTAAGGGACAGCCCTCCTCACCCTTCTCTCCCTGCAGGCACATGTGCAAGGACAAATGTTTGCCTAATTCGATGGATCTTTCTGTAGACTGAAGGTAGGACTGAGAACCAGGCGGTGTGAGTGCATACAAACCCCCAGTAACCCGTGTAAGTGAAGTGTTGCACCTATGGCAACACACACACACAGAATATAAATTAAATCTTCTGCATTGGCAAAAATTTCTGGACTCTGACTTAGATTCTGCCAGTGCCCAAAACATTTGCAGCATTCGCAAATTCCTTATAACCTGACCTTTCCAAAAAAAAGAGCAGTCTGAGGGTCTTCATCCTGCCAGTGAGTATGGAATACTTTTAAATGTTTACTATTTAATGCAACACAGCAACAGATTTTAATATTTAAGTGAGTTCTTGCTAGAGAATTAATTAGGTATCAGATATTGGGTATTTTGCAAGAAAATTAAGATTTGTGTGAGAGAAAGGAATTTGATGTTCTTGTTCAGAATGATCTAAACTAAAATCACTTGATTTCCTGGAAAAGGCCAAGTTCTGAGACCCAACAGATAAAACATGATAAACACGTTCCCCACCCCACTCAGATTCCATGAAATTTTACAATTCTGAACTATACAGAATCCAAACTAAAGTATCACTTCAGCTCCCGTGGAAAATGAAGACTCCACGTCTGTTAAATCTCTGTGTTCCTGAGAGAGCACAAAACCCAGCAGCAGTGGTGGGAGAAGGGAAAGAGGCACACGCAACCTGGAGCAAGGCCTGGGGGAGGAAGGGTTTGAAATGGTTGCAAGCAGATTCTGGAAACATGGAACACAGGCATACATAAATTATCTTTAAAAATACGGAGAACAACCTTGAGAGAAGCTGCAGTAACCCCAGCATTGCAAGGTTTGGGGCTTTCTCAGCTGCCATACTTCTGTGAAAAAGGGCTTGAGAACAGATGCCCTGTTAATGTCTTTTCAGCTGTGATGGCTCTGTGGTCTAAAAACCTGTTTTCTATTAGGAAAAACTGTAAAATGTTCAACGAAAGATGAAAAACATGTCTTTCACTGGCTTAAAATCAGGAGATTTCCTTGCAGGAGGGTGTATTAAAAACTCCCTAGAAGGTAGAATACAGAAAGAATAACTGCCACTGGCAGCAAACTCCAACTCTTAGCAAATTCATGTGTTAGAAATCTAACAAAACAAACAAATATCACTCAAAGCCTTGCATATGTGTACAAGCCAGGTTTAATTTTTTTTTTTTTCCACCTTAGGATTGGGCCTTAAATTATGTATAATTAGTGAAGTCCTTTCTTACTTCTGTTTCCCACTTCAGTTCTTGAAATTTGGTGCCTGTTGAATTCTGCTTTAGGTCTTTTTCTAAACCCGAGATGGAGAATTTTGTTAACAGTGCAATAAAAATAACTTCATAGAGTTACAAGGAAACATTAAAGACTTTTTTTGTGTGCTGCTCCTTCCCTTAAAAAAAAATACAGACATTGTTTCTTTAAAAGGCTCCATCTGCAAATCCCATTAGATGTGCATATAAGGTTTCAGATGATTAATAGCTGCCTGCTTTGCTTTGGTTGGAGGGGCTGAGGGTCTGTGTGTTAACCCCTCCCTCCCCTCGCTCACGTTTCACTTTACAAACTTGTCACTGTCTCCCCAGCTTAGCATTTAAAAAGTGTTTCACTCATGCCCAGCACTCCACAAGGAAGCTGCAGGCCTTGGGAAGAAGCTCATGGCAATCCCTGCACAAATCTGGTTGCCCCAGTCAGGGCAATGAAGACTTTTTTGGAAGAGTTCCTAAAGTAACAACTCCGCGACAGCATAAAACCCACAAGCAAGCTGTTGTTTAGGGAGGAGATCTATTCTGTACAATTTGGAAGAGTTTCCCTCTCCTTCTCTTCTGCTTTGGAAGCCTGAGCTGTCACCAGTCAGGAACGCTGGAGTGTGGACAGGACTGGAAGCAGATGGATCCCAGCAGCAGCAGCTGCATGCGCAGCCCACAGCCTCCCACGCTGCTCTGGGGGTGCATGAGGAGCACCCCCGTGGATGTGACCACAGCTCCAGGGCTCAGCCACCACCCAGCAGCACCGTTCTCCTTCCAGCGAAAGCCAGAGTTTGCTGCTTACTCTGATTTCTCAGCCTCCTGCCTGGTGACAGCTCCCCACTGCTTCCCACACGAGGAGCGGGCATTTGTGGAGCAGCATCCCTCTTTCCAAAGCTCTGACTGGCACCTGACAGCAGCTGAGGCCAGGAGAGGACTGAACCCAGGACTGGCCTTGGCTTCTGGGGAGTCAGAGGGCAGCAGCCCAAACCCAGTGAGTGCAGCAGTGGGCGTGGATGAAGATGATGAGGAGGTACCAGCAAGCGCTACAAATGATGCTGAGAAAAAGCCATCCAAAAGAAAAAAGGAAAGCTCAGGTAGGTGATGGGAAATCACGGTTGTGGCAGAGTGCAGGCAACGCCTGGTGAGACTGGGAGCTAAGAAAGAAAGCTGATGAGCAAAACATTTCATAATACTTTACCAGGGGAAACTTAGAAGTAACAACAGTAACTGTCTTTCTTATTCTTACTGCGGTCTTTGTATTTCACTCCTGCAGATCTTGTGTACTGAATTAGGCATTTTACTCAGCAGCACAATGCACATTTGCTGTAATTGAACAGAAACCACAAGGCATGTACACACAGAACCGAAAGTCCTAGGATGTGGAGTCATACATTCACACCTGCCATTTGTCTGAGCAAAAGAGAATGGCAAAGAGCAAAGATCCCTCATCTTGAGCTGCCTGTGGTAGTTGGAAATGTCATACTAGGAATTTTGACATCTCAGTTTATGGTAAGAAGTACAAGAGGCAAACTCTTCCTTTAAATATAAAATTCTGTTTGGTCCCACTAAGTGTTAAATATTTTAACCTCAAAACAGGAGGTACTAAAGGTCTGCCCCTCAGTACAATGTCCAAGAATGCAGAAAATGTACATCATTTTCATGGTGTCATCCTAGCCGGCAAAACACATTCTTCCTACAGTGTAAAAATCAATAATTTCATAGTTATACAGACTCTAACTTGCTGATGTCTCCGATCCAGATATCTGAAATACGCCTAAAATTGGTTTTTTCTTAAGGAAGCTGTTAAAATTTAAGATGCTTGTATGTATTCAAATGCCATAGCATTCATTTACAAGGTACAGTGTGTTTTTTCCACAGCACTGATACCAAGTGGAGAATATTTTCACCATTTCACAGGCAGGGAATGCAGGGATAAAAATATTAATTGATTAATTTCTAGGTTTTGCAGATGTTTGTAGAATTTAAGTTCATCTATAATGAAAAAGCGTGTTTAGGCAAAATTTTCCCAAATGCAAAGACGTTTAAAAAAAATAATAATTTAAAAGGTGAACAATGCTTTCATTAAAACATCAGCTAGTCACAGGTAAACAGCAGATTTCAGCTTACTCAGATTAGAGGGAGATCTTTATTCTTAAAGAGACTGATTCAAAAGCACATCTCCCTGTTTTAAATAGAAGAAAAAAAGTTCCTTTATTCTCTCTTACCAGCACTCTTCACATTTGCCTTTCCTACTTGCTGCTGTCCCATACACTTTTCCTTTCAGGGAGCTGTAAGCAATGACATCCCTGAAGGGTCTGGTGTTCCTCCCTTCTGGTGACCATTGCAACCCTGGGGAGAGGCAGCTGTTAAGTTTAACCCAACACTGAAGCTGGTTGAGATCCTGGAAGGACACACACTCCATAGGAGAGACACAGATCTGCCTCTGGTTCCTAAGCAGCCTCTCCTCTCCTCTCCTCTCCTCGCCTCCCCTGAACTTCTCCTCCTCTCCTTCCCTGAACTTCTCTTCCTCTCCTTTCTTCTTTTTAAACTGGGAGTACAGGAAAAACCTGCTCAAGATGATTTGTCCTTTCACACATTTGTCATTCCTCATATTCTGTTGTCAAAACTCAAGCAGCTAGGCCACATTTCCACTTCTGGAATACCACAAAACCTCAAGCCATGAATAAGCATCTGTCTCTTGACAATACCCTGTCGCACACAGGATGAGAGATTCCAAGCTGCACATCCTGCTCTGTTCCCAGAAATACTTGTGAGCCTCTGGGAAACATGTAATGGTGTGTTTGTGCTGTGGGGGAGGAGAATGAAGGGGACTGTAAAACTATTGGCAAAAACACAGGGAGAAACTTCTGGAGTTTTGTTCCCCAACTTTATTTGTTGATTTCCGAAGTAGCAGAAGCAGTGTGGAACAAACAAGGCTAATTCCCTTGAAATGGAAGGCAGCCCAGCGGCAGCATGTGATGCACTGGTCCCTGTGTGCGTTATCAGTTACGAGAGCTGTGTTTGATTTCTCTGTTTCTGATGGACAGAGGTCTGGAAGTTTCTGAAGGTCAGATCAATCACAAAGCCTACACCTCACAGATTTGTCCAGTTTTCCTACTTTGGCAACCAAAAGGACACCTAGAAGATGAAGCTGCACATCATGCTCATATTGTTACCATTTTGCTTATTATTTCTATGTAGAAATATTATGTAGGACACACAGAACTCCACTGCATAGTGGTTAGGTGCAAAAATTAATCAATTAATTCTCAGAATAACAAAACCCCTACTAGCATGTTTAGTTCAGGGAATTTAGCAAGAGGACCAAGAGGGGTGAAAGAGTCAAGGAACTTACAAAACTGACACTCTGAAAGACTGGCAATTTGGGCTGTGCTCACTGAAAGTAATGCATTTTTCCTTGCATTGCTTGGAGATTCTTCAAGCACTGGCTTTAAAAACACAGGAGAAAAAATAAATTAAAAAGAGAAAGGATAAAAGAAATTTTAAAAGTTTGCCACAGTCTCAGGCAAAGTCAGTTTGTGTTTCCTTTTTATCACAATTGGTACAGCATCACTTTGGCTATGGCTTGAAATTTGGCTTTGAAATACGGCTCTTGCCTACAGTGCAGCAATGTGCACAAAGAGCAAACGGGTGTTTCACGACTGCACAATGACAAGGATGATACTGAGGGCAGTCATGTACACAGATACCAGATCTGCTTGTACTTTTCATTTAGCAAGGATTAGAAAAAGTTAAAAAACTGGAGTGGTTAAGATGATTCTGGACCAGTGCAAAAAACCCAGTTTCTCTCCTTTTGCTTGTTTTACTGCCCCACATCCCCATTTCCAGGCCATACACCACAGCTGAGGGTGCTCACTGAGAGACTTGTTCTTACGTCCTGCACCAAAGGTGGGCACCATGCACTCATAACATGTTGCATGTTGCATGTTCTTGGCTGCCTGGTGCATGGTAGATGAGGGGAGGGTGAAAACATGAATAGAAGGAATAAAAGTGAAAATGTGGGGAAGGAAACGGTTTCAAAGCAATGACAGCAAGGAATGAGAGGTTCCTTCCCAAAGCCACTGTTCAGTGGGAACAGAGCCAGGCAATTCTGACAACACTCCCCATCCTGGCTGAGCTGTCCCACCGCTGTCCTCTCCAAACCAAGGCTGGCAACCCCAATAAGTCGTGCTGAGCTCAAGGGCCCGTAAAGCAAACACCTTAAAACTTCCACTGAGCACTTCCACGAGTCGTTTAGACCAGACCCCTGCAACTGCACACGTTCACAGTCATCAACATAACCACGAATAACACACGTGTGCTTGCCTCTTAGAAACCCAGAACTCAAGCAATAAGGCAGAAACCAGCAGCAAATCACGGAAGGAAAGGACAGCTTTCACTAAGGAGCAGCTACGGGAGCTGGAAGCTGAATTTGCCCACCATAACTACTTGACAAGGCTCAGGAGATACGAGATAGCTGTGAACCTGGATCTCACCGAAAGACAAGTACTTGCCAAACCCTTGTCTCCCCAGCTACTTCTTCCTCCCCCAAAACTTCTTCCTAATGCTAAAAGCCAGATATGTCACTCAAGGGCCTACTTTTGCAATGGCACAGAGGTATTTTAAATCAAAGCCTCCACATTCTTCCAAACACCTTTGTTACACTTTTCTGTAAGTAGTTAATAAATTTAATTTTCTCTGGACTAAAGGTAGACTTGGTAACAATTGGTCTCTACTGAGTTATGGTTTACCACTGTTCATTGGTACATATTGATATATCAAGGCTTACATATGGAATATGGATATCGCCTTAGACTGTGACTAACAGGAAATTACTAGAATGGCATGTTTGATACATGCATTCTTCCTGGGTCAGGTGGTGTTTTGAGGTGAAAAGGAAAGACAAATATACAGAGCTTTGTGGAGAGAGGTATTTCTGTTCTCTCACTGTCATCTCAGTCCAGGTTTCCTTATGAAGGCTAAGTGGACAGCAGAAGAATTGCATAATTATGTGAGGCAAAGTAAAATTCCTGATGCATTAGACTGGGTGGCCTAGATGTTAAAAATACATGAGAGGCACTATGCCCGTTGTGTTCAATGACTGACATGAAGACAGATTCTAGGAAAAGCACTTGTACTGCTTTTGAGAGTTTCAGAGGAACATCTGTGTGGGACATTTTATGAAAAATTGTTCCAGTCTGTGTTAGAGAGATGGATTAGTCAAAGTTGTGAGGCTCTGTTCACCTTTTCTTCTAGAATGCCACAAATCATCTGTCTGTTGATACACACACATGTGCTTAGCTCTACTTACACAGATCAAATTGAGGCAACAAGTTAATTATTTTCTCTTGATCACCCAGGTCAAAGTATGGTTTCAAAACAGAAGAATGAAGTGGAAACGTGTTAAAGGTGGGCAAGCAGTGCCCCCACACGAACCTGACACAGAAGACATGGACTCTGCCACCTCCCCCAGCTCTGAGTAGTCCTCGCAGCAACGGGAGAGGAGCATGGAGACAGTCATTGGTCTGAATGTGGATGCAACTGCTTAGAATCAGCTATACAATGAGCTCGTCCTGTTTGTAAATCCTGTAGTCCGTAGTCTTTAAAAGGTCCATGATGCTTGAGGTTACAGAGGCAATTAAAGAGCACGGGGCGGGGGGGAAGCCAAAGGAGCAAAGGATTTTGGTTTTTTTCTCTCAAACTGTCTTACTACCACAGATGTGTCTACAGAAAAAAACACAATAACAAACACTGAATATAAAACAGGAGTAATGTTGTCTAGACTCTCAAACATCCAGAAAATGCAGATTGTTAGTCAGGAAGTGATAATGCAGCTGTACTCTCAACCAGTCTTTCCCCGGTCACATCTATTCAGTCTGCATTTGGACCTGACAATGAACATTTTCCTTGTGCCCTACTTTGAGAGAAATAGAGACTTTGATAGTCGTTGATTTTTCTTGCAAAATGAGTCTAACACCTGTATGACTAGGCAATAAGATTACAAATAAAATGTGAGACTAAAAATACATATACACAGAAGCCTGCTTACCGGTTTCAGAAGAGATGGCTTTCACATTGACAATCCAAGAAGGTGGGTGCCTTGTTGATGGCAGCAATTTGCAGAGGGAGATTTCTTCCAAGCTTACTGTAAATCCTGAAATTAAATTGCTAGGTCTCTGTTTCAAATATTTTTTCAAAGCAGCCATTACCAAAGGTCCCAGCAGGCACAGCAGAGACTGAACTCTCAAAACAATAGCTATCACTATTTTGTTTTCAGGTTTTCCAATAAATTGCCACAGCACCACCAGCAGTCAAGAGGAACACTTCAACTTAAGGTTCTCCCCGCTTTCAACCAAAACTTGTAGTGTATCAATTTATGATGATGTAGAAAAACATAGTGTCTGCTTCCACTTCTTATATGTTTTTTCTTAATGTACTAATGCCATATTTTAAGCAGAATTTTACACTAGAGCACCGCATTATGACTATTGAGAATACTGAAACTTTGGTTTCAATATTTCAAAGGTAACCATTACTGGCCGCTACAGCACCCTGCCTTCCTTTCACCTTGCTCTGATGCACTGCTGCTGTGATTTCACGTGAACTGTAGATATGCTGGGTACAAATTTGTGTGTCTGGATTATATGTTTATAAAGCTGTTAGTGGTAATTCCACTTGTAAAAGACTTCAAAATAGATAAATATCAACCTTTCTTTTTTAAACAGATGTGATGGTTTCTTTCCAAAGAGCTGATTACTGTATCTACTAAGAAAAAACTTACCTTATATTCCCTCTTAACATTTCCAAACTCTGATGGATGGATGAAAAAATTCACCAGTTTAGAGTATCTATTTGTGCAAAACCAATTTTAAAAAATAATTATTTAAAAAATAAGTTATTTAAAAATAAAGAAACTTAAGCAGTTTGAGCAGCACTGAAGAAGTGAATTAGGTTACCGTCTGGTTTCCCATACTGCACTACTTGCTCTTATCCACTTTATCCAAAACCAGCAATTACCCAAACCAAAATGCCAACAGTCCTCTGCCCCTGAAAAAGAACCCCTAAGAAAACAGCATCACTGCCATCTCACACAGGGCCTCTCCACAGACTATGTTGCAATCACAGCATGGATATAAACCTGCGTAAATCCTGTGAATATAAAAATTACTATATAATCAGTTATCATTTTTAGGAGTATGTATGTTCTTTCTCTGAGCTAGATCTACCCCTGTCTTTTCAGATCTTTATGGTGGGGAAAAACTACCCTCAACTTCCTCCCAGGACACTTGTATGTGCATGGTGGATATTCCAGTGGAAGGTTGTACGGTCAGGGAGTGTGGCTGGATCCCAGTTTCTTCAGCAGTGATATGCTGAGGTGGACAATGACAGAAAACCACAATTTTGGTTACAAACCTAATGTTAAAACTAGGTTCAGAAGCTCACTACTCAGGTTACATAAAACCAGTTGGCTAAAAACATTGCCTATGCACAGATGAGAAGCTACAGTTCACCGTATCTTTAAGAACAGACTGTATCTGTGGCTCTACTTCTTAAACCTCGGTGCCTTCTGATTAGACTCCTGACTAAACTCAGTAGTTAAGCTCTTGGCAAAGACTAAAGAAAAATGCGTTTTGTGAAGAATTCTGGTGCTCAGATATCCTACCCTCTTCTCCTGGAACACAAATCACCATGGAGCAGGAGTTCTTTTTTACTCATATCCTTGTAATCTCTTAAGCCAATTAACACTGTACATCATCCCCTCCCTACTGCGGTTAGAAAGTTTACAACCTGCAGAAGCAGCTTGTTTTGAGATAAAAACTTTCAGGCCCTTGGCTACTAGCTAGTATCAAAATCACCTCCTCACCCAGAGGAGAGGCTAATAAATCTTCCCTTTCATGGAAGCTGTCAATGGTAGTACACTGAATCCTAATTCATTTAAAATCTAATCAATGGGATCTCAGTCTGTACCCATAATTACAGCTCCTAAACAGCTCTTGCTCTGAATTTTGAGAAATAAGCTATGAGTCACCTGTGAGATCTTCTTGTGCTTAGGCAGTTTCTTCATTAAATCATCTGCTTACTCTAAGATTTTAGTGTTTTGAAAGGAACATTTCACTCCTGACATCAAAGCATTTGACCTCTGAACCTCTGGTGCCAAGAATCTTTCAGGCAAGGCCTGTCTGGGAGCAAAATCTTTGACCTGCAATGTTTTTTCTCAGAAATACACGTCAGGCTGTATTCTCCTCCTCACAGGAGGGAGGGAAGCTACCCAGGGATGTTTGGCAATGTTTTCCATGTCTTATTCTCAATAAATAATCTGAGCACACAATCACCTTACGGCATGGGAGAAGTCTGGCAGGCCTTCGCCAGGCACCACACGCGCGCAGAGCAGCAAGAGTTTTTGCCAGTGCGAACAGCGCACAGGGAATGGGGATATCTGCATAAATACAAAAATATGTGCTGGAGCCTTTATAGAAGAAACAGAGGAAGAGAAATACTTTCCTTAGAGTCATGGACTTTATGGATTCTTTATCTCTCCAGCCAGAGGCCAGTGTAGCAGAGGCCCTGGTTTGTTTTAGAGGTTCTGTGTCCTATGGCTCCTCTGTTGTTAGTCCTCAGTTTCTCCACGCCATTCTGCAGTGATTTTTCCAGTCAGTGGAGCTACTTAAACCCCAAAGCTAACCCAAGGCCAACCCAATGTTGCCTTGAACGTCTCCAAGGATGGGCATCCACAACTCCTCTGGGCAACCTGTGCCAGGGCCTCACCATCCTCACAGTAAAAAATTTCACAGACATGCTGTGAATAAGGAACCAAACCCTCCAGTTCATGCTGTCTGGAAAATGAGAGAGCCCTTTCAGCAAACGTTCCACAGCCAGAGATTTTGACTGGGACATATTCTGCGTGAGCAAAGCTTACAAATCCTACTTCCTGTAGAATTTCCTATGCATGGAAACAAGCACACACAACACATCAGGGCATTTTACAGAGCACACAATTTTTCAATTACCCCCATTTTCTTCCCCCACCTCTAGCAGTGCTCTTATTAAGTTTCCTTAGCCACTATCTCATATTTTCGATAATTCCCTCCCCTTGAGGAAAGTGCACAGCCCCTTCAAGAAGTATGTCTGCATTAGTTACTGGGCTCATCGTGCTGGATCCACACAACTCTTCTGGGCAGACAGACAGGAAATCCACTTTCTTCCAGTGATTACAGCAGAAGGACTTTTGTCTGACTGGAACTTGCTGTAAAATAATCTCAGGCTCAGGCTGAGCCATTCAGGCTGTATTTGTGAGTTAAGATGGGGCAGTTTCCACTGCAGTTCTGGGTCCAGGTATCAGCAGAGCCCCACGGCTTCCTATCCCCACCCTCCCCACATACAATGCCTCATTGTTTTAGTTTCTACATGATGTAAGGATACAGCACCAGACTCTTACACCACTATTCCCTTCCTATAGACCATAATTGTTATTTTATTTTTTTCAAATAACTCTTGGACAGGGATAAGCAGCCACTTCTCTGGAAGCTCCTTTGGGAACAGATTGCAAAAGAGATAACGGGAGTGAGTAACAGAGAGGATGGTGACTTCATACCATGAAGGTTTGAGTCATGGCTCTCTTTCCTTATTAAAGAAGAAAACATGTGTTCAAACCTCCCTCCATTATGCTGTATATCCCTGGCTCTGGAGCAGGAAACAGACGCGGATGGACATGCTTTCTTGCAGCCTTTGGTTTTTAATTCCGTGGAAGTTGGTGATGGCCCACACTCATAACGTATGTTAATTTGTCACCCAGAATGCCACAAGTGAAGTGTTTCCTACACCCAGGAATTATCACCAGGTGAGTGTTAGCCCAACAATGCTTCAGTTAAGTTGATGATTGGAAAGACACCAAAAACATGATTGTTTCTTCCTTGCAATACTCGCCCCAAACATCCTAACAGTTTTATACTTCCATCTACTTTTAATTCTATATTTCTGCATTTTGACTCTTTTCTATATGTCTACATTTCAACACTTTCCATTCGCTATTTCTTTCTTGAGAGATGATCAAGGAAAGTGATATAACTGTTGAGAATCTGCGCAGTTTCCAATCCAGAAAAAGAAAAACCGATCAGATCTAATTTAATTGCTCCATGCACTTTTTTTAGCTGAGGACAGACCCCTGGTCCCAGTGTCAGGGTATCTAACAAATCTGCACAGGAAGTTATTTTCCAGGGAGCAGAAGTATCACTCTCCATAATAATTATCCGTAGTTGTTTCTGTCTGAAGTTAATTGAAAAGGAGATTCTGGGGAAAAGTGTAGCTCAAGAAGCCAACCTTCATTCAAGTGTACAATCATCCGATACTCTATTCTATGATTATACCTAGAAATGGCACAAAATATAAAATAAGGCCTCATTTAATAGTCCTGGCAGCACGGACTTGTGTCAGGCTACTTGCTGTCTTCAAGTCACCTATATTTAGCTGGATTGAGTTATAAGGGTCCTTAAAGAATCCCAATAAAAAACTAAATTTATTAAAAAGAGAATAAAATAATGAGGTGAGAAATTGTCTGCCTCAGGAAAATGTTTCAGGCACATCTCTCACTGGTTTATTTGTGGAAGAAAATACAGACACAGCTGGAGTGTGTTTCCCATTAGAAGACGTAAGGGTTCTCGTGTGCACTGAAGCCATGTTTATACTGTTGGGTTCCATTATGAATCTGTTTTACATCCTGTGAATGCTCAGAGGCCTTCATACACTCTAGGCAGGAAGTCTTTAATGCACACACTGAGAAGACATTTTCAACTATTCAAATATTAAATAAATAAGCATCAAAAAAAGTCATTCTACTGCAATAATTAAATTCTTCCTGTGGCTTTACAAGATTTCTGAAAAAACCCAAGCTTCCCAATCCTGTCAGAGTTGTTTAAAAAGTCCAAGAAAGCCATAAGGGAAACAAACGCAGTGTAAAACCATCCACTTAGCCCTTGCATTTTGTAGCACTGTGAGACATTATTTGAGATCAGAGCCTCGTAGTGTTTGGCTCAGAGCAGGCCTTGTATCAAAGGGATTTCGTCATTTAAAATAGGCAGATATCAAGAAGAAAACCAAAATGGCCACATGTATGTACCGTCCTTCCCAAACTGTAGAGTGGAGACGTAACCAACGCTGGAAGAGCACTGGTGAGGGAACTGAGACACGTGGAGTCCTTTTCTCATTCAATACTGATCTTCTTCAAGAGATCAGAAGATGGCCCACATTGTCTCATTACTGCTTACACATAATTGTTCCTTCGTGCATTGTGAGAATTTCTCAGCCAGTAACAAACGGAGAGAATAGCTGGAGAGGAAGCTGTGCCTGAAACTTTCTAGAGCTTTCAATGCACTTAATAACATTCTTAGTAATGTGCTCTAACTTCTGGTCAGCCCTGAAAAAGTCAGGCAGGTGGATCAGGTGATTGTTGCAGGTTGCTCCCAAATGAAAGAATCTCTTCTGGTTGCAGCTGCTTTGACATCTTTTACATACATGAATATGTAGGAAAAATATAGCTCACCATATGGAAAACAATGCAAGGGTAATAATGTTGGATTTGTAACCTGTGTATCACTTCAAATATGAAACTGGGCTTGAATTTTCACTTTCTTTCACAGTCGCTAGGGCCAACTTAACTAGCATTATTTTTAAGAGAAAAATGATCTCTCTTTTTACAGTCTTCTCTCTGACACAATTTCTTTGTGTCTCTGCCAGAATCAAGATGAGGTGATGCCAAGAAAAAGGATGAGCTCATTGCATTTAATGGTATGAGGTTTCACAAATAAAAACTACTTTATTCAATTGAGCAGCCACTGGTATAAAACAGGGTCAAAGGCAGGTAGTTTTAATTGGAAACAAAAAGAATTAATTAATTTCTCATGTTGGTTGTCATTAGAGAACTGATCTGATTAGCCTTCCTTAGGGATGGAATTTTAGATTATTCACCGTTATTGTATTGTTACTGCACTTTTACGGTAACTTTGGAGGAGCAAGAGAAACGTTATTGGCAAAACAACATCGTGAAAGCAGTGAATTATAGGAACGAGTCATTTGGATTTTCCTGTTCAAATCCAAGGTATGAATCTCAGCCTCTGGAACAATGGATTCAGCTCTCTTTCCACACCTTTTTCATTTCTAGCATCACATTGAGCTCAAAAAGCTCTTATTCCACAGAACTCTGAATCCGTCTTAGTGGTGCTAGTTCAGAAGGATCTCTCAACGGGAAGGAGTCTATTGACCATCACGTCTACAGCAGCGCATTTTCCAAAAAAAGCCAGAGGCGCAGACTCTTTTACAGGTCCCACGCAACCTTTGCAATGTGTCACATGAAAATGAAAGAGCCTTCAACAGGGAAGGACAGTTCAGGTGCCTCTAATGTACAGCTGAGCTTGTGATGTGTTTGACTGGATGCTAGATTTTTGCTCAAGGTACAACTAAATCATTTTATACAAGGCAGGCAGTCACAGGTGTCAAAGATCGTTCTCTTATGTGAGCAAAATTTAAACAAACTTACAGATATATCGTTTTTGTGTATCCTTATGAAAATCCTTTACCTATGCTGCCAAGTATGCCATGATTCCTGTTTGGAAAGCAATGGGAAGATATGATCCATTCTGTCTCCTTCACTCTTCCTGCAACATAACTGGATCAGAATCCCCTCTGGTGCTCCCAGTGGTGTCTGCTCCAGTGTCTCACTAACACAGAATGACCTAATTTGTTATGGCTGGTAATAACTGAGAGAAATTAAATCCAGGGTCTGTAGTTAATTGGGGTCAAGTTGAGATGATTTATGATCTGAGGAATGTACTTACTCTTCACACTGCCGTACAAACAACAGTATCAATTGGACTCAGCAACCTTTGGAATCATTTGAAATCATGATTTTCCAGAAAATGAGTAGTAGCAGAGGCAAGACCCATGGGAGAAGGCAAGCTAGTGGACAGATGAGGCTGTATCTGAACAAAGCCAGGCACCTTCTCTTCCCACCCTGTCAATCAGGTAACCCCCAAGTCCTGATTTACTGTGATTCAGAGGAGAGATGGAATAGGTTTATGCCAAGGAAATTTCATCTGTCTGGAATCCAACAGGAAGAGAAAAAATGTTTGAAAATGTCAGGGGAAGTTGAAGTCCTGCTGGCAAGTTAGGCTCACTGAAAAATAGTGACGAATGCTTTTCCATCAATCCAGAACCCTGACTTGGGTCCCAAGCCCGTGGTCTGTGCAGTGCTGCCCATGACCCTAAAAGCAGGAGACTTCAGCAGGTTCCCCCTTGCCTTTTGCGGGATATCTTAAACTAACATCTTTCTTTTCTTTGTGGACTTCAGAAAGGGATTAAAGAAGGATTACTCTGTTTTCAGATTCAAGGCATTTTATCACACTTCAGCAGTTAAATAGAACATGAAAATAAAACTATCTGATACTGGTTTTCTTTGAAAAAAAAAAATCACGGGTTTTTTTTCTTACCAAATTAGGACTCTGCTTCTTCATTTTTCCTAACTTCATCTCCTGGTTTTGATTACATAAGATGCAGCCATCCATGTGCCCAGTGAAACCAGCGACTGACTGGTTGTTTGTTGTTTTTTTTTAAGCAGAAAAATCATCTCTATTCTGCTAATGTCTATCAAATTAGGCAGAGCAAGGGAAGGAGCGAAAGCAGAATTGTTGCAGCGCCAGGAGTGGTGGTTATAAAAACCCGCTCCATGGGTTTCTGTGGTTCTTCTGTACTTCTGAACACAGTTTTGCTCATACACACCTTAACCTGCCAGCCAGGTGCGAGTGCATCCACCCTTCACCTTGCTGTTCCCTCAGAGTGTCTTTGCATACTATTCCACAGAGGTAGGAGCTCAAAACATACAAAGCTTCTTAGGAAAAACGGCCGTTATGGAGGGGTGCGAAATGCTGTATAAGGGCAGGGATGACTGAGAATGCAAGAACCAGATGGAATCATCTCTGCTGTATCTCAGAGACTTCGTCTAAGGCCACATGCTAAAAGAGCAGAAGAGCAGGAGGCTGAGACATCCCCTGCCCGCAGTGAAAGCCCAGAGAGCTCCAGCTTCAGCACACAAAACACCAGGAATGTGCCTTTGCCCTTTTAAATCTTTCTGACTCACTCTCGTCCGTGGGATTGTCAGTGGATGCAGAGCGTGGCAATCGCTGCATTTGGCAGAGTTCTTTGCTACCTGCAGTTTAACTTCGAGCCAAGCAGACTGCAATAACACAGGATATTTATTCAGTTGCGCTTCTCCAGTGCATCCTGGGGAGAAAAGGTATGTTCTGGCCTCTGTAATCACTTCATTCCTTGCTGCAGTAAACAAGAGGAGCCACAGGGGGTTGTCTTGGCTTGTGAGGTTCTGCTGTGCACGGGGTTTGCTGCAAGAGACACCTTCACTATAAGAGCACAAAGTTCCTCTGCTGGAAGGAGGGAAAGATGAGCTGGGGGGGACTACAGATGTTAGAGGGAATGCAAAAAAGGACTGAATAATGGTCCAAACAACTCCTTTCCATCCCTGCCAACAGACCAAGCACTATCTGAACGGGTGCATCCAGGGTGGGACATGTTTGTTACCACACAGACACTGAAAAGGGTGTGGGTCAGTGGAGAGGGAGTTCAAAGCAGCCCAGGGCTCTGCTGAGTTACTGCTGTTGAGTCACTAACTGAGTTACTACTGTTGAGTTACTAACTGAGTTACTACTGTTGAGTTACTAATAACACACTTGGCTTTGTCAGGCCCTGTGCTTCGCCAGCTCGGCAACTTCCAGAAGGGGCTATCGTAGCCCCTTTATAAAGGGAAGTGCTCTGAAAAGGAGAAAAGTGCTGCAATAACACGAGCAGAGCTCCCTAAGAGGTATCTGGCCAATACTTTACCACGAGGTTACCCTAAAAACTCTGACAAGCAGATGTAGTTGGTAGGTGCTTTGAAATATTGTCAGAATTGGTTGGGGAATTGGTTTGTTTGTCTTTCTTGTAAGCAGAAACACTCTCACACTAGAACACTCTTACATGCTGACAATTATTATCAGGAAAAATAAAGGTTTATTTCAAAAATTCGGATTATTGTTTTTATTTTGGGCTACTGAGAAAGAGTAATTTCAACCGAGTTCAGAGCTGAGGAATGTTTGCACAGTTGCTGTCCTTTACTCAGGAGGTGAA
Source organism: Dasyornis broadbenti (assembly GCA_013397935.1). Classification (NCBI taxonomy): domain Eukaryota; kingdom Metazoa; phylum Chordata; class Aves; order Passeriformes; family Dasyornithidae; genus Dasyornis; species Dasyornis broadbenti. The sequence goes on from VZRN01000234.1 coordinate 204,282, forward strand.
TACAAAAGGAAGCCTGGGATCTGGCAGGGCAGGCAGAGGTGCAGGAGTGCCTGCAGCTGCAGTGGGCTGTGCCCTTTGGTCGAGGCTGTTCCTCCGCTGCTCAGGAGCCTCATCACGCCCGCACGCCAAAGCACACAGAGATTCCTCCTTCCCCGTCTCCAGGCAGGGCACAGATCTTGGCCGGTGGCATGTAAGGGACTCAAACTGAAAAGGAAAAGTGTCTTTTACCAATACTTACAGTCGGGTTAGTTGCCCCATATAAATATATCCAAAGTCCAAAAAAAAGGAGACACTGTTTTGTTCTTCAGAATCAAGAGTGGACTATTCTATGAGGCACATTTATGTGACTTCAAATGGCTTTTAAATAGTGAATTGAAAATTAACGTCATGCATAATATGTATTACATTTGTCTATCTTTAGGTTTTCATTATGACATATTTGCCAGTTTGTCTGGCAAAGCACAGGAGCCCCACCCCATCAGGGGCTTCTTTCAGAAAATGTTGAGTGCTGCAAATTGCTGATTCACTTCTTCCCCTCACTCAGTACTAAGTTCTCTCTGGCAAGCCTACTCGGCCAGAAAGCAGGACCAAATAGTTTTAAAGAAAAGAAGGTAAAATTCTGATAAAGCAGGATCCTCTTTTCAGAATTTCAAAATCTGAAGTTTTAATACGATGATTACTATGGGAAAACATATCTCAGATCCTGTAGCTCTGAGACCTTCCAGGCCCCATGCAGGTTCTTTAGAAAACGAGCTTTCTTGAATTGTAATTCCATGGGTTTTCCTTACCACTTTTAAAAAGAGCAGAGACTACACATGTTTTTCACACAGTCTTTCAGTGCATGTAAGCTTTCTTCCCCCATCACTTTTCTGCTTACATGTAGTAAAAAAAAAAAAGTCAGAGGTACTCTTTACTTTCAGAGCAAGTGAAAGTAAAAGTAAAAAGGGCTAAGTGTCCCGGGGGGCAAATTTGCTGTATTACTTCCAATACTTTTAAAATTGAAAATGTGAAAACACATTTGACTGATACTTCTACTTCTACATGGACATTCTTACGTTCTTTACTGTGATTTATATGCAAGAATGAAGTCTATGTTGATTGATCAAGATCTAGCTCTGGATAAGGAATTTTCCTAGATAGTAGACTTACTTTGCATCACTGAATTTCTCTTCATTTTTAGATAATGAATGGGGATGGCCTAGCATTAAAAAAAAAAAAAAAAAAAAAAAAAAAAAAAAAAAAGTTATTACAAGGTAATTCAATCAAATTAATCTTATCTGGAATTTAATACACAGCATATTCTGAATTTTCTGATTTTCAGGAGGTCTGTGTTAATAACTTCTTTCAAGATGCTTTTCCCAGTTTTGTTGTTATTGAATTATGTTCCTGTGACTGTCGGATCCTTGTTCAGCTTCTCACGAAATTGCACTGAAATGTCAGAAGAGACAAGATAGAGATTCTGCTTTTGTCTTTTAATCTTAACAACCAATCAATCAATAGCTAGACAACAGAAAGCTGATTTTTGGACCAAAAGAAGAATCCTGTGAAAAAGGGATTAATTTTTTCCCCCAAATTTGCTGGGATATTTTGAATTTGGTTGTCAGAAAACCCTTGTCTTTATAATGCACTCCTGGGTTAATCAAATTCATCTTCTGCACTGTCCCAGGCTCAGGATGCCAAGCCAAGGGTTTTAACCGACTTCTTTAGTACTGAAAAGCTGAGCGGTAATTCTGTGGAAAGATGGGAATCCACAGTTTGGCAGGCGGAGAAATCAGCTCCAAGTCTTGCAGAATGAGCCTCTTCCTGGGGCTTTACCGCCCGCATTGTTGGATTCTCTGCAATCCGCTGTTGGATGAACAGTGGGAGATTTGGATTATTGTTTTTAATCTGGGCTACTAAGACAGAGTAATTTTAATTGAGTTCAGAGCTGAGGAATTTTTGCTCTGTTGCTGCTGAGAACTGTCCTGCGGAATCTGAACACCCCATCCCCACCCCATCCCCCGGTGCCGCCGCATCTTCCCTGCCCGCTCTCCCCCTGCCGGGCAGCAGCGCTTTCTGGCACGGTGGCAGTTGCAGGGTTAAAAAAGTCTGCTCCCAGTTTTTTGTGGCTTCTTTCCAAAAGGTTTCAGTTAACACCAAAGGTCTCCTTATAGCTCACTCACTTTAATAGATTTTTTCCATTGAGTTCTCGCTTTATAGACTATCATTTCCTTTTCTGCAGGGGAGCTATTTTCTGGGTCACTGATCCAGCCAACTTAAAAGGGATTTCATTGATTCCATTTTATTGGTGGTTACTTCAGCCGTAATGGCACAAGTTGCTAGTACCTGCTAACAGCTGTGGGTCTGGCTTTAGTGCCCTGGCGCTGGACACACTTCTGCAAGTGAAGTTCCTCTCTCCTGCCTTGATTGCTTGCTAATTACTTAGCACCTACTTTACCCCCTTGCTGCCTCAGTTGCTTTTCTCCTTTTACATTTCAGTGCTCCCGATCAGCTGCGTGGCAAAGCGTTCCCGACAAAACCCCCTCTTTGTTGCGTGTGGCACCCCATTCCTCTCATTTCTCTGTGTTTGCCTCTTGCTGTCCCTGCAGCCACACAAATACCCTCCGGCTGAAGCTGTGCGTCCCAGCCAGCATCATGCGAACAGATGAACCCAGATCACCACTTTCAAAGCAAAACGAGCAGGGGGTTTTTAAAGAAGGACGTTTTTAAAGTGAAAAATGACCTGATTAACGTTGAAGGGTCCTCCCTTCATACTCTTGACTTTTAATGCTTCATACTGCTGTCTTTTCCTATATGAAAGAAAGATTGGCAAGTCGTGTCTGTTAGAATCACAAATTGTTAATCAAGACAGGCATTTCTTCAGATGTTTCACAAAAAGGTACAATTCCCTTTTGACTCGTGAACAATGCGGATTCCACGCTCCAAGTTGTCCAAGTTGTTTTCTCAGCATCGTATTCTTCATGCTGGTCCTCATGGATTTTACACTATGTGGTATCATCTCTTCTGCTTAATTTTTTAACATGGTTTGTACTTTCACTAGGGTACTTTTGATGCCACAAGGTACTTCTGATGCCACAAGATTTTTGCTGTTTATATATTTTTCATGTATTGGTAGCTCTGTAGACTATCATTGCATAGTTACATCATTTCTTAGCTAACATTCAGTACTTTTCCAGGGCTTTGTTAGACAAACACATTCCTGGAATCCTATTCTAATCTTGCTTCTTCAGTGAACCAAGGCCATTCTTTTACTTTCCTTCAGAGCAATAATGCAAGTGATCTGTAACTTGCTCTTTCTAGATTAACTTCCTTTCCTCCAGTATAGCTGCTTTCCTGGCTAGCAGCTACATGCTTCTCTTTGCGCTAAACCAAGTGCAGTGGGCTTATGAGGAGGATATCATTTTCTTCCAGCTTCTTTCAAAAAACACCTGACTAACAGCCCAAGAGGGTTTACAGGTTGTTGAGCACTTTCAGAAAAGAAGGCCAATGGCCGGGCTGGCTCCATTGCCAGTGCCAATGGAGCAACCTCTCTGCTTCTGCTGTTTCAGGAATCCAGTTCTGAAGCCCTTCTGCTTCCTGCATCGCTGTCGCAGCACTAAATGATCTTGCAGCATCAGGCTGTGGAGGCAGAAGAACAGAGAAATTCCCTGTCATTCTCTTGATGTTCCTTCGCAGGATGAAGAGAAAGGGAATTGAGGGTGACAGCCTGCTGCTCATTCCCTTTTCCCTGGAAGACGTGGCCCTTTCTCTGCACTTCATCTCCTGAGCAGAGATCTCTCTATTTGCCCTCACAACTGTCCTGGAACATTACAGCAATATGACAATCAATTAACGGCACACTCTATCAGAATAAAGAAGCCACCCCACCTTATATAACTCTTTTTAATTGTTTTCTTACATTACAGCATTTTGCTAAACCTATTCTGCCATAATTCACATAATTTAATTTCTCAAAGTGCTAATAAAATAATTGCTTCCTTCCTGTAGACGGAGTGCCTGAACTGTCTTCTCTCGTTCAGAACATTATAAAAAGTAGCTGTCATGAATGCTTAAAAGGACTACTTTATTCACAAGACTTGATACAAAATTGTTCTCTCCAGAGTCTGTGTTTTGTCTCAGACAGCCGCAAAGGTGCAAGAAACCTACCCAGACACTTCCTTGCATACTGGGACTACCTGCACTAGAGGAAGTCTAGTGCAGGCAGAATTGAAAAGCATGGTTAGTCTCACAAGCAAAGTTCTGTGGGCTAGTGGAAATCTCCTGTCCTATTGCCCTCATACAACAGCTTGAAATAAAAACCCAAAATTCAAGTCACAAGTAAATAACTCATACCACCACAGATCCTCTTGCAGACAGAGACTGGACAAAAGCAATCTTTGTGATTTACATATTTAGGCTTGAAAAAGAGAACTTCCTATCAGGAAGACATTCTGTGCATTTCAAGCTTTGGTCAATAACCCATGTCTGCAATTTAGACTTCCCCATACTGCCAGTTGCACCCACCCTATTCCTGGGAATATGGACTGATGATGCCAGATCTGGTTTTGGGCCTCATTGGGCACAACCTTTCTTTTCTGTGCTTTTTGTCTCAAAATGAATTAGGATGGGGACATCTCCAAACTATGGAAAAGTTCCTGGGGGATGAAGAGCAAAATGAGTGACCAGAGTGCTGCTGCAGCAGAGCAAGTCAGCAGGGCTGCATCAACCAGTGCATCACCAGCAGAGCAAGAGAAGTCATTGTCCCTCTCAGAACCTGACAGGCCGTGCCTGGAATACACTTTTGATCTCTGCTATACAAAAAAGAAAACAAAAAACCCCCAATGTGGCTATGCTGGAAAGGCTCCAGAGAAGGGCCACAAAGATGATCCAAAGTCTGGAAAGCTGCCCTGTGAGGAAAGGCTGAGAACTGGGTGTTTTATTTCTTGAGGGGAAAAAAAGGCTTAGGGGAAGCTTTATGACTGTGTTCCAGTATTGTCCATAACAGCTACAGCATCCAGAGTGCTCAGTGATGGACACATGAGGGAGTGGATTGCAGAGTAGCCTGCACATTACTGAGTTAAAACTCCCATTTTCTGCTTCTGCCCAGCACCCCTCTGCAGTCAGACGGGTAACTACTAAGCTTCACACTCTTCTAGCAGTCTTGTTGATTATGCTGGTTTGGAAAATCGTCATTAGGATTCTGGCTCAAGTCAGACTGCATGGGAGATCACACATCTTTCAAAGGCAGAGGCTGCCCACAGTCTCATCAGCTGCATAGGCTCCAAATTCCACAGCCTGGACAAGATCAACAGGAGGCTGCTGCAGTGACAACAGCATGCAGCAAAGCTGGGATGGATGGCTCACCAGGGCTTGACTCTCCCTCAGACTTTATTTGTAGATACATAGAACCCCACTGTTGCGTGTGTTACGGAAGAGCAGTGGAAGCACAGCCAAGGGGATTGGCCCGAGGGAAACAAGCGCACATGCAATGCCCAGCCTCTTCCTTGCACACTGCCAGGTGCTGGCTGAGGTGGAGCTGCACAAGAGTGCTTGGCAGCTGTTTAAATGTCAGGATTTCTGGGTTTTCTCAGCTATTACATCACCTTACCAGGCAAAGATGGCTGATAACAATAGGCAGTTACTGCACTCAGCACCTTATTCATGATATTCCAGTTCAAGGAACAACAGGGTATTGAAGAGCAGCTGGGCTGATTTCATGCCTGATGTTAAGAAACCTGAGCTCTTCCTCCAGCTGTTTGTTATTATTTTTATAAAACTGCAGGTCTGCCCATGCTCCATTCTACAGTACAGAGAGGGTTTTTTCCAACTTTCAGTGTGTCACTTTCTAAGACATTTGTAACTTGATCCTGTCTGTGTCAGCATCTATGTCTGAGAGTTTTACATTACACTAACCACAGCTGCTGTGGGCTGCATCTGAATTTCAGGGTTGGGTTTTCTCAAACCCGTACAGTAGATGGGAACACTTAAACCTTAAGGATGGCGACAGGAAGAGGAGGGGGATTGGCCACACAATTCAATTGGTAACTTAGAAAAATAAACTGTAACTCCAGGGAAGAAACACCTCAGACAGTGTGTATTACAATGATGGAAGACATCTTTTGCTAATATTTTATAAGCAAGAATCAGCTCTCTAGTTTATGTATTGCTGCTGAACTCTTCACACATTCCATGCCTCAAGAAAAAAAAAAATAGAAGGCAATTAATCACCCTGAACATTAATTGCTCATATTTGATTAGCCAGCCTTTGAAAACAAATGTGACATTAAAAAAAAAAAGTCATCAATAGTCTTGACAGCACATCTCTGTCAGAGAAAAAAATACCTTTATTGCCTGGTTAGTACAAATGGAAATGAGGTGCAGAAAGCAACACCTGGCTTTCTAAAATCCTTCTCAGAGAGGACCCAGAGTGACACTGGATCAAGTAGTCCAAGATTTTGTCAGCAGTTTATATCTAAAGGATTATATAGATGTGATTGAAACTTTATACATCTTTGTCCCACAGGATTAAGGATGGCCAATCAAATATATTCATATAAAATAAATTATTTATTATGATAATGGTTAGACTAAAAGATCTTAATCAGAATTATTTACTGCATAGTATAGAAAGCTGTAATTGTATGGTGTGCTATTTTTGGAACAATATTGAAGCAATTACATCAAAGCTAGCCAAAACAATTACGAAGTAGAGATTGATGGTACTCACCCAACCAACAACTGTGAGCAAATCTCTTCCACTCAGCCTTCGAGGAGGAGCGAGCTTCAGAGTTATCCCCCTCAGCGGAGGAATTTCCACACACATTCTAAGAAGGTGTTAGAAGAGCCTGCTGTCACGAGGTGGGACTGGGCTTTTATATTACAAAGTCCCCAGGCCATCTGTCAGCTCAGCAGCTTTAGGTACGTTATCTGTAGTGTCACCTGTTGGCTCCTTTATCCCGTTCTTTACCAGCTCTGCCACATATTCTCCTCACTAGCAGGAGGTTTAGCTTTGTGTTCAGCTTTGTGTTCGAAGGGTCAGGCTGGTTTCAGCACTGTTCAACACCAAAAGCTGTATGAATTCCACCCTCCTCCATTCTCCACTGACAGTTTTGCAAATAGGGTGAGGTTTGAGTTGTTATAGCCCCACTCCAGGCAGAGCATCGTGCTGCAGGTGGTGACTCCACCACTGTCCTGGGCAGCTTGTTCCAATTCTTGGCAACCCTTTCAATGAAGAATTTTTTTCCTAATATCCAATGGAAAGCTCTTCTGCACAGCTTGAGGCTGTTCCCTCTTGTCCTATCACTTCTGCTTGGGAGAAGAGAAAAACTCCCACCTCACTACAACCTCCTTTCAGGCACTTGTAGAGAGTGAGAAGGTTCCCGTGACCCTCATTTTCTCCAGGATGAGCCCACCCACCTCCCTCAGCCGCTCCTTATCAGACTTGTGTTCAGAGAGTCTCCAGTCCCTCTTCTCAGTGACAGAGGAGAGAAAAGACAATTACATTGAGACCTAAGGCTCCTCAGACATCAGCATTCCTGTTCCTGCCGGTTGGATGGGAAATGAGAACATCACAGAGTAAACAAATCTTACAGTAGAAAATCCCATCCTATTTGGACTTCAGAGCACAGCCACGATTGAAATCAGAGCTCATTAATAAAGTTTCTATTATCTCTTAACTAGGAAATACAGCACTAATAACTGGGTGTCAAACTAGCATTTTTGCTCTGATATGTATAGGCAAAAGTGCAAAACATGAGTGTGTGTTGACACTTAGACTTTGTAAGACATTTAAAGTGTAAATTGCTCAACAACAACCTAACTGGGAGAAATATTCTCTTACAGTTGTCCAATGAAACTGGATTAACAGCCCGAATAGACTGCTACAAATTATATGGAGAAGAAACAAATCTGGTAAAACTGAAAACACAGATTAACTGACATGCATCAGTGATTTTCTCAAAGTAGATTGAGTTAGAATTCCAGTGCTGCATTTAACCATGTCTACAATGTCTGGGGATGTGGGACCAGTTCCAGACAGTTAACATGTGTTGTTCTGCTCCCACAGACATGTCAGAACTGTGTCAGTCAGCTTTCCTGAAACAGTGGGGAGTTGTAGCCTATTAGCAGAAAGATCAAAATATTTATTGACTAGACACTTAAACTTCACAGACACCCCTTTCACAGCAAGCAGAGCAGTACAGCAAACTGGGAGGGGTGAGCTATAGAGAAAACACCAAAAAATGTAGAGTTCCATTTAGCCTTACAGATAACTTTGCCCTTTTCCTTGAGTACCTATTTCTCTTCCAGGAGATGACATTGTATGAATGATTATCTTATCAGAACCAGGTCCTGCCTGTCACTAATATCTTTTGAGTAAGGAGGATTAATAAACATTAAATAGCATCTTGGAACTTTGTAGGAGGAAATTGGGGTAAAAAAAAATAACTGGATGCATGCACATGGCCCAGGAGACAGTGTCTGGCATCTGGAAAAGCAAGCCCACTTTTTAGGTGTGCAAATCTCAAGACTAGGTTTTTTGAGGTTTTTTGTTGTTGTTTGTTTGTTTTTTTATGTTCTTGTCCTTAAGCATTTGTATGCTAAAACTGATTTTGATAGGCAGGGCTTTAGTTATTTTCGCTCCAGTTGAAGGTGTGCAGCCGCTCTTGAATGAACTTCGGGAGATTTTATTTTTTTTTATGAATGGGAGCTCCGCTCTCGATTAATGGCCGAGTTCTGCGATCTGATTGGTCCTCCAGGGCAAAAGCCACGCCCACCTCACGGCGGGTGACGGCCGAGGCGAGCTGCGATTGGCGGGCGTAGCACAGGCCCGAGCTTCATTCATAAATTCGATGAAACAAAGGAGTGGGCGAGCCGGGCTCGTGAGTGAGGGGCCAATGGGCGACTGCCCCAGGGCCCACGGCGGTCTCAGAGCGCGCTCGGGGCGGCTCCGCCGAGGGCTTCGCGTGGGCCGGAGCCGCCGGCGCTGAGAGGCGGCTCCGGACGGGACCCGGCCCGCCC
>VZRN01000234.1:213335-241357 GCA_013397935.1 Dasyornis broadbenti
CGAGGCCGGCGGGGGCCACCCCGCCCGGCCCGGCCCGGCCCGCGCACCCCTGCCCCGGTAGCCGGCCCGGATGCCCGAGGAGAGCAGGTAGAGCCCGAGCAGCATGAAGGGGTACCTGGACCAGCAGGTGCCTTTCACTTTCCCGCAGGTGAGTGGCAGCTCCGCCGGGCGGGGGTTCCAGGCCGGGCTTCGCTCCGGCCGGGGCTCCGCTCTAAATTGCTCCTCCTGCAGCAGCCCCCGGGCCAGGAGGCGCCCGGTGGCGGAGCTCTGCTGGGCGCTGGGAAGCCTCCCGGGGAGCCGGCCGTGCCCGCCGCGCAGGACTCGGAAGGTGAGGGGGACTGGGCTGCAGGGAGGGCTGGGGGTGCTGGAGGCGGCTGGGCAGGGACCGGGTCCTCCCCCAGCGCCTCCGTCGCCACCTCCTCGTTCCGCCGGCACCGCCGTGGCTGGAGCATCCCGCTGTCCGTCCCCAGCGCGGAGGATCCTTTCCCTTTCCCTTTCCCTGCAGGGCTCTTCCACGACTTAAGGCAGCTCCAGGAGACCTGGCTGACTGAAGGTAGGCTCCTTCCCCGAGCTTTGTTTGGTTTTGCTCGTCTTTGAGTTGTTTGTCTTTTGAAGTTTGTCCTGCTCCTTTGCTGTGTTTGCCTGGCTCCAAACAAAAGTGGGTTTTTTCAGACTTGCCAGCTTCTGGCTTGTGTAAATTAAGACTCTGAATTACACTATTGTGCTGGGCATTTACTTATGAATGGAACTTGGCTGCTGGCCCACTTTCCTGGGTACAATTTTTGCTTCAGGCTATTTGTAACTGGTTCGATTTTATGCTCATTTGTCACTTATCTTTTTTGGTTGCCAGAACGTTGATATTTTCTTAAACAATAGTCTTTTAATTTGGGGAAGAAAACACTTATCTTTTTTCTTCTTCTTTTTTTTTCCTTTTTATTTTTTTGATTTAATATAATGCTTTGTGGGGACCTTCCTGGAATTTACACACTTTCCAGTTTGGTGTCTAAATTGTTTTGCTTTGAACTTCAAGGAAAACTTCGAATGCCAGGGAGTAACATTAATTCCAAGTGAAATTAGTTTTAAATGTGGTGAACTTGCTCTAATTCCAGTACTACGGATGATCTGTTTTCTAGAAAATTCAAAACACATCATCAAGTACAGACTCTTGCCAAATACGGAAGTACTTACTATGATCTAAGTACTTAAAAATATTTAACAATAATGATATAAAAATATGCGTGGCTTTTTGAGCAGGGTTATTTCCTCTAATTTTACCACAAGTGAAAGACGATTTTGTCAAACAGCTCTTTTTCAAGCCTTCAAAAATATATTTGCCAGCTAAGTAAGATTATTAAGGAAAACAAAATCAAATGTTTTATGTTCATTTCAAACCGAATTGAAATGAGATGACGTTGATCAGGCACTGTTTCAGGAGTGTGAGGATTGTGAGGGTGCAATAGGAATTACCTGGAGGCTGTTTCAAAATTGAAACGTGCCTGGAGCTTCTATCAGAGCAGGAAAATAGACATTAATTGCTGGTCGTGTAAGAGACCTGCTGAACGTGCACACACGCCCGAGGCTGATTTCTTTCAGATCTTAGAACTTGAGCTGCCAGTAAGTTTGCCTCAGAACTGATTTCATGGGCTTTCAATTTTAGATCTTCTCGTGTTTGACAATATTTTTAGCTCACCAATCTAAAGAATTTGCACAGAATCTCTTACAATATATTTGCCAGCAGCAGAGAGTTTGTAGGATGAGTTTTGAAGTCCCCTGTGGTGAAGGGAAGGTAACACATGAGCTCATAGCACTGTAAAGAAAGAGGTGCTCTGCTTTCATCCAGGATTAGTAAATGATAATGCAAAGCTTGTTGCATGTTTTTGGAACATAGGCAGATATGTATTTTTTTTTTTTTTAATTTTGCATAGCTCATAGCATCTGATCAGAGTCCAAGGGAAATCCCCGAGAAATCCAATATTTAAGTATGATTTTAGACTGCATATCAGGGAAATAATTTCTCCCGTTGTTACTCCCATTTCCAGACTTATAACAAGAAAAATGACCCTCTGAAGCAAACTGTCTTTTGTTTTTTCCTATTCTCCAGAATGTCAAAATATTTTCCTGAATGGTGAAAATATTTTTTACTAATGTCCTGTGTGTGTCTCCATGTTAACATTTGCTCATGAGATGAAGACATCAGAACACTTAAGAGTACATTCCTAAACAATGCGGAAGAAAAAGTGGAAACATGAAATACGTTATTCTTTTCCTCTGTCACATTTAGTTTAAAATATATATATTTATTTATAGTTCTTGGTATTACTTTTTAAATAAAAGAGAAATAAACTCAGGAAGGAAGCAAAGTAGAAATAAGCCATCAGGCAAAAAAGTTAAAATACTTAAACCACATGTACATCTGTATATGTTTATTTATATGTGTCACTGTATATATTTGTGTGATTTCAGTCGTAAGTATATCTCTTTGTTATCTTCTTAAAATATTTTTAATAGTGTCAATTAACACGATGAGAGTCAAGGAGTAATTCTGTGTATAGATGACTCTTAAAAAAAAAACACATGCTGAAAAATCCTAGGCCTGGTTATGAAAAATCTAGTTTTCCTCTGTACTGTTTTTCCCAGGATCTGGTGGACTGCATGGGTGTGGATCTGGCAGTTGGTAACTGGATGGAACTGATTTCAAGCCAAATAATTTATAGAAGTGCTTTAGCATTGAGAGAAAGAAAAAAAAATCTGCCTTGGAGAAAAGTGGCACAGGCACCTGTGATGGCTGTAAGGAGGAAATTCATGTCTCCAGGTGTCCTTAGGCAGAAAACTTCAGTTCCAGTGCTCCAGCTCTTGGAAGTTCTGTGGGAAATGGTGGGAAACTGTGCTGATGCCTGCAGTCTGAGCGACCGTAACCAGACTAGAGTTGGGCTTTAGGTGCCTGAATAATTATCCCAGTTCTTTCAAGTACAGGTGTTGGTTTGGGGAGAACAAGAAAATATCTGATTTGCAACTGTATGAAGTAGATGGTGAATATAAACATTGAAATTGTCTTCTGGCAACTCTCTCTTCAGCCTTCTAGCACAGGACTGTAGCTGTCTGCAAGTATCACTGCCCAGCACACAGGGCAGATGCTTTCATTCCAGCTTTGCCCTTCATTTCACACCTGTTCTGTGGCCTGTTGCTTTCAGAGTGTAATTCTCTTGGTGAGACCGTCAGTGATGCCATGCAGAGCCTCAAGGCAGCAGGCTGTGAAGTCCAAACTCTGCTCATGCAATATGATCCCTGTAATTTCTTCTATTTCCACATTGCTTTTAAAAGATAACTCATAGACTGAATTTTCTAGGTGTTTTATTTTTTTTTTTTCTCAGTGTTCCACCTTTCTATTTTTCCTATTTGCAGTTTGTTGTCACACAGGTTATTTGAAGGACCAGTGATAGCAGAGCGAAGGGTTTGGCTGGTTCCATTCTTACTCACCAGCTGTTAGCACAGTGTTACTCCCTGAGGTTTATTTTTGGCATGTCTGGTCTAGCTTAGTTCCAAGTGACTGAGATTAGTGGGCTCCCATTCTTTATGTCCTTTAACTTTGACCACACCACCTTTGTTTTAGAGCTGAGAAAGTGCAATCTGTTGTCCACTCAGCAATAAAAAAACCTGTAGGTTTGTCTGTTATGTTCTAGCAGCAGCTTTTCTTTCAGCAATAGCGACAGACTTTGTGAAATAACAACAATCAGCTTCGAGCTCTCCCTTCCCTGCAGTAAAAGGAATGTAAAAGTAATTGTTAGAAGTAATAAAATATGGGTAACCTCCCCAAGGTTTCCCCTGGGACTCACATGTATTCATTAATCCCGAAGGGAAACTATCCATAGTCACTAAAATCATCTCAGCAGAAAGCTCAGATCTTTCCTGCATAGACTTATTTCTGCCTTTCTGCTAATTACACTGTACAAAGCGCCAAAACTAACTCTTCCCTCCCTCTTTTTCTCCCTGCCTCCCTCCCTCTGTCTCCCGACAGCCCAGGTTCCAGACAATGATGAGCAATTCGTGCCTGACTTTCATTCAGAAAACTGTAAGTAGCATGGGGATGATCACACCTCTTGGGGCAAGGGCAAATCCAAATTTTGGTGCCTTTCCCCACTGCCCCAGGCAATTTTCCCCACATAAACTGAAATGAAACATTTTTACTGACTGCTCTTGTTTACCTCCTTTCCCCAGATTTGGCCCTGCAGCACAGCAGGGCTTGGTCTCTGAGTCAGATATCTTCTTTGTTTCTTTCTCCTTTTGACCTAGAACTGAGGAGAGGGATGATCCCACTTTTCACTCCAAGTGAATTAATGAGTAAGATGTAATGTGATATAGCCTATCCCAGCTATTAGAAGCTGGAAAGAATTGGCAGCTCCTAACACATCCAGCTTCTTGAAAATTCCATGGAGTTCAGTGTACTGGAGAGAGCAATTTTTAATTTTTTTTTTTGCCCCTGAGACCCAGCTGACCCATCAGCATTTTTAGATGGGTTGCATACATCCATAGATTGAAAAGGGCTGCTGCAGGCAAAGAGGTGCACCAGCCAGAGTCATTTCTCTTCTGGCCCCTCCTTGGGCCTGGGGTGTTTGCACAGATGTAGAAGTGTCATGCTCAGAGTACTGAACCCATCCCAGGTGTGTGGAGACGCCTGGGTCAGAGTATTCTCCCCTCTCTCAGGGTGGACAGCGCCCAGAGCTGTTTGTGGACGGGTTCCTCTGCTCTGACTCTCAGCAGCCACAGGATAAGCCATGGGAGCCAGTTTGCCTGAGGCGCAGTAGGAGCCAGAAACAATGGAAGTCTCTGGGATCCTCTGGATTTATTTATGTATATTGATTCTGTCAAGCTCTCTGAGTGCTGGCAAGATGGGCTTTTCTGGTGTAGGATGCTAAAGGCAGCCAAAAGGAGTTGGGGTTTTTTTGGGGAGAAAGGGCAGGTATCCCCCTCGTAGTGTGAGAATTAATTTTGGGGAAGGATGTTCACAACAGAAATGTCCTGTGCTGCAAGAGGCAGCAGAGCCCTTTTTCTGGCCCTTTAGCTCTCTGCTTGCTTCTGAAGGAACATTTGGTCTTTTATGTGAGGGAGAACTTGCTTGAAAATGGCTGGTGCATGTAGGGTTCAGGTTACTCCTGAAATAAACTCAGCAAAAATATGAGGTGTTAATGGATCATCCTTAAAAGTAATCACAGTGCTGAACATCCCAAACCCAGGGCAGCATCATGTCATCTTAAAGAGGTGGCAGTAAGCTGGTGAAGAAGGACTGGAACTAGCCTTACTTAGAGATTACAGCTTTGATTTGGAGGGCAGTTCTTTCCCTAGTTTGAAAACGTAGCCCAGACTTGTGCACCTTTCTGGGGTTATTTTCCCTCCTGAGTGCCAGTGGCCTCCTAACAGCAGCAGCAGAGCCCACAGGCAAAGGCAGAAGATGCTCAGCCCATCCTTCAGCCAGGACAAGCCTTTCTGAGGAACAAGGAAGCAAGTTTTGTCCCCTGCTGGATCGAATAAAGCATAAGAAGTAAATGCCCACATCCTGCTTCCTAGTGCTGTAAGCTGCAGCCCACATTTGGTATTCGTGAAATTCTGACAAGGCAGAAATATCCCTCCATGTCTGCATCAGGCTATTATCACAGACCAGTGTACTGAAAATGGAAAGAAATCTTTTTACTTTTTTTTCCTGGACAGTCCCTGGTATTTTGGATGAGCAGAGTGGTTTTGAGATTCCCCCAGTCCCACATTCAGGGATGCTGGACTGTTAGCATGGAAGAGATTCAGTAAAGGGACACCTGCATTTGGAAATGCCTGATAATCAACAGTTCTCCTTAAAGAAGAAAATTGTCAATTTGATCTTTCCTTTCTCTCCTGCAGTAGCTTTTCACAGTCCTCCTGCTAAGATTAAAAAGGAGCCCCCAAGCCCCTCAGAGCCCACGCTGTCCTGCAGCCATGAGCAGCGATTCCAGCCCAGCAGCGAGCAGTGCCTTTATGCCAGGTAATGTGGCCCACACCGAGGAGAGACAGGAGCTGTTCTGAAATGAAGTGCTACTGCATTATCTAATAATGGATTGCATGACAACAGCCTGGTCTGGCTGCTGAGCACAGGTGAGCAGTGGACTGCCAGCTGCTGCCCTGGGCGGCTCAGGCCTGTGTAGATCAGCTCTGGGCTTGCCTCTTTTTTCTTTTCCCTGGTTTTGTTCCTCAGCCATCCTCATACACAGTAATCTTGACATGTCCCTCCCCATTGCTTTCCAAAACCCATCCCACACCTACACCACTGCCCACAGTGCCAGGCCCTTGTGGCTTCTTCAGCACAGACCTTCCCCAGTTTCCTGCTCAAAGGGTTGTTGCTGGGAGTTTTCTGGCCTGGGTGACTGCACAGAGGCACAGCAGGTTTGCCTTTGACATGTTCCCAGATGCTGCCACCAGTCTTTCTTGGTGAACTGTAATGCTGCAATATTTGTTTGACTGTTCCAGTGCCTATGATCAACCCAGACAGTCCCCCAGCCCAGGAATCCTGATACAGTCACCGCTCCAACAATGCCCTAGACAGGACAGGAGCTTTCTGACCCCTGTGGGGCCACCCCACTCCACATCCAGCTGTGGATACCGCAATGAAAACAGGTAAGTTACTGCCAGGAGTAGGCAAGGATTGGCCTCCTTGGTGACGAAGGGAGGAAGGGCTGCAGCACACAGATTGAAGTGGAAGCGGTCTGTCTGCAGCAAGCACAGGATCACCTCTTGTGGGACCCAGCGCTGCTGCCCAGGGTTTGCAGTCCATAGCCTTAACCCTGCCAGATCCTGGGAATGATGGGCTGTGTAGCAGCTACCCTTGGGAACATCCTTCACTGGGGTCCCTTCCTTGCCCCAGGTGGGAGTGAGCTCCTACAGCTCCAGGAACAGCTGAGGAAGTTTCTGTCACTCAACCAGCCCTGTGCCAGGGCTGAAGTCAGAGGGCCAAGAAAGCAGCTGCCTCGTGTCCTCTCCCTTCTTCCAGCTCTGTGTATCAGCCACCTGTGGAGATGTGCCATTTCTTCCCATCCTCCCAGGGCATGGCCCAGGAAGACCCCATTGCCTACCAGTGCCAGATGTCCAAACCCTGCTTCCAGTACCCTCATCAGGGCTTCAAACAGGAGCACCAGGACCCACAATATGAGCAAACAAATCAGGCAGGCAGCAGCCAGCAGTACTCAGCAGCTGTGGTGGTCAAGCAGGAGCAGGTGGATTACGTGTATGACTCAGGTAGGCAGAACCAGCTCCTTCTGAATGCATGAACCAGGCATCAGTGGGGGTGAGCAGCTCCTTGGTGGACATCCAGCACTGGCGG
This sequence comes from Dasyornis broadbenti, assembly GCA_013397935.1. Classification (NCBI taxonomy): domain Eukaryota; kingdom Metazoa; phylum Chordata; class Aves; order Passeriformes; family Dasyornithidae; genus Dasyornis; species Dasyornis broadbenti. Next base: position 220,675 of record VZRN01000234.1, read on the forward strand.
TCTTTGAGCTTTGAAGCTCAAAATCGGGAGCATGTGTTGTCTGGGAGAACGGCCTGGGTAACTGGCAGGAACTGGGTAACTGTAGCAGGAAACTGAAACAGTTCTGTCTGTTCACTGCCCCCGAGATAACGCTGGGACATTCACCACGTTCTGAGACTTTCTGGTAGATAGTTGAAAGCGTCAGCAAGACAGAAGGTAGAAGGTGATGTTAAATCCATTCAAACTAGATTAAAGCATGTATTTTTTACCCCCCCCAAGGGAATAAGTAGCCAAGATGTGAGACTCAAAATTCATGATTAGCCCACTCACACCATCAGAAATGCAGAAAAGGGTGTTTCCAGTTTTGTCTTCAGGGGTATTTGTGAGCTGGAAGGTTGCAGAAAATAAGTGAGGTCAGCTTTGAAGAAATCATACTGAAAACAGTCTGTCAATGGCAGCAGAAAGGAAGGAATCAAGTATGTTGGACATTGTACAGAAAAACTGTCTTGGATCCTTGCAGCAGAAGGCCCCTCAAGCACTGGCAGAGGAAAGGGGCTCTGGGTGAACTCAGCTCAGAGCCAGGGTGCTGCTTGGTGTCTTTTGCAGCATCAGCTTCCTCCTGCTACTTCCCATAGAAACAAGGCACGGAGAATGGAGATTTCAGGGCATGACAAGAGAAAATATTTATAATATTTATAATTTATATTTATAAAATATTTATAAATAGCTCTTTAGATGCCAGATCCACCAGGTGATCCTCTTATTTTTCCACAAGGGATAAATCTTATTTTTCTGGCAGACCTGTTCAAAGACTCACTACCCTGACATCACTATCCCCGCTTCCTGAGGGAATGTTACTTCCGATTAACTGGTATTTTAATGGACATTTTGAATTGTTTCCTTTAGCAGAAATAAACACATAAATAAAAAGCTTCTGTGAGGGTATAGAACCACCCACCACTGTGGGGATACTGATATTACACTTTCACTGGGTCCTTCTGTTCAGAAAATGTGCAAACCCAGAAGAATGCTTTTTGTGAGAGTAGTTTATGAATGTAATAACACCCAGTCTGTCAGCTCAGAGCACTCATCCCTTAGCATCAGCCAAATATTGCTGAAAACAATGGCTAGATGCAGGTGTGTGAGGGAAAGGTAAATCTTTCCAAAGCTCCCAGTTACAGCTTCCTTTTCAGCTGTGTAGAGCGAGCAAATTTGATTTAGGAAACATGAGATACAGAAGACACAAACTGCAGTGCACAGACAGCACCATGCACTACAAAGAGAATCATGAAAAGAATTCCTGCTTGTTTTTTAACAAAGGTTATTTTTCATTTTATATTTTCAAAACCATTTGTGAGAATGCCTCACCATGATGTAAAAAAGCTAGGGAGGCCTGAGACAGCTGAAATGACATTTGTGAGACTCTGCAGATACATTCAGGTGTTACTGCTCTCTATTTACGTCATCATAGTACCCCTGGAAAAATGTAATGCCTTCTTACCTGGGAAAACAGCGGGGAAGTCTGTAGTTATCTTAAACTAAGATGAGAGGAAGGTTCAAATTTAGCCTATTGTCCAAGACTTTGTAAAAAAGTGATGTAGAGGTGACTGGCTGGCTATCCTGGCTGCTCTGAAGGAGGGTGTGTGATAGTGCCACAAAAACTTACTACTCTAATTCACGATTGGAAGGATAATGCAAATGAAGTTGTAGTTACCAGTCTGACAGTAACCCTTTAGGAGGGCCCCAAGAGGACTTTGCTCAGACAGCTGCACTCACCCATCCACCTTTGGAGAGCAAGATCATCCTGCCACTTGTGTTTTTAAAATAAATGAGTTTGTTCATTGTTCTGTAGATGTTCCTGACTGCCCTTCCATGTACATAAATGTTGAGAGTTATCCAAGCCATTCAAACACTGAAGATACATTAGGTAAGAAATGCAGTGACTGTCTTCCCCGCACAGAATTGCTCTCTGGTACTACCCTGGCTGTGTGTGACTGCTGATGTTGCTTTCTCTTTCAGTCTGCAGCTATGACAAGCAGATGAGGTCCTTTACTGATGATGTCTGCGTTGTTCCAGAAAAATTTGAAGGTTGGAGAAAGAATGGCTTGGAATTTTGGTGTAAGATAGGGCTATGCATCATCTTAGCTAGCCACATGACTGGTGTCTACACTGTTCATTACACTGTGTTCTTGCAAGTGTGTTCGTACCCAGCTTTTTGGTACTCCATTTTTTTGAGCTTTCTTAGCAGCAAACAGGCCTTCTAGTATAAGTAGCTTAATTTTGACATGTGCCAGAGCTGCTCTTGGAAGAGTTACTTGTGAATTGGCCACTGTTTTATGTGAACTGAAGTATTCCAGGTAAACCTGAACTCATGAAATGTACTGGGTTTTTTTGTTTTTTTTTTTTCTTTTTTCCCCCTTAATTTTTGCACTGTTATCCTTAGAAACATCTTGTTTGTTCTTCTCAGCAGGAGACATCAAGCAGGAAACCGGAGGGTACCGGGAAGGACCCCCATACCAGAGACGGGGATCTCTCCAGCTCTGGCAATTTCTTGTGGCTCTGTTGGACAATCCGACCAATTCCCACTTCATTGCCTGGACTGGTAGAGGAATGGAGTTCAAGCTCATTGAGCCAGAAGAGGTGAAACCATCGAGGTTCTCTACAGGCTCAGGGGAATCAACCACTGTTTCTGGGGCTGCAAATTCTCGAGTGGCTTTACCTCTGCCCTGTGAAGCTTCTGCCTACCATTGGTACTCGCTAGATCCTGCAGCAAGCCAAAGTTTTTAGAAGAGGTCAAAATACTTGAGTGACACGAATACCAGGTTTAAGAAAGGCTGCTTGTATCTAAGTTTAGAACCTCAGCTATGCAGTGAGTCAAATTATCCACTGCCTTCATTTCCCTGGATACTTCACTCTCAAGCTTGCAGTGACCTGTGCTGTCTTATCATGCTCCATATTTGAGGCTGACATTGAGGTTTAGAGTTTTGAACCCTACCAATTGCAGTTCTCATAAGAATCTGGAAACAGATATGTCCTAGTCTGAGTATATCTTTATATAAAAATTACTTTAACCAAAGTGCAATTTCAAATGCTGCCATGTTCCAAAAAGAGCAGTGATACCTGACAGTATCTGGGAGATGTGTCCATAATATCTGTTCATATCTTGTTCTGCATTTAGCACTGTTCTTGCTACATATGAAAATTTATGGGCACTTTCAGTGCAGATGAGTTGTCTTGGTGGGTTGACATCGGCTTACAATGGATTTCTGAGTCTCATGGACAAAGCTGAAAATCATGCAAGAGTAAGAAGGCACAGATCTCTTCCAGTGTGTTCCCTCATACTTGGATTCCTGATAAACACAGGACCCTTGAAGATGAGGTGTAACAGGATAAAGCAGCCCTTTAGCATCCTCCAGCTTTCAGAGTACTGAAGAGTGAGGAGCAGTGGTGACAGCAAATGAGCTCTGTAGTGGCCAGGAGAACTTCTCTGTGATGCAGAGTGCTTGAGCTCTACTCATGTTAAAAAGCTACTAAATTGTGATGAATGTATTATTAAAATATTTGTATGTGTCGTGGCACCATCCATTAAAAGAGAAGCAGCTGGATAATGTTCTTTTCACTTGGGTTGGGTTCACAGACATTCCTACAGTTTGATGCTTCATTCTGCAGGTGGCCAGGCTATGGGGAATCCAGAAGAACCGTCCAGCCATGAACTATGACAAGCTGAGCCGATCACTTCGCTACTATTATGAGAAAGGCATCATGCAGAAGGTCAGTTTGCAAAGCAGGAGAACACTTCATGTTTTAAGTGATGCTTCTCTTGTTTGAGACAGGAAGTCCTACAGACAGAATGTCCTTGAGCTAGCCAGGCACCTCAAGCTTGCTCCCCCCAAAACTTCTCTTTACCGTAGTTAAATGGAAAAGCTGCGAAGGAGCTGAATGTTGGCAACGCATGAGAAATAAAACAAAGGGGGAATTATGATTTATTTCTTTTTCTGTATATATCTGCAGTCAGGAGAGTTGGAATTTATGCAGCTTCAAGGAGATATAATCAGTCCTTCCTCTTGCGAGAGAAAGGCTGCCTGGAGCTTGGTCCTGTGTGGTAGGGATGGTCTGTGGCACACCCAGGGCACTGGAGAGATGATTGGGAGTCTAACTGTCAGCATACAGTGTTCAGGGACTGCTGCTGATGCTGTTACCCTAAGAAAGAGCCAGCTGGCAGCATCCCAGTTCCCAGGAGCTGTTCCAGGGGAAGTCAGAGCAGCAGAGGACAGCACAGGGAAAAATTTACAACTCCGCCATGTCTCAAGGCAGGCAGGTGTTTTTGCAAGCCTTCTGTGGTGCTGGGGAGCATTGCTCAGTGCTGCCCCTGGGCCTGTAGCACTCCCGTCACTTCACCTCGTCCCTGCAGGTGGCTGGGGAGCGCTACGTGTACAAGTTTGTGTGTGAGCCTGAAGCCTTGTTCTCCATGGCCTTCCCTGACAACCAGCGGCCAGCGCTGAAGGCGGAACTGGAGCGGCAGATCAGCGAGGAGGACACGGTGCCTCTTTCTCACCTGGATGAGAACAGCTCTTACCTACCGGACTTTGGGAGCTTCCCTCCACAGCTTTACAGCAAAGGCTACACCTACTAGCACTGCTGGGAACACATTGTGCCACATGTGGTTGTGTACAGAAGGAGATGGCTGGTTAGTATTCCATTGGTATTAGTGTTGTTTCAGGTCAGCACTAAACTCTGGATCCCTGCTTTGGGCAGGAGAAGTGTTCAGGTACACAAGTGGATAATCACCTCACAGCAGATAGAGCCCCCGTGTGCTTGTGATAAAACTCTCTTGATATGTCAGGATGGGGTGCATTCTCAGCTGTGCAGACATCTTCCGAGCAGCAGAGCTAGTTTCAGCAGCAAAGCAGGTAATTGGTGCCTCCAGACATACCAAACACACCTGGCACAAACCCTCTCATTGCAGAGGGAGGGGACGCTGTTGTCCAAGCTTTTTTTCATACGTGAGAATGCTACAGTGCTGCTGCTGACGCCACTCCTCCAGTGCTGAACCTCTGTAGGACCTGCCTTCAGCTCTGACTAGAGGAACTCACTCGGAAATTCTGATTTAGTCTTCTTCCCAGGATGGCTGCAGGACAGTGGTCACAGAGCTTATGCCTTCCTCGGGGAATACTTGTTGTCTTGTATGTGCATGCTCCTGCCTTATCACCTCCTTGCTCATGCCAGGAGTTTCTGGTACATAGGCACTCTGAGCAGGGTAGGTGGAAGCATTGGCCAGGATTAGAGCAGTCCTGGAGTACATGGCCAAAAAAACATTTAGGGGAACTACGGAGGAGCTTGATTGCTTCGGTCTGGGGCACTGGTCAGAGCCAATGCCATGTTCAGGTAGAGGGAGTGTAGGAAGCAGCAAGGCCTGAGACACCAGCTCAGTGTTGTGTTGTGGCTTTTCCAAACTGAAAAACTTCAACATTCTCAGGCTATTTGAAGCGCTGCTGTGGTCTGGAGTGTGTCCATTCTGGGCTTGGCTAGAAAATTGTCTGAGGCAAGAGAAGAACCTGGTGCAGGTGTGATTTAAAAAATGCTCTACAAAGTAACCTAAACCATACCTAGATCTTAATATAGGAATTCAGACTTAAACTCCACAGATGTTTGCATGTTTGAGGGGAATTCTGATGTGTTGAAAAGGCGGCTCTCTCTGCAGCCCAATGCAGCACATGCAACTTGACTAAACTGACAGGTTTTCCACAAAAGTAAACATTTATAATGGGCACCACATCCTCATTAAGAGGTGTTTCATTTTTTAATTAGCAGCTCCACTACATTTCCAGTTAGACAAGGAGCAGTAGAGTGTAACCCATACAGAAAAAGTCTGTTTTCTACTGCTTCAGATTGATGTTTTAGCTGCTGAATACAGAGCATCGCCAATCTTGCCAGCATGGTAGCCTGTAGAGAAAATTCCATGCATTGATTGAAAGCCTGATTTCCCCTGATGACTCTCCCCTGCATGGCTAATGCCAGCCCTCCCAGCCTGATCCCTGGGTGCAAGAGCTATGAAAGGCAGCATTCCCTGCCTGAGGAGAGGCCAGATACTCAGAGCAGTCTGCGCTGCTGATGCCTTTGCAGGTCCTGTGCAGACTTGGTGTTCTGACAGTTCCTGACCCTCCTGCCTTGCCCTGCACCCACCTGGCCAGCAGCTCCTGTGCTGTCCCAGGAGTGAGGGTGAAGGGGAACTCTTCCTTTGGTATAAGCTGCCTTTATTATTTATGAGTGTAAAAATACTATCATTAATAAACTGGTCTGTCTTTGGCCAGTGCAACTTCATTGATTCCCCACCTGGTCCTCCTTTACCTTCTGAGCTTGCTTTGCACATGGCCGTGGCACCGGCTCACAGCTTTGGGGAGCTGATCCAGAGGGATCAGGGATGCACATTTACTTCGGAATCTTGATGGAGTTCAAGAAATGAACACTTTGCTCCCTTGACCTACTCACAACCAGGCCTGAAAGATTCCAGTGAAGTATGTGACCTCCAGTTGCATCTAGTGTCAGGGTAACATCAATCATGCCTATGCATACTGCCCACTGAGCCAAGCTCCCTCGTTTAAATTAGTTTTTCACTGAATTTCAGCTCTGACTGATGCAGCAGCACTTGCTGGGTGCTTGCTGGGAAAGTGAACATGTGCCACCCCTGAGCTGGGAGCAGGGCCAGAGCAGCGCAGGAGGAGCACAGCCTCCTCCTGTCCCCAGCACAGTCAGGCATCCTGCCAGACCACAGCCACCCCTGTGGGCCTCAGGCAAGGCTGCAGGGGGAGCAGGAGTTACCCTGAGGGACAAGAGCCTTCTCACACTGTGCCTTCCTCAAGTCAGGTTCCTCCCTCTAAAAGAAGCATTTATGCTTTCTCAAGGCTGCACCCTGTGGCAATGCTTTTTCTAATGAATGAGACCAGTAGCTTGCTTTTCTTTGGTATCTCCATCTGGAGTCCCAAGGACTTTACATTTATCCAGTATTCTCTGGGCTACCCCTCAGCTGAACAAATCTTCCTTCCAGAACAAGAAATCAGGGAGCTAGTTCACACACTTTGATGAAATTTTAGCTGCATGTTTCATTCAGGTTTCTCAAGTCAGGGCAACAGATCAATAGTCACAGAGTAGTTCCAGGAATCAGCAAGGTAAGGTTCTCCTCATTGAGGGGCAGCGACCTCCAAAGATCAGAGATTTGTAATAACCAGATCAGAGAGTTGAGAGTCAATAAATACACTCCACATTTCCAGTTCAGCTAGACTGAGAGGCAGCTAGTACGGAAGTAATACACAAGAGACATAAATTTCTCCTGCTGCTCCTGAAAATGACCAGGAGCTTCCAGGAGCGAGATAAACAGCTCCCACACAATGCCATAAAATACTCCCCCGGAAGCCTCCACTGAAGCTTAGTCAGAGACTAAGGAAGAATTTGTGCTTATTCCTAAGCACCACATCTTCACACCCTTTAAATCCCCTCCAAGGGTGGTGACTCCACCACTGCCCTGGGCTGCCTGTGCCAATGCCTGATGACCCTTTCAGTGAAGAATTTTCTCCTAATACCCAGTCAAAACCTCCTCTGGCACAATTCGAGGCTATTTCCTTTTGGACTATCACTGGCTGCCGGGGAGAAGAGTTCAACCCACCCCCCCTTGCTCTAACCTCTTGTCAGGTAGTTGTAGAGAGTGAGAAGGTCCCTCCTGAGTCCCCCCAGCTGCTCCTCATCAGACTTGTGCTCCAGACCCTTCTGAGAGAGACTAAAATAGTGAATGGCTCAAACTTTGCTGAAATCACACAGGGGCTTTGCCCACTGTAGCAAACTGTGCAAAGCAGCAATTGCACCAAAGCCCACCCCACTGTCCACACTACCACTCCTGACAGGAACTTGGGATAAGATAAAGATGGCACTATTGTCCAATTATCTCAGGTCTAAGGAGAAGGTAACAAGGCTGGGGGAGAAGAATGTATCCACAAGGAAAACCAAACCCAGCAGCTGTGCTGAGAATCGGCTCTGACTGGGCTCAGCAGGGAGAAGGGCGTGCATAACCCACTCATTTGCTGTGGCCAGGTTTGCACATTCTACCCCCACGCAAAGATGGAGGACAGGTTTTGGGTGTGATTTTGAGGAGCAGGGTGAACACCCATCCCCAGAGGCTACGAGCCAGGTAAGAAGCAGACCCTGCAGAGAGTCCTCCCTTACACACACCGGCTCAGTTGTAAAATACCCCCGCCCAACCCCAGAAGGTCACATTCACACGGGACATTCACATGAGAAGCAGTCTTAGAAGGGATTATAAACCAAAGACCCCCTAAAGCACCCCAGAGTCATTCTCTTCCTTTCAACAATAATTTTAGCAAATGTCCTAGCTTTGGAAAAAGAAAAAAAGAAGGGTTTCTGCAGCTATGAAGTGAAATAAGTTTCATCTGTTAGCAACAGAAAAAATATTTTACAGATACCTTGGGCAAACATAGTACCCAGTGGAAGAAAATGTCACACAATTTTTAAAGACATTTTAGCTGTAAGAGCTCATTCTATTACACAAACGCAACAGGTGCGATGTCAACCAAACATCCTAAGTGAAAATAAAACATGTCACACTGTATAGAAGGTCTAAACATCTGTAACCACTTACATGTTCAGACAGAACTGTGCTGCAGAGCAGATGTGGTAATTACTGGTTGATAAACCAGCCTTCAGCACTTAGGAGTTGGGGATGAAGGGCAAGACTTGCAGTCTGACCTCTGCCGTTGTCCAAATACAACTGACATGCCAGCTGAGCTTCAAGAATTTTTCCGGCCTTACCCCAAAGCCAGAGATACTAAATATCTCACCACAGATGGCTTAAATAAAAGACAAATAGTTACACTGAATGGGAAAATGGATAAACTTGGTAAAATAGAGAACAGGCTGCTCCCAAAAAACAGTCACTGTCCAAGACTGTAAGTAGAAATACATCCCTTTTAGCAGGGTAAAGACAGAAACTATTCCAGCTTCTATTTGTCTGATCACTCAGAACACAGTCAGGTTGGTGAACAACCAGTTTTTTATCACTATTTTTTGGTGTTGTTCAGCTCAGTACCCAGACTTCCAAGTCTTAGATTTTGTCTCTTAAAAGGGCAATCAGTGAAGTGCTCCAAGACCCACTTCTGAGAGGTTGCAGCGGCCTGCGGAGCTGCAGCACGTCTGTGCCACAGCTGGGCTGCCCCTTGAGCTCATGCTCTGCCTAGGCTGACTACCTGTTCATTGCACAGGTGAGCTTCCTGGGAGTGTCTGTCTTCCAGGACACTGGCAACAGTGCAAAAATCACAGCCCCAAGAACATAAAACCAGCCAGAGCCCAGGAGGGAGCCGAGCTCATCGCCGCCGGAATGCACGGGATATCCTCCAAGCGTTGGGTTCCTCATAGCGGTTGTAGAGGGGCTCCAGCCGCTGCTGCTTCTTCTGCTTGCTCAGCTTGGTGGGATCAGAGACCTTAAAGAAAGCTGGTGCAAATTCCACCAGCCAGCGAGGATCGATTGTTGTCACTTCACGCATGTATTCCTTGGTGGTCAGCACCAGTTCATGATACACTACCCTGTGAAAAGGGAGAGCAGTTCTAGAAATCAGTTTTTTCAAACAAGAAGTGACAAGACAAGGCTGGAGTAGCTAAGCTTGCTGCTTTATCTCCTTCAGCATAAGACTCCTTTTAAGCTCCAGTGCAGGCTCCAGATGAATCATCTGGAAGAGAAATCCCTATTTTCCCCTTCCTACGTCACAACTAGTGGTCAGCACAGAATTCCTTCATTTCATTTAAAATAATCCTCTCTCCCTCCTCAACACTCAGTGTTTTAAACTCACTTCCACAATACAGAAACACACAACTGCAAACCTCAGGCCTGGCCTTGGCTCCAAAAGTCAGTCTCATCTCTGCACAGGCACAAAGCTTGGCAGCAGAAAGAGACAAAATTAGACTTGAAATTTTTCTCACTCTGCTCATTGCTAAGAAATCAGCAGCCTCTGCTCAGATCTGTACTCCACAAACAGCTCGCATCACAACTTTCTCTGTTACAAAGCCTGAAGAGAAACATAAAATTCCACGCTATTGCCTTCCTTACCATTCTGGCTGCCTGTTGAAGAGAGCACTGGACGGGTGGATATAGACTACTTGCTGGTCAATGAGTGTCCGATAACCTTCCTGGGGATCCTTCTTTGCTGCATTTCGAAAGAAGCCGCTACAAATGGCCTTCTGGACCCGAACTGTTGCCTTCCCACAAGATACCACATCCAGCTTATGCCTGCCAGACAAGAGTTAGAGAGAAAAAGGTTAGAGCTCTCCAAATTTGGATGCGGCTACCAAGATCAGTTTAACAAATTTTTTTTTAGCTATTACAACGTAAGAAAAATAAGAAACAAAGTCAGTATTTGTCCTCCTCGACATGCTCACCTGTCCATAATGCCCAACATCTGCTTGCGAATGTCCTGCGCCCGGCGCAAGGACCGGGCCTGGATAAAATTTTCATAGCACCAGGGATTTGAAAATTTATTATTCTTCCAGGAATTGTACACAGCCAGCAGGGTGAGGTGGTCACCTTCTGTTTGATGGAACTTGGCTTTCTTTTGATCAGCAAGTGCTTGTTTATCCTAATGCACAAAACAAATCAATCAGATACCTACATCGTAGAGAAAATCCCTGTACAATACAAATGACACAGGCTTCTTGTCATTCATACCATGATGTTTTAAACCTATCACGAAACAGATGATACAAGATCAAGACAACACAAAATGTTTCATTCAATTTCAGTTCCTATTTTTGAAAGAACACATCAAAGTGTCTCATTTATACTGCAGGAAGCATATGAACACACTGACCTAGCTAGTTTTCTTAGTGCTCTAGAAATAACTTTAGTTACTCATCAAGAAATGTGCTGAAGCAGTAGGTTTGAGCCTGGTGATCCACACATCTCTTCCCACTTCTCCCATCTGCACATGAAACATTAATCAAATGCTGCATCTACATAGATCAAAACTGAAGTTAACAGACTACACTCCACAAGAAGTAATGGATCCAAGACAAACCTGATCCCACCACAGCAGAGTCTGCTGCTTACTGACTTAAAAGAAAGCGGCACAGGATAGAGGTGCCGTGAAGAAATACTTCCTGCATATCTGAAAATGCAAAGGCAATCTGAAGTCCAGAGCTGGGACTGACTTGGTTTAGGCTGCATGTGTTTCTTGGAAAATGCAAGAGAGATTGTAAGACTCTTCACTTCTACCTTCCCATCTGCAAAGAAACTAGTGACACCACAGCTACAGGCCCTTAAATGGAAAGGAACATCAAGGAGGTAATGCACAAGCAAATGGTCTGATCAAATTACAGGCTTCTTTCGGCAAATATGCTCCCTCTTAACCCCTGAGGCGTTCACACCAAACCCATCCAGACTGTAACACTGCTCAGTTCCTCACCTTCGGCCTGTAGAACACATTCTGCACAGACAGCATGGAGACTATTGTCAACATTTCCTCGCTGCATCCCAGATGTACAGACATGATCAACATCTTACACAGCATAGGCTCCAAGGGGAATTCTGCCATCTGCAAAAACATGTTTCAGGGCATTCTCTAACACCTTGGAAAAATCTCGAGTCTTCTCAGTGCAAAAGAAAGCAACGCCCTTTCTCACACATTTACTTTCCAAAGAGGTGTGCTTGACCTAGAATAACTTTACTCGACATGAAGCAAATTATTTGTCTGTATTCACTATCACAAGAATATCCCAATTACAGGAAATTTTTTGACATTAATAAATATAAACTTATGAACAAGGAGAAACACTAGTTGCTTGTTAAAAAGCAGAAGATATGCGGTAAATGAAAAGCTACCAATAAACACAAGAGAATAACAGCAAAAGGAAACCAAGAATGCGAGGCAAGGCATGCTATGACTGCTCTCATGTTATCCCTTAAATATTGTGGTGGCAGTGGTCAGAGGTATTTTATTTTGCCTACCCTGCGCCCAAGTCGAGTGAGCAGCCCCTCATCATCCAGAGCTCCCAGGGTGTAGAGCTGCTCCATGGCAGTTATGAGAGTTTCCATGGGGGGAGCATCCATAAAGTCAAAGGACAGCAAATCGTTGATGCCCATAGCCTGGAGGGATTGGAAAAAACTGCAGTTAAAACACTGAGAAGGAAGACAACAAACTCCAGCCAGAGATATAACACCAAACAGAGAGGCACTACTAAACCTGAAGCAACCCCGTCCTCGTGTCCTTATCCTGACTGCAGGTGCAGTCACAAACACACAGCTGACTTCCTGCACTTTGAATAACGTGCACTGGCCTGTGGTATTCATGCATTACTCAGCTTTCTGGTCTTTGGTACTGTTCCACATCTCTCTCAAGCAAGATGATTCAGTTGAGGAGAAACACAGGCTAAATGCTGCTATTGAGGACTTCCTATCTTGTAAAGCCGTGTGGCCTGACAGCTCCACAGGACAGTAAGTATCTTCCCAGAAAAGAGAATGGCAGCAACTTTCTCAATTGTGACTGGGTTAATCCAGTTGACAGACTTCCAGAGGGATGGTACACACTTAGCCATGCCCATATTTGCAGCTCTAAACCCACTCTACAACGTGGCTCATCTGTTAACAATTTAAATGTACCCTACATAGGAAATGTTACCACTCTTGAGATTTCTGTTTCTCCTACCTCCTGCAACTAACTGTTCTGTACAGGTGAAACTCATAATTTAGGTGGCTATCCAGCAGAATAACCCTTCAATAGAAAAACACAGGAGCTAGCCCAGTGTCTAAGACTGCGTTTGTTGAAGACTCCCTTCCAAAATACTTCTGTTCACTAGAAGAATCTGAAATTACATCAGTACTTCCTGAGACACAAAGGCAGAGACTCATTTATTGAAACATTGAGCATGCTGGCTTGCTACAAGCTGGTGAAATACCTACCTTCAGGGAAAGCACTGTACTGGCCAGATTTGTTCTCTGGATTTCTGGCACATTCGTGGTTAGCATTTCATCTCGATAGGCCCGTTCTGTATATAACCTGTAGCACTTTCCTGGGCCTGTTCTCCCAGCCCTTCCTGCACGCTGCTTTGCTTGAGCCTAAAGGTAACAAGGCAGCTCGGTGAACAGGGGAAAACAAGTCAAATAAAATGATTACTCACAATTTTACTTTTATTAATAGAAAGATTTTCAATACAACACAGGAAAGTATGTATTCCTTAGGCACACCCTCACGAAGCCTCAGGGTGCTATCAAAAATGTGGTTTTATCCTTGCCTCATTTCACTCACATACGCTTGGATGCCACATTGGCAAGATACACAACACCCACGGGGAGAGCCAAACACAGAATGTCTACCTGTGAAATCGGTGTCACCACCAGCTGGTCAATTCCAGTCTTGGAGTTATAAACTTTCTGCTTCACAAAGCCAGGATCAACCACGTAGTAGATTCCATCAATTGTCAAAGACGTCTCCGCAATGTTAGTGGCAATGACAACCTGCAAATCGCAGTCTGAGTCAGCACCAGTTCTGTGTCAGGTTGCCAATCCAACCCCACCACCTGACCTCACCCATTGGTATAATATGAGCAGTTTGTTGTAAATGAAACCACTGCCACTTAATGTTGAAAGGAGAAGTGTGTTCACAGGCAACAGAAGGAGATGTTATCTACAAAGACGGACAGGTTCTAAGTATCTACCTTTGTTTAAAGTTTGGGCAAAAAGAGAACAGAGCGTGATAAAATCCACAGTTAAAAGCAAGAGAAAGTATGTAAGCAGATGGCACTGACTTCAGGGAGATTTTTTACCTATCACTCAGACACTGCCTGTATTTAGAGAAAAAAATCTTCCTGAGAATATATCTGTAGATATTCACTAGCTGCTTGGTAGGAAATTTACTTCCATCCAACAGGAATTGCATTTAGATTTTAAGATTAACTAAAGTTAGGGTCCTTTAAAGACAGCATTAAATAACACACCAAGAACCTTCCACACAGAGGTTTGCTACACCAGATGTTTTTACACGTTTTCAAAGGCTTAGATAACTTGGTATGTATACAACCAAAAATATGCTCTAAGCTGTAAATCATCTTTTCTCCATAAACTGCATCATTTCAGCAGTGTAATACACCCCACTATTAAAATGTATCAGCAGAAGATGAAAGTGCAAATAGATGAAATTACCTTTCGGCTCCCTGGTGGGGCTGGGTCAAAGATCCTGGTTTGCATTTCACTGGGTAAAGCTGAATATACTGGTAGGATAATTAACTCTGGAACATCAGGTCCTAGAGATTTCATCCTTTCATAGAGGATTTCACAGGCAGTGTCAATCTCTTCCTGACCAGTCAAAAAGACCAAAATGTCACCTACATAGGAAATAAATTAAAACATCCACAGATTCAATTCTGTTTAGTACAACTCCTGCATTACCATATTCCTATTGCTCACCTTTTCCATTGATGAGGATCTCCAACCTTTGCTAATCCCTAGGCAGCAACTCTTAGCCAGGGGCAGCATACTTCAGTCTTTCACCCAACTTTTTCAGCATTTTAGTTACTATATTTGCAAACAAGAAAGGATAGTCCTGACAGTATTTTGCTCATGTTACTAACATGATCCATGACTTATGGAAAGATCTTGCTCAGAGGTCCTTAAATCACCAATTACCCAAGACCATTCTCTACTCACCTGGTGGCTCTGTTAAATGGATCTGCATTACTGTAATCAGACTGGCATCCAAATAATCTGTCTCTGGCTCTTTTGTGTACAGAATTTCTACTGGATATGTTCTGCCAGGAATTGTGAAGATTGGTGCTTCATAGAAATACTGAGAGAATTTCACAGCATCCAGTGTTGCTGACGTCACTATCAACTTCATATCTTGCCGTTTCTGCACTGTCTGTAGTAGGAAAAGTTCTCAGTCATTTATTGCCTTTGGAACTACTAACATATGGTACTTGACTAAAGTCAGACAAGTACAACCAGTAACATAAGGTGTTTTAATGTCTGAGTAGAGGGGCAGCTCAGACCAGTACCCAGAATTTCAGAAAATTGACCACTGAGGTCCCATCTGAAGCCTTTCTTAGCAACATTATCACAAGAAAGCTTTTGGCAGAGAAGGATGAGCAAAGCAAGAACACTCCCCCACTCATCCACCATTACCAACAGCCAGGATGGCCAATTCTCCTTGTTTCTGCTGCATTTTGCTTGCTCTGCCTTCACACAGAGGCTCATTTCACCAAGATTCAGACCACAAACCCTTACAAGCATTTGCTCTGCTTCAGAAGAGACTCCTGAAGCACACGTATGAACCTGACCTTTTGCCTGTGCTCTCCTACCCATACAGAGGACACTAAAGCAGTAACAATTCAATGCTACATTACCTTCTTCAGGAGCCCAAAGAGCACATCTGTGTGTATGGTCCTCTCATGGGCTTCATCCAGCATGATAATGGCATACTGGGTCAGATCCGGATCTATCAAGCACTCTCTCAGTAACATTCCATCTGTCATGTATTTGATGACAGTTTCGGGGCTAGTGCAGTCTTCAAACCGAATGGTGTAGCCAACCTGGAAGGATGAGTTGCACAGAAATGGAAGTTACACAAGTATCAGCCTCATTAGGTCCCAGTTTGATTATTCCACAACCTCATTTTACAGCCTACAAGGGAAGACACACACGTATACACAAGAAAACTAGCTCCAGTTCTGATTCTTCCTGCTTTTCCTCATGCTTATTTTGGCATGTTCTTCAACATGGAAATTCACCTCTTGTCCCAGGCAGCACCCAAATTCCTCTGACACTCTCTTGGCAACAGACATGGCAGCCACTCTGCGAGGCTGAGTACATCCAATCTTTCCTCTTGAGGTGTATCCCGCCTCAGCCAGGTATTGGGTAATCTGGGTTGTTTTCCCAGATCCTGTCTCTCCAATAACAATCAGAATCTGGTTGTCATGCACAGCCTAGAAAAGGTCCGAAAATATACTTGTCAAAATTTAAAAAAAATCAAAACAAACCAAACAAATTCAGCATGGTCTATATAGGACTAGACTGAGTATCTATTGCTCTTGCTTCAATTGACCCAGACCAAAAATCATATAAGGATTCATACTGATCAAGTCAGCAACCTGCTTAATTGCTCAGCTGACTTATCCCTTGCCCACATGATCCTAGAATCAATTTTGACATACAGCAATAAATATCTGGAACTTTACCGAAGTATACAGGTATACGTAATACTTTAAAATACATATTGTGAACTAAAATTCTGCACTTAAAATTATCGGCTGGCTATTCACCTGTCAAAAAGCTAAGCCAAGACTATTTATTTTGAATTTTAGTGCTTGCCCAAACCAGAATGCCTTTTCAAGAGTCTTACTTGTATCAGCTGCTCCTTCAGTCTGAAGATTGGGAGGCTCTCTCTCTGTTCAATGATGGAAAGCTGAGTCTTTTTACCGTAAGAAGCTTTGTTGCCACCAAATGCATGCTTCTTCCACTCTGGGATATCATTAGGCATCATCCCAATACCTCGCATGTTTGCAGCTATTTGTCTTCCATCCACTAGAACAGAAACAATTCCATCATTCCATCTAGGTTCACACAGCACAGACTCCGATGATCCTGCTCCAACTGCTCCATCATCCACGCCTTCTGTTCTGTGTGTTTAAATGTTTTTTAAGTTCCTACATGTATACTCCCACGATTACAGGATATACCTGTCCACTTCCCTTGACATTCCTATTTCCATTTCCATTGAAAAGCATTTCTTCTTTGACTCACTTTTTAAGTGTGGCAGACAAAGTATCACGACACTTCCCCGGGGTGGTTCAACTAGCACAAAAAAGGCACAGTGTACCGGGGCTCAGACATACCATCAGGGAGAGGATCCACCCAGTGTGTGTTGAGGCCCATGGGGATAGAATCCATCTCTGCTTCTCTCTGAGCTTGTTTAAGTTCTCGCCTCTCTTTGGCTAAAGCACTTTGCATCATTGCAGCCTGGGACAAGGAACCATCTGGATTCTGGAAAGCAAGAAGAAAAGACTTCAAGCGCTACCATTCCTTGAACTTCAATTATCTTTCTGTTACCACTGTCCTTTAGAAGCATCTTTTGAAAATGCTTTAAAAATGTTACATATTGTTTATTAGATTTCCAGGACATTTCCATTAGGCTAGTCTCATAAACTTTCATGGTCATAACTAATATGGAGCATTCTTACGCAGCCCAGTCAGAAGGATTATGGGCACAACCAATGAAAAATATTTCACTACTACCTTCTACTTTCAAAATATAAGAAAAAGCAGAACAGAGAAAGTATGTTCTAACACACTTATGTAAAATGGCATTTTAGTTCCATTATTGCACTTTGCTGTTACCAGTTAAGTTAGAACCCAGCTTTATTAGGAAGGAGCTTCAGTTCAGTGGCTGTTTTTCAGGCCTCTCAATAATGTGCAGGTGGGAAACTGGTAGTTAAATTTCCAAATATTTACTTAATTAAAGTACAACGGTTTTAGCCCTGGAAATCTCTTACCTTTACTATTTTAATGGGACTCATATCCATGCTCTGCTTAGTGTGTCCTCGAAGAAATGGTGGCTCTTCTTCAACTAGCTCAATCTCAAGATCCTCATCTAAAATCCACAAGTGACAATTGTTATAGAAAAGTCAAACATCTTTCAGGCACATAAAAATGCTTCTTCAAATAATGCTTCTTGTGTATTCTTGCTTATGAGGTACTTAGAATTTTAAACGTTAAAACAGTGCAAATAAAAATGCACAGACAGGGCACATCCAAATGCCCCTAATAATACAACCAGAGAAGTCCTAGTTCCAAATGTACAAGATGTCAGCAAATTGTGAAATGCTTTATAGTTACTTATGTCATCAGTATCTTTTTGAATCAAAATACATCCAGAAAGACAAGGAATTTACAACAGTAAGACTACTGGGAAATACTACCTTCTTCATCATCAACTTTAGGAAGAATCCCAGTCTCCTCATCAAAGTCAGGAAACTCTTCCTTGGAAAGCACATTAGCTGCAATCATCTGGGAACAGAATGAACACAACATGAGTATGTCCCCATGAACGAACACAACTCATGCCTATGACTCAGTTCTAACCTATTCCTGTAAAACAGGAACAAAGGAATGGTCCTGCATCCCGGCACACCTCTCCCCAAGTCATTCAGCCTCCGACCAAGGTCCTTTTGTTACTCCAAACAGCACCAAAATAATCCCAAATCAGAAGACAGCAATTCAGAGTTAAGGAGTAAGTTACACAATCAACTAATCCAGGAGCTGTATTCAGTTCACAAAACTCCCGGGCAACTTTACTGACTGACATCCTATTTCCCTGACTGCAACACATACCTGTTTTATTTCCCATTTCTCCGGGTCTGAAATCCGGGTGAGGCGTTTCCGCTCAAGGCTGTCGTCCTCCACCTCTGGGGCGCTCACCAGGGACAAGTGACTGGGTCTGTCTGGGTTTCTCATAGAGGTTTCTTCATTGATTTCTCCAACCAGGTTTCTTCTACGGTTTGGGTTCAAGTCTTCGCCGGTGTCTTGATCAACATCCTACATTAGATTGATTGATTAATCAGTCAGCTCTACGCTTCTTATCTATTAACTCTGGTGCTTTCTAATGCCAGTAACAGCCCATTCACAGAAAATGCTGGTTTGCAGGGCTTTTTTTTTTTTCAGCTGGCACTGCTGGGTGAGAACATCCTCAGGCATGGAACACTCTACTCTGTCTTGGCAACAACAGTGATTTAGTTTAAAATTAAAAAGTTTCTCTCCTACAGAAAAAGGAAGACAAACAGCAACAGGTTTGCCTTGCCTTGCCTCTTTGCTATCAAGTCAAGCCAAGAAATTGTTAGGAACATAACATCAAGACTAAGAACCTAGAGAAAATGAGTAAAAAGTAATAGGCCACTTAAATACAGAATAGAAACTCAGTTTTTAAATCCCACTTGAATGGTTATGCATTGGTTTCTATCAAAAAGAGTGAAAAAGAGCAAAAAGAGGCATAATTTTAAGAATTTTAGCACCTCTGTACCTTCATGCTCAGGCTGGTTTTGGATCCAGTAAAGGATAACACTTTGACTTTCACTCTTTGTCCTTTGCTCACAACATCAGCAACATTGGCAACCCTTCCTTCTCTTCTCAGCTCTGAGATGTGGACCAAGCCTTCCCAACGTTTCCTGGGGGATGAAACAAAGGGGCATGAGAAGAGCACATTATTACACTGACAGTCCTTCAGATCACTCAGAATCTACATTAAAATATTTTACTGTCAACTGATTGTGTATGTTCACAAACTGGTTTTTGCAACGAGAATTTTATAATTCTCTGCTGTCAAATTTATTTTTTTGAAACAGTCCTTCAGCGTGACGTCGAAGTCCAGCACACCTTCTGGTAGCCTCATAACATCTTTAAGGTACTAGCAGAAAAGAGAACTCAGATGAAACAGCAGCAGATCAACTGAGAACATCAGAAGGTACCTTAGTCCTTCCAGCTGCACAAAGCATCCGAACTGCATAATGCTTGTGACTTTGCCATTGTAAATGTCTCCGATGGAAGGCTCTTCAGCTGGTGGACGGTCTATGTGCTTGTCTCTCCATCTCTCATGGCTCCTTTCAATGTACTTTTCTCGATCCTTACGGTCCTTACTGGGACTCCAACTTCGGCTCCTTGAGCGGTACCTGGATTTTCCCCTGTTCTTATCCCAAGTCCTGGTACGAGATCTGGAGCGAGATCTGTGCCTTCGCTTTCTGTCCCTGCTACGACTTCGGCTCCTCTTCCTCTTCTTTGCCCTAACAAACAAACATTCCATCTTTGCAGTGAATTTCCACCTCAGAACAGAGTGAGCAGGTAATGACATACACTCCCCCCAGACAGAGCAGACACCTACCTGTGGTCGCTGCTCCTTTGCTTGCCCTGCTTGTCTGCACTGGGCATCAGAGCTTCGAGTTCTTTCAGGGCATCAGCTGCCACTTTCACATCATCTTCATCCAGCATATTCTACAAGAACAGAAGACTGTTCTGTAAAAGGGCTGATAAAAAGCCTGTCACAAAGAATGAATCTACAGAATGATCATCATATGTGTTTCTATTTAGAAAGAACGCAAGATAAAGAGATCAGACTCAATATGTGATAGAGAAAAAAGATAATAAAACTCTCTCCCTATCTGACCACAATAGAGACAATTCTGCTTTTATACAAAAGAAAGCTCCATCTCAATGCCCCAAATTATTACAGAAATACAAAATGCAAGTGGCCTCATAGCATCTGAATATTCAAATTTTTAAACTAATTTGTAATATATCGTTACTTTGAACATTATGTAAGGAAGGCCAAGCTACAAATTTCATGTCACAAGAGTCTCATCATCCACATATTCTAAAAAACAGTATCAACACGGCAATTGCTAACAGGTATTCTTTGCAACAATGTCCCGTAACACACCTTCCACATTTCATTTCTCATAGTTCACATTTATCCATGCATTAGACAAAGAAAAAAGGTTGAAACTAACTGAGAAAAAAAGTTTTCACATAGTCATAAAAAGAAATCTCAAATGACCACCTTACCCTGATGTTGGGATTGTCGGGCCTGCAAAGGGCTGGATACAATTCCCTCAACTTTTCTTTCTCTGATTTGGGTTTGACAACTGCCTCTGATTTTGAGATTAAAAAAAAAAA
>VZRN01000234.1:241382-310745 GCA_013397935.1 Dasyornis broadbenti
AAAAAAAAAGCACAATAAAACACAAAACTTAGAAGTGCTACCACAATTCAATCCTGATTTTTCTATAATTGAATATAAAGTTTCATTTTCATCTGAACACAAAGATTGATACAGCTTTTACAGAGATGCAATTCAAGGAATACTGCGTTACCTTCCTTCAAATAAAATTCTGATTATTAGTGAATATGTCAAAGAGTGGATACTCTGAGCAGGACACTTAAAATAACAACAGCAGGACACACGGTGCAATAGGATTTGCCTTTCAAGACAGTAACTGCATCAATCTCACCAAACACTGAGCCACAGGCTCCACATACCTTTGCTCGTAGATGGTTTTGGTGGAGGCCGCATTGTCTGTATGAGACGTAGCAAGTTACTAATGAGGGAATCCTGAAAAAGTTAATAAGACACTTTAAGAAATGACTGCAACATTTTCAGTATTAGAATACACAAGTGAGAGTTTATTTTCAGGACAAAAAACCCTCAATTCTGAAGATGCAGGTTGATTTTTAGAACCTATCACTAGACTTCGTGTACATCCTAAAAAAGGCATAAGGTGAAACTGAACGCAATTACAATTATTTAATCTAAGTGACTTTTCTCTTAATCATTTTTAATCACCCATTTAATCTAACCACAGTTATTTATGAGGAATAAATAAATACAGCATGTAAGCATCGTAAGAAGACTCATGACAACATTTGCCTTCATGAAAAGTTGTTTCTTCCATACTTTATATGCTCAACAATAAGCAGTTCAAGTCCTCAGTAAGACGCTTTTCAAAGACTATAAAAATTTTTAAAAATAGGAGGGAGGGGGAGGCAGGGGAGACATGAATATCAGAAGCTAATTAATACATAGTTTTCCAATTGAAGAAAACCAATAAACACTCCTTACAACTCTCTCTTTAAAACAGAAAGCTCTATAAAATATACCACAACAACGAGAATACATAAATAATGTTCAGGTCTCACTTACAGTGAACTCAGCACCATTTTTCAGAAGAATTGCCTTAAATGTGTCAAACGTGGTATTTTTCTCGGCAAGGCTTATCACAAACTCGGCTGTGAGGAAAAAGCACGAAGTAAATTAAAGAAAGTAACTAAAAAGCTGTGTGTAAGGACTGCACGTGGGGACAGAAGCTGCTCTGGCAGCGCGGGGACCAAGCCAGGTCTCTGTACCTGCTGCGGGCCCGAGGAGGCTTCTCCTCAGCTCCCTCCCCGGTAGCCCAGACCAAAGCGTTCCCACAGGCTCACAAAGTTCTTTTGAAAACAAATAATGGGTTTTGCTGCCTAAATTCGGAAAGTACTTTCACAAATCGCGTCCTGCTCGACAAAAAGGGCTACAGCGGCCCTCTCCAAGCTGCCGCCTGGCCGGGAACGCCATACTCACCGGCCGCCGTGTGCGAGAGCAGCCCGAGGCTGCCAAAGGCCGCGCCCGCCCCGCTTACCCAGGTCCTTGTCGTTGATGCCCAGGTGGTTGTCGAGCTCCGTGCACACCTTGGAGACCAGCGACAGATACTCGAGCTTGGCGAGCTCCTCTGCCGCGGCCAACTCCGCCATGGCCGCCCCGGCCGCGTCCGGGGCGCGGCGGAAGCGGCACCGTGACGAGACAGGGGCGGGGACACGGCCGGGACAGCGCGGCGGGACCTGCCGGGGGCGGGCGGCGGGAGGGCTTTGCTGGGCAGAGAGGCTTCACGGGCTGCGGTCGCGTAAAGCTTTCCTCAACGAAACCGGAACGGTACTTTCCTTCTCCAGCGAAGGACGATGAGCTGAGGGTACCCCGACTGTTGTGTTCGGGGGCCGCACGCTAGGTACGGAGCACAAGAGTGTGGGGAGCGCAGCGCGGGGCCTTACGGTAGAAATCTCAGCGCGGGCCCCGCTTCGTTCCGCGGCTGCCCCCGGGCACTCAGGCCCCGCCTGCACCCCCATGCCCGCCACGGGCACGGCCGAACCCCTGGCCGAAGGAGCTGAAGCCATGAGCTCCTGGCGGTGGTGAGGGGCACGGGCTGGGGTGCCCACCGCCTGCGGCAGGAGCAAGTGTAGGAAAACCCATCCCAACCCCTCTCCAGGCCCAGGCGCCCGTGCTCCCCCGAAATAAGATACAGAGGCAACATCTGCTCTATAGAATATATTATAAATTATATCATGCATCCATTAACAAAATATACAAAGCCAACAGAAATATATCTATCCTAAGCCTGAGCATACAGCGTCTAAACTCTAGTAAAAAGTAACCAAAAGAGAACAGTATCTCACACTTGACATTTCAATCTGTAATGAAGTGTTCCTCCTCAATCAAATGTTTTACTTTTGTAATTTATAGAATACATTAACATTCCAAGTACAAAGGTAAACACAGCTAACGTGGGTCTTGCTGGGCCTGACAGACCCAAGCAAATAACCACACTATGCTTCAAAGTGTCATCAACTTCTGCATTTCACCCGTCCTATCCTCCTCCTTGTTACAGAGTTGGCATTAGTCAAAAGATACTCAAAACAACACACCCAAGTTAAGGTGGAGAAAGTTACAGAAGGGTCTTTAACTGGTCCACAGCACACAGTTGTACTGGTGTACAGAGAGATGGGAAACACTGCAAAATACTTCTACTGTATTTCAAAATAAACATTTAAGAGTATATTTTCCACAATCTATAAAAATAGGTTTAAAACGAAAGTGGTATGATACATTTGTTTTCTTGAACTATTTCAACAGTATCTTATCTCTATGGGTACTAAGTCTTTAAAAATACTACTGATAACCTGGTCAGTCACAATACTGACACTGCTTCAGCTATATTGTGACAAAACAGAACACTAGTTTGAAGCAGGAATAATATAAAATATTTTAGAATCAATGGTCTCTTACTGTAGCAAGGAAAAATGTTTACTTGAATGTAAGAATGTCACCAACACTCACCTGCTGAGGAACTGAACTCTGAGGAGTTATCTGTGGAAACCCCACTGCACAGCAGTGTCTGGTGCTCATTTCTCATGATTCTTCAGAATCAAATCTCTCAGCATATTTAGAAGGGAATTCTTACATTTTCAAATTAAATATGGGCATCTAAAACAAAATCTTATGAGAGAAATGAATTCTACAGGTGTGGCTATGGAAACACAGGACCAGCTAGAACTATCAGAGGCGACTGTACACTTGAAAGTGCTTAAGTTAATGTGTTTTTCAAACTAATGTAAAGTTATGTGATCCCTGCTTAAAGCACTCTTTCCATTCCTAAACATTACCAAAATTTGTACTCTAATTCAGGTCTGAGTTTCAACACATTCTTGAATTTTTCTACGTGGTATTAACTGAGTAAAACATTTGCACTATAGTGAAAAAGAGGTAATGGTCAGATTTTTAATATTTTTACAAAGAGCCTGTAAAGATTCCTAGAAAGGCTTTTCCTACCCTCATGCTCAGTTTTTAACAAAATATTTTATGTAGGTTATACTTTTACTATTAGAGATATGGTTTGCACTGTCATTACTAGAGCTGGTTCAGATGCTGGTGGTAATTCTCCTGCTTCATTCTGCTAAAACAAGAAACAACTTCACTGGTATTAATCAGTTTAACTGCAGTTACACTTCCAGACTTTTCAAAAGTCATTTGATGATTCAAGATGGCTTTCTTCTATGAGTAACTTCTTTTTCTTAGAATAAATTGTAAGGTTTAAGTCTGTCACAATACTATCACACATTGGAAAACCAATTTCTACATCATCAGAAGAAACAACTTGCTAGTTTTGGGCATCTCTTGTAAATTATGCAGAACTACATGTTACAGCAGCATTTTACACTGGCTCCTATTCCAAAGCTAGTTAAGCCAACAAAAAATTTCCAGCTGCCTAAAAAAAAAAGTGTACACACAATAAAATGGGAAGTTCTCATCTGGGTACAAAGTTTAGTACTACACGATTCCCTGGTAAAAGGATTTGATCTGAAATTAAGGGATTTAAAGACTACTCATTTAACTATGAGGTCCAAATAATAACTGAAATTCTGGTATTCATTTCAAGAGATGCCACAACAAGGGTTGTTTGACATTTCCATGAGGGTAAAAAAAAAAAAAATAAAAAAATCAAATGCTCAAAGAAAAGCCAAAATTTTAAGTCACACCTCCAAACAGAGCAGCCGAGGAGCAGCCTGCTACTGTTGCAATGTTTCTTTAGAGTTTACTCAATGAAGACTATTCTTCTCTCCACCAGGTAGGTTTAGCGTCTACTGTACCAGTCACTGTTACTGATCTGAAGCAGTTCAGTTACCACTTGAAACATATTATTGTTGTGTTTCTTCAGCAGCCGCAAGTTTAACTGCCTGTCACAGAATCCCATCTCACACAGACTGGACAGCAGAGTGGCGGTCTGCTCTTCTGTAGCTGCAGGCTGCTGAAAACAAAAGACAGTAAGGTAAGCTTAAAAAGGTAACTTATGTTTTGCCTTTTGAACTAGGGGTCCTCCATTATACCAGAATCAAATTGAAGCACAGAGGTTCTTTTGGCCCCAGTTAAGCCACTTTTATTCTCTTTCACTGCTCACTTACAAAGGTGAATTACTACTCTTACATGATGCTACAAGAGACATGCTTCCCTCCCTATGGCATGGATTCTCCAGTCTGCTGAGAGCAGCATACGTCAAAGGGACGCCATCAGGCTTAACATTTTACTCTTACATGAAGTCCAATATAGAATATTGGTACACTTAAAAAACATACACCTAAAAATTTAAGGTTGTCATTCTATGAAACCCACATAGCATAAAGACAATTACCTGTTCAACAATGGGTGGTCCAGCAAATAATGCTTTGTAGGCAGAAGCAGCAACTGACAAAGCTCCTTTCACAAGTTCTCCTGCAATGCTGCTTCCTTGAGGGTACCTGTGAAGAGAACAGGTATTGCTTTAGGGTCAGTAAAGCCTTCAGTTTCAGTGAAATGCAAGCTGCCGCCTGTTGATGTGAGGACTGTTGGAGAGAACAGCCTCTGATCCACAGGAACCAGTGATGTTTGGGAACTGAGCTACACAAGCAGCTCATTCCTTTTTTTCTTGACACCTGTTAAATCGTGGGTGTACGCTTTCCATGTAGTGACCTTTTGTAAAGAGTTAAGTATTCTCATCTACAAGAGAACATGAAAGCTGTGCACGGACACACATCCATTCAGGGCAAAGTAACTTGCATTCATTTTCTATGAATACTTAAGTTACCTAATATTCTGCTCAACGTTTTGACTTATTCCTCCAGTCTCAGTATTTTCAGACAACTTTATAGCTAACTTGTAAAATCCCCATTCTAAGAATCCTGAGATTTTGCAAGAAAAAACCCCACAGAATTTTAGAAGCATTCCACTTGAGCTCTTCATTAATTTTGGCTTGCCAATTCTGCATCCTTTAGATTTGTGTCCAAGTAGAAACCAAGATCTTATGAAAACATAGCATGTTTCCTTTAAGAAGGAAGGCCTCTCTCCAAAATAACGTCTACATGATATCTGGAAGCCAGTGCTTTCTCCTAGGTATCTAATTAAGCAGTTCTCAGTCTAAAATAGTGTTTGTGAAGTCATAGCTTCAGCCTCATTACCTTGGGTATTCTGAGAACTTCTGTTTACTAGTGAGAAAAGCGGAAGATCCTGGCCCATGACTATCTTCACCACTGGGTTCTGGAAAAGGAAGGAAAAATGTCAATGTCTCCAGTTAATGACAGTTAAGCTGGAGAAATGCAACACATACATAAACAGAAAAAAGTGTGTCTCAGTATAAAAGTAATACTCTAAGATTAGTTATGCAGACCAGGTATCCAGGATTCTCACTGGAGTGAAAGCAGTCAGAAGATTTTCAGAACCATATGACCATATGACCCAGCAGTGGGTGTTTAACACACGAGGAACTGCTGTCTCAGTGACAGTAACAGACCAGCTGTTAACAGGGTCAAAAAGTTCAAAATCTTTACTTAATAGATTTCTGCTCTCCTCAAGAGTAATGAGACATCAAGTTCAATACTAGGCGTAAGGAACAGGTGATAACAATAGTCTGCACCCTTCATTAAGCACTATCAATACCTTCTCTTTGATTATGAGGAGCAGAAGAGATATTCTCTGAAGCTGGTGTGTTTGGTTCTTGGAAGATGTCATTCTGAAGAGATGCAAGATTCCTGAGAACACAAGGCAAAAACATTACTGATTTTATTCTACATGTACACACATAAGTCAAGATCAACAGAAAAAAGAAAAAACTTCCCTTGCTCCCTTCTCTCCCTCTGTTGCACTCACCTAAATCAGTGAGTACAGGCTCTATAAAAAGTTGCAGGATTTAAGAACATTTACCTCAGTAAATGATACAACTTTTGTTACAAAAATTCCTGTTTGGAAAGTACTAGACCTTGCAGACTCTACAGCAATACCAGCATCACCATTTTGTTCTGGTCCCCAAAGCATACCTTTGTGTCTGGGGTAAGGTGTCCATGGTCACCGGGGTTAATGGTACTGCAGCCAGTGTTTGTGAAGTTGTCAAAGTCTCACTGACCCCCTGGATCTGTGGCTGGCTTCCCCCTTCTGGGTTCTCTGCTACCGGTTCAGGTTCTCCTGTCTTTTCTAAACCAGGCTGAGAAAGGGCTGAACTATACATGGACTCGCCTAAAGGCCGACTGGTGTCAAAGCACTCAGGGAGAATAATGATGTAATCCTCTGATGAAGCAGAGGAGCATTGACTCTGAACATCATCTTTATCATCTTCCACTTCATCACAATTGCCAGTACCACTAGAGGGGCTTGTGGTCTCATCAGACAGTGGAAGGTCCCCTAGTAGGAAAAAAAGTGAAGTATTAACCATTGTCCATTTTGTACGGACAACAACAGAGATAGTTGTAAGAGACAAGTATTTAGAAAGAATTGTAAACATTAGCTGCTGCTATTAATGATGTAATAGCACCTCTTCTGTCTATTGTGGGGAGGGTGTAGTGTGAAACAGTAATAGATCTAAATGTTAAGCCTATCCAAATACGCTGCTGGTATTAACTCTTATAGTAAAAACAGTACTAAGAGCTATATAGAGAACTTAAACTGGAGTTTTCAGCTCCTAAATTACACACATTAGAAACAGGCTGGAAACATGTCAAGCTACGTGTACAAAATATGGAGGCACCAGTCATGCGTAACATGTGAGCACTTATTTGAATACTCAACTGGAACCTTTTGGTCTCAAATTCACTTCTTTAAAAAACAGCTGTTAAATCAGCTGCTAGTTCAGAGGTACTGACAGCCATCTTCTCATGTCATGAATGTTACAACTAGGACAATGTAATGATTCTCCTCATCTAATGAAATCAGTTTCCTAGAACAGCATCAGATCTTTTTATACGTGATTTTTTTACAGCTTTGTCTTACATTCAAACCCATTTTACTTACCACAGGAATTTTCTCTCATTGGCTCTGACTGATGAATCTTTGCTTCCTTTTTGGAAGTAGAATTACTCTTTATCACAGGAGATTCTTCATTTATCATATTGCAGCTGAAGGTGTCTTGCAATGTTTGTAAAGAGTCTAATAAAACAAATGAGGAAAAACAATTAAATGGTATCAACCACCTGAGCTGAGCAATTTGAGCTGAGCAGTCTCCTGTCTGACTGCAAACAAGTCGGGCCAGAGAAGGCCACTAATGACTGTACTTACTCTGGAGGATTTTGGGGGTTTTTTGTGGGGGCTTGTGGTCAGGTGCAGCATCCAGGGTCAGAGATCGAATTACAGTTTCACACACAAACTGAGTCCCACTCATATCTTCTTCCCCTTCCTCCTGGTTCAATGCGTGTTCAGCTTTCACTTTCACCATGGAAGAGTCCACAGAAAGGCAGGCTTCTGCCATTCCTTGGAAAGGGAAACATAATAGATTTTACTACCACAACAAGGAAATGTAACTATAAGAATTTTTTAGACTAACCACAGCTAATATTGACTCTGTGTGTTAATTCTCTTTAAAAATTGAAAGACTTTCGAATTCAGCTCATGTTGAACGTGAAAGTGATTGAGAAGTATGGGGACCACACCTGGAGTGTTTTGAGTATAACCTAGTCTATAAAGGGCAGACTGTTAAGTCTCCCAACAATTCTAGTGGTCAGACACATCAAAAGAAGCATTTGAAAGGACTTTATACAAGGTCATGCAGTAATAGGACAGCATAAGATGGAGGAGGGTATATTTAGATTAGATATTAGGCAGAAATTCTTCCCTGTGAGGTTGGGGAGGCTTTGGCACAGGTTGCCCAGAGAAGCTGTGGCTGGCTGCCTGCATGCCCCCCACCAGAAGCATCCAAGGCCAGGCTGGATGGGGCTTGGAGCAACCTGGGATAGCAGAAGCAGCCCCTGCTCATGGCAGGGGGTGGAACTGGATAATCTTTTCAGGTTCCTTCCAATTCAAACCATTCTGTGATTCTATGATTTGTATTTCCAAATCTACATATATTATGCTCCAGCCTCTACAGTCATTAATGTAGTGTCAGACTACAGGTTTATGAGCCAAACTTTATTTTTTTTCCCCAAAGAAGGGGAAGACAGTAGTTAGAATTCCTTTTAGACATCAAGTTTGCTGACTACACAGAAGTGACAATATCCTCCCTTCACCCCCAAGCTCCTCAGGACTACTGCTTACCAGGCACTAGTTTAAATCCACTGCCCTCGTTCTCCTCCTCTATCTGACCTAAGCCAGGTTTCTCCAGCAAAGGGCTGTCACGTGGCAAAGGGGACATGCATGGAGTCATGTCTGGAAAACAGGGAGCAAAGATAATTGGCACTAAAGGAGGAGCTTCCAGGAGGTAACATTTTCAAAAGTTATTCTTTTTAAGGGACATTCTTTCAAGACTGAAGAAACTTAGTTATTTTGCAAGATAATCTGATGGAATAAACAACTAGCTTTGCATTACACTGACACTGGCTGTGCAAAGAAAATGGCAGCATTCCTCAACATCTGGAATGTTATGATCTTGGGGATATGAAAGTGAGAAGAAGCCAAGACTGAAAAATACAAAGGATAGCTGACTGTGCTCGAGAGAGCACACAGAACACGGGAGCCTTACCAACAGGAGTATTGTGAGGCACTCGCTCCAATTCCTGCACAATATTAATGTCCAACAGCTCAAAGGACAGCAAATCCTGCAGGAAGAAACACGACACAGTTTCCATGAGCAGACTCTGAAACTGAATCATATTTGTAGCTAGCACCACAGATCCCACTCGTGTACAAATAACGCTTTGTTCCTCCACATGACCTCAGAGGGCAGATTTCCCACAACATATATTTCCATCATTGAATATGGAGCACAAATCAGGGCAGCAAGAGACAAAGCTAAGAACTCCCTTGTTAGGGGCCAGAGAAAGATTCAATGCTGACTTGTGAGAATCTTAATCTCTCCTACACATACTTTCCACATACTGACAGTCCCTGACACCAGTTTGAGAAAACAGCTCTGCTGTATAAAATGCAATATACTCTGTCTGAAAAGAGAGTGGCCATTTTTAGAGCTCAAAGTTTTATTCTTACAGATGTCTACATACCTAGACATCAAACCCAAGGTGGTTTATTTTATCTCTACCTGAATTTTAGCACTTTACCTGTGCAGTGAGGAGATCGACTGATGGGATATAAAATTCTCTCTCGCTTGGCAGATTTTTGATCTTTAAAGGAATAGTTGGCAGAGGTATTTCAGCCTGCTCTGCGATTTCACCTGTCAATTGAGCACCTGTTTCTGTCTTTAAGGAAGCATCCTGCAAAAACAAAAACACAGTGTCCCAGAAGCCCCTTAGGCACAGTAAATAAAACATCATATGAAATGTAAAGCCTGAATTTTGTGTAAACACACAAGTAATTTGAAAGAGATTTAAATCAACTCGCTACAGAGCCATAAGGACAAGACCTAACAAACAGAAATCCTGCAGTGTTTCAGTTCAATCAAAGAACTAGACAAATAGCTGCAACAGACTGCTAACTAATTTCATGTCTGTCAAAAGAACAACTACTTTAGAACTTATAAATGCAGTATATGTTGTGTTTCTTTCCTATCAAAAATAAAATTTAGAAGCAAACAGCTAAAAGAATCCCTTTGAATAGTTAGTTAGGAATACTATGCCAAATAATATACAATGCTCGTTCTCCTAGGCAATTCAGAACTGCCCCAAATACCAGGTGAGTGACTTGCCTGTTTGGTTCTGCAAGCTCTATTCTTCTGACAGGAGTCAGAATCCTTCCAATCACTTTCTACATAGTCAGCAGCTGGAGAGGGATCCACAACAATACTGCACCAGATCCTTGGCCCAAACTGTTCCCCTCTGTGTGACAGTCTCCAGTGAGAAGTGTAAGTTCCTTCTATGTTGGGAGCTATGAACTCAACTGAAACAGTTCCTACTTGTCCAGATGGAAGGGATGGCACTAAGACATCCTTTTTCTCAGAAGATGCCAAGGTCAGATTTCCCCACATAAGTTTCAACTGAAATACACAACGGAAAAAGCCAAAAGTTAACTTTACAAGCTTCTCTGCAAAGTGTGAGCAGTAGGAAGCAGAGTTCCTCTGCTGAAAGGCCTTATAGGTAACAGGCATGGAGAAGACAGGCTGCTAGTACACATTCTCACAATAGTAACTATCAACGCAAAGATACCGCCAGCTTTCAACACAAATGCAGCCACTTGCAGAACAAAGGGGTCTGGAGGTCAGAAAAGCAACAGACCAGTTGTAAACAGGGTTAAACTGTGCCATTGTAACATGGGGGACATATTAATGGGAAACATGTTCAGTGATGGTACTCTTAATTGCTTTCTTCCTATAGTCTACACTTGAAAAGAATACCTAGACAGCTTATTGCCCCAGAATTCCAAGCTGTGAAACAATAGGCCAAAGAAAATCTTTAACAGGTCCTAACAGAGAATTCACATAAAAATGTTACCTTCCAGAATGATTTCAGTGTGTAAAAGTAAGAGCAAAGGCAAGATACCTTTGTGTCTGAGCTCCATTCCACATTGCCAGTATTTTTCATTCGCCAGTGTTTGATAAACTTTGTTCCTGGTTTCAAGTGAGTACCATCAGGCAAATTCTCATCCACAAATACTGCACTGAGTGTTGGGACAATTGCTTGGAAGGGTTGATTAGGACTCCTGGGATTGGTGAGAGGAAACAAAAAAAAAAAAAACCAAACAAACAAAAAAACCAAACAAAAAAACAAAACAAAAACAAAACATAAAAAAAACAAAACAACAAAACTGAGGAACGTCAGCTGCTGATTAATGTTAATTTGGCTTTTAAATGCCCTAAATGGAAGGAATGAATTAAAGAAACAAACTATACAAGTTTTACACTGCACATTCATAAACTCAAAGAGAATGGGAAATGCAAAGCAGTTGCCTGCAAAGGCTGCTAATGAACCTCAGCTTAAGAGTACATAAAAAAATAAAGAAGAAAAAATAGCACTGAAAATAAATATATAGGAAGTACTTGACTTTATGCAGATATACTTAATAAAGCAGGAAGATATAGACTTTTCTAAAATTGGCAGCAATGTTCATTTACGCTGTATGAACATGCATGTGTTTATATAATCCTAGGCATTCCCCTCCCTCCTAAATCTATATAAATCACTAAGTTTCTGCTAATAACCATCAATCACTTTTCTTTCTCCTACTCTCAGTTAAAAACACTCTACCTTGCAAATTGCATTTAGGCAAAATTCTCACATAGTGAAATGACAAATCATATTTCAAATATGCCATTTCATAACCTTCCTCCTGTTACTTCAACTTGGTCTCATAACAAAGGTCAGACAGCACAACTACCAGATGCTCAGTTAACAACCCTTACATGAAGGTATTAGGCTGGAGACTGTCAGATTTCAGAGTAGGTGAGCCATTCGTTTCCAATACATGGATAGAGTTCCACAGATGAATTTTCCTGTGCAATTTTAGCTGCTTTTTGAGCTCTCGGACCTCTGCTTTTCGCTGTTTCTTTTCTGCTCTCAGTCTTTGCTTCTCTGCCTTCAGAAATCTTTTGTCCATCTGTTTCTGGAGCCTGCAGAGCAATTAAGACACTTTATTACATTAAACTGATCAGAATTTATCTTTAGCCAACACAGTCTTAGTCTCAAAGGACCCCTTCAGGAAATGTCCCATGCTTCTAGACTGGATACCAAATGATTTTCAAGGAACATCCTCATAGTTGCTTGTGGAACTATTTTGAATGGTCTCTGAAAGAACAAAAAAAGGCTGACACAGAGTGCTCAAAGAAAAAGCGAGCTCTCAAAGTTTACTACGCATCTATGACACAAAAGTCTGTCTTTTCTATTTTGCCATTTAAAACACTGTAAGATTTATGACTTAGGCCCTTTGTAAATATGTAGCTATTTTTAGCTACTCACAATAAAGTTTGAGTACCGTTTCCATTTTTTGCCATCTCTAAAATCAAAGCTGAACCTCAACTCCAATACAAGTGTTTGCACTTGCTATCAGGACAATCTTGTCAGGTAGTGACAGGTGCCACCATTTACCTGACTTGCTCCAGAGTCGCAGGTAGGCATGGGGAGAACTCTGCAAGGCTGTAATTCTCAGCGACACAGAGGATGGGTCTGCGCAGCTTCAGCAAGACGTGGTTAGGGTCATGTGCGTATGTTCCTGCTTCACACTCTTCACAGATATTGTAGGCTGGACAAAGGCTGCAAAGCAGAAAAGACAGAAGGTTACC
Source organism: Dasyornis broadbenti (assembly GCA_013397935.1). Lineage (NCBI taxonomy): Eukaryota > Metazoa > Chordata > Aves > Passeriformes > Dasyornithidae > Dasyornis > Dasyornis broadbenti. Next base: position 254,080 of record VZRN01000234.1, read on the forward strand.
ACGAGGCAAAGAATTTCTGCAGAGAAACAACTCTATCGCACTACCACTAAGCAGTTCCCAAGTGACAGCAGCTGCTTGTCTCACTTATAGATCAGTATTTGGGGCCATGTGGAATACCTAGATGATTATCTCTCTTCTTGGCAAAACTGCAACACAGTTCCCACTTCTTTGAACACACAGTGAAAAGAATTCATGCTTCCTTTAGCACAAGTGACTAAAACTGTTGCTACAAAGCACAGAACATTTTACCGAAATCCAGGCCAGAAACAGCACCATACTTATGAAAATACAGAGGCTAAGTCAACAATATTCAGGGATGCAAAGCAGATTGGTCCTGCAGAAACACGGCTGATAAAAAACAGACTGTCATCTCCTGCCAGCAAGGAAAAAAAACATCTGAAGAAAAACTCCTGTTGGCATTTCATCCAGCGTCTGCCTAGTCCCAAAATGCTGACCTTTACAGCAATTGCCTCATTCAAATAAAACTCTCATTTCTAATACCTTAAGACATTCACCAAAACCTATTTCATATTAAACTGACAACAGTGCGATCATTAAAAAAAGTACAACCTGCCTTAGTCTCATTGACTCTCAGAATCAAACAAACAACTATTATAGACTGGTAGTTCCAAGTTTTGGTTTTTTGTTTAGTGAAATGAACAAAACATTTTCATTTACAATTACTGCATGTTATATGCAGATAAGGTAGTCGTTGAGAATACAGTGTTATAAAGTTCTCTCACTTTAACAATCACCTTTTCTCAAAATAGTATTAATCTTGCTTTCATGCAGATAAAGTCTAGTCACCACAGGAGAGAACATCAGCTGTTGGTGAGACACATAGTAGACATTCTGAGATGTACAGCAGCCTGCAAATTAGAAACCTAGAAGTCTGTGAGCCCAAGATAGTTTCTCAGACTCACTCACACATCGTGCATGTTAGGTTTAGGTTCCCCACACTCCCAGCTCCTAGCAGATTCTACCTGCACTGGTAGCGAACCCCAACAATTCGAGCTTGGCAGTTGCAGCAGGAGATCAGCCAATCACACTGGGTGCTGTCCCCCGCCTGGCTCTCCGAAGGTGGAGGTGCTGCTGTAATTGAGCACTCAGAAAACTCCGGGGGCTGATTGCGATGAACAAGTTTCTCATACAGCTTCTGCTCCAGTCTCTCAACAGTCTCCTTAACTACTTGTTCCCTGAACTGGAAAGAAATTAAAGTAGTCATGGATGAGACCCACCTATGAAGTTTGAAAAGTTGAGTTAGATTGTCACAAGTCTCCCCATAGGTAAGTCATAGACTACTTTACAATCATTTCCCCTATCCCCAGCACACTTTATATGAAATTAAACAAATACCACATTCCTCAGAGAGGACTTTTATTTTAGAAAATACCAACCCAGAGCTTTTAAAAAGGCAAGTTAAAAATCACATATTTGTGCTTACAATATTGTTTTTCTTCCATAACCTTGCATGAAGGGAAGGAAACTCATCTCTGAAACAATTACCACAACTCCCAAACCCCTCTGGAGTCTCTACCATCAAGTTCTCATTTGCCCACCAGGGATGTTTTAAACACAACTATGCACTTCCCCTGTTTTTTTTTTAAGGTATCCCCTACACTGCAGTCATAGTTAGACATCTAGCTCCCATCAAGAACCAGCAAGTGCTGATGGCAAGTGTGTTCAGATGTCTAGAGTTAGGCATCAAATAGATCTCTCCCATGCACAGCTTCTTATGTATTTTTTAAGTACATCAATGCTTTTGCTAAGACAAAACACTTACTGTTTCCAAGTAGCTGGTAAACCATTGTGGAGGATTTTCATTTGTTCCTTCTGTTCTGGCCTGATTTAACTTTTGCTGAGAAAAAAAAAAAAAAAACAAAACAAACAAAAAGTATGCAAAGTTTAAAAAAAAACCCTCAACACAGCAAGTTAATTGCTGAAATAGCTTTTAAGTGTCTTTATAGAAAAATATTTAAAGTTCTTCAACAAACAGTGGAGAAGCAACACAAGGTAGCCACGGACATTTTCCTGAAACATTTCTGCCTCATCAGCACTTTAGTGTAATTACACACCAAAGCCACAGAAGTCAAGTCAACCACAAGTTATTAGATGGCAACCAGGGCTTCAGGAGACAAATTGCTCTTTTTATCAATACATTTAAGAATGGTCAACATGAAAGCACCTGTATTTCTAGAAACAGCATCACATGATCCTTTTGAAGACATTTGAACTATTTGGTGACCTTCAACAGGTGCAGGTAACTGAAAACAGAGCCCAACTTCTGAACTCAGTTTTTATATATGGGTAAAGAGGACAATCAGTATATGAAGTGAATTACATTTATTAATTGTTTGTTTTAATGCATCTCGGCTTCCTACCTGAATGGGCAGCTCCATATCATTTTTTAATTCTTCCTCTAATCCTTGAGCTAGCACGGAATAGTGCAAAAGTGGCTTCTTCTCATCTTTAAGAAGTGTCAGCTTTTCTGTCACAATTTTTTCATGTAGTTGCAAAGCACAAGAAGAGTCTTTTTCATAGGCATTCATCTGAAGTTGATTGCCTTGTTTAACTGCAATCTAAACAAACAGTACATACATACACTGCATTTTCACTTACAATCAGCATACAAAATCTGCAAAAATACACTATTATACTACGTTGAGTTTGGGAAAGACTAACAGACACAAAAAGAAAAAACTGAGAGATGCCAAGGTAGAGTCAGCTGATATTCTATTTCTTAAAGGTTATTTTATTTTAATAAGCTTTAATATGCTTATTAAAAAGTTGATTAAAAGCCAAAGGATAATCATGCAAATATCCTACTAGAATTTTTCAGCCCACAATAAAGTGTTCACAGGAGCCAGTAAACAACAGATTGTGTCCAGGAATTTATGATTATTTTGAAATTATCAGATTTGAAATTCAAACCATGAGCAAAAGGTTGTGAAAGACTTAATAATGTAAAACAGAAACGTAACATTATTTTGTCTAACTGCTTATAAAGTAACTAAGCATTGAATGTAGTAAGTTTTAATGATATACTCTGGCAGTAGAGTCTATGTGGCAAGATTTTTGAAGGGATTCACTAGAGCCCAGTATTTCCAAATATGGGATTGCTGTTGGAAGTGTTTGAGAAAGTCAATCTCTTAACCAACCCACTGCTGCTGAGGGTCCTGAATCACAACTGCTTATTCAACTAATTTATAAAAATGATTACACCCAGGGTGGATGAAAAGCATAGTAAGACATTCAAGCTACTGTCCAAAGCTAGAAAACTGAGCTATTCTGATATCCTGGGCCAGGTAATACTGGTTTTTTCTCAGCTACACCAATTTGAATTGGAGAAGGATGAATATATCGAAAAAAGTCAAAGAGCACATTTACCTTCAGAGCTTCTTCATATTCCTCTAAAGAAAAACGGAAAGAAATGTGAATGTCCCCTATCTCAAACAGATATAAGTTTAGCACACAGTATTTAGAAACCCTTACATGACAAGGGGCCTCCCCTACCTTCTGTAAATTCTCTTAAATTAGTACAAGAAATTGTATATACAGCAATAAGCACACATTTTCACAGCTAAGAGCCACAACATTCCATTAATTTAGTCACTTCCAATTTGTTCCTATGGATCAAGACTTCCTTCCTTTGGGAAAGATTTGATGCCAAATCATATACAAAATACAAATATCAAAAAGCAAGAATTCTCAGCTCTGTCTCCAAAAAACACGAGCAACAGCTGGGGTCTCATTCTTGATTTCACTTCAATAAAGCAGCAGCTCACCTTTGCTATTCACAGAGACCTGCAAAGAGAAATAACAGTGTGCAAGATCCACAGACAGATTTTTGCAATTCTCTTAAAATTACCACATTTCAGAATAAACTTTATTCACATTTTCTAAAACACCACTCCTTTAGATATTTGTTATTGCTGCCCCGTTTAATCATTACCCAAAGTTGCGGTGCTTTGAAGCAGCCCATGTTTGTTACTGGATTGGCACAGGAAGCAGGTCTGTGTCCTGCTGGCACCCAGAACAAGTGTGTTGTCCTCAGAAAGCCAGTGCCTGTACCCCTGGGCTCACTACACAAGTACAGAGCTTGGCCCCAGTTGCTTTAAATTTCCAGCAAAAGATCAGTTAAGTGTCTTCTGCAGATGCTCATTTATCAATTCTGCACTGATACAAGAAGCTATTTAATCCCTACAGCATTGCAGGATTCTGGAAAACGTTTGCTCAATATTTCAGAAAAAGCTTTCACAGATGCATCTATTTATGTATCTATTATACAGGCTGGCAAATAAGGGGAAAACCCTGAAAGGTTGTTGAAAGCATCTTGACATTTTGCCTTAGGGAAAAAAAATAAGAACAAGAACCCCCATCTCATTTAGTAGAGCTATAATCCAAGCAGTGGAACACTGCATTTGCAAAAGGTCTGTTCTGTGTGAGAGTTACATTCTCCTCTGGAAATCTCTAGATAAACAGAAAAAATATGAGAGGGTGCGATTATGCCAAGCAGGAAGTTACTCAGCAAGGACATGTAGAAGTAACCAATTTGTTTTCTGAGTCAGTAATCTGCTTGGAGATTACAGCAATTGCATAAAGCAAGCAGAGGATTTGAGTACACCATATCACTGAAGGAAACGTATGCTAATGACACGGGGCCTACATTTTCCATAGGAGTCTAAACTGGAAAGAAAGAGCTTTACCATGGCTGCAAACACAAATAGTTACAACTACCTTATTCTCAGTAGAAAAAAAAACAAAACAAAAACCACACGTTCCTCAACAGAAACATTCTTCCCTCAGAGCACCAAGAAGCACTGGCTGTTTCAATGGGGTGGGAAAAAGAAAGGCAGTAGCTTCTAAAAAAAGTAATTTAAAATATGTATGCTGCATAAAGAGTAAAACCTCAAGACTATCAACTATTTTCCTATTAAAGGGGCAAATGCTCCCTCACCCCAATCTGCATAACAGACACTCCTGAAGGACCCACTACAAACTATCATGAGGCAGAAAGACTCCCACCAGTCATTTTTTAGTTGAGCTATTGGGAGGGTGGGGTGGCAGATATTTTACCTCATCATTATCCTCATCAATGTATTTGATCTGAATGTTGTCCAGGTCAAATGAAACTTTAACCTGTAATGAAAAGAAAACCACAAAACCATAATGAGACAGAACAACAGGTGTCCTCAGTTAATAATGATTATTAATTGCAAATAACATTATAACCCTTCCATCCCTCCCTTCAGTTTCTCAGTTGAAGCAAACACTGTTTTACAAATCCATTCTTCTGGAGCTGAACTCTTCCCAGTGCCTCACCTCCAACTTTTACTACCTTTCCCTAATGAAAAGAACAGATTCATTTCTTTCATGTTGTACCTCTCCTGGTTAATGTTTACTCCAAAATAAACAATAATAACCTTCCCATTCTAAGAGGACAAGCTCAGGGTTAACAAACTCAGTCGTGGTAAACACTGCAAAACACAAAGGCTAAGGCAAACGATCCCTAAACTCTACCTTTTACATTAAAAAGCACCTGAAGACAGCTCATGTAGGTGATCAGCCTTTTTCAGCCTACCAGAATTCGGAAAATAAAGCTGATCAGTTATTTTGCATTTTACATTAATAAGGCAGAATGAGCAGCATCAAAGGAACCATAAAATGAAAGCATTTTTTTCCATATGCTGAGTCTTTGAGGCTCCTCTACATTTTTGTACCAGGTACCTACAAAAGCTGTATATTTGCTAACGGAAACCTTCTGAAAGGTCCTGCTAGCCCAGACCCAACAGGGTAACACTGGTAGCCTCAGCCAACAGTGACTACACAGCACCACGAGAGCACATGGACACAGCGTACACGTGGACACATCTTGTAATGAACCTGCTTCAGGCAGATTCTTCCAGCAACATATCCCAAATTTTCTGAGTGCACTGAGAGAACCAACTTGTCTTGTCAAGAAGAAACTGTGGTCTGTACTTACATTGTCTAGCACCACAGACTGTTCCCCTAAACTCAGGGTGGAACAAGAGCTCACTTTATCCCTTATAAACATCAAACACATTTAATAAAAGATTAAAACATAAGAAAGACCCAAATTTAACTGATACTCCCTTGAAACAGTAATTCCCACTACAGAGACAACCCGTGGTACTACCTTGGTTAGGGAAACATTGTAATAGAACACCACACCTAGAACAAACACACCCTGGCTCTCAGACTACCTAAGATTAAGGGCAACACAGTGCTTACAGAATAAGCTGCTTCCAGCTCTGATGCAAGCAGGATTCTGACTAGCTCAGACATTCCTGCAGGCTCTACTTATCACTAAGTATTTTAAGACTGAGCTAGTGCCACTTTCAGAGGACTGAAATACTAGTGAAGATGATACAGTTCAAACTTTGAACTTGAGTAATTCATAAAGCAAAACTCTTCTATGTGTATATTAGAATATATTGGCTAGAAATAGAGCTGAAAGAGAGAAAATGAAATAGTGACAAGATCTCTTCAGATACAACTTTGAAAGCAAGCTAAAAACACCAGAACAGTTGCTACAGAAATAATAATCATCATCATCATCACTAGTTTCATCATAGCCAAGACAATCCCTACAACATTTCAACTTCAGCCAATACAGGAATTTTCACTGAACAGCCCTGAAAAGAAGCATCCAAACAAAACTCTTAACTATACCAAGCGCATGACATACAAATCTTCATAAGCAACTGCCTACGCATGTATGGCCCAGTCAGACGCTTTTCTATCCAAACTATCACACCCAAAACTCCCGGAAACAAGGGACCTAAAATGTATTAGCACCCCAGAGAACACAAATCTTCAGAAAAGCAACACGCGTGTGTTACTTCACCACAGCTACTCCAATAAATAAAAGAATGGGAAATAAGAGGAATAGAATGTACTTTACAGAGGGATACAGAGCCAAACCAAGTGTCCATACCTGTGGAGAAGGGCAAAAAACACAGCTAAGACCACCTGCTCACCAAGAAAAAAAAGGACCCATAAGAACCTTTTTCCAAAACAGGCTTTTCATACTGTAAGCATACAGCAGGAGTAAACCACACAGTTACAGAAAAAAGAAAAACCGAGTCCACAGCCGTATGAACCACCAGTCCTAACAGCCTGTAAAATGCGGCACATTGCTTTGGACGGCGAGGGCGGAGATGCTGGGCCCTCGAAGACTCGCTGGCATGGCCAGCACCTCACCGAGACGGCTCCCCACGGCTGCCGCCCCGCGGGGGACGCCGCGCTCCACCTCCCGCGGCCAGGCTGCGCTCACCATAGCCTCCACATCGGCCCACGTCGTGTGCGCTGGGTCGGACAAGACGAAGCTCCGGGTGTCGCCGCGGCAGGTGACGCGGAGGGTCACCCGCGGCTCCATCGCGCGCTCCCGCGCGGCCGGCGATAGCCGCGCCAGCCGTCCCGACCAGCACAACATGGCGGCCCGAGGGCGGCCGGCCCCGCGTCCTCTGTGCGACGCTATTGGCTGTGCCGCCTGCCACTCATCCTTCTCGCCGCTCTGATTGGTCGGAGGGCGGAGCCAGGAGCCGCGGAACCACAACAATAAACACAGCTGGCCGCGCGCGCGCACGGCAGCCACGCACGTCCGGCGCCTGCGCGCGTCGGGATCACGTGGGAGCGGCAGCGCCAATCAGGCTCGCCCAGCCCGGCCCCTGCCCGCCGAGGCGGATGGAGCCCAAAAGGGGGCGCTGCAGGGGCGCCTCTCCATCCCGCGGCAGCGGATTGGCTGCGCGCGGCGGGGCGGAAAGGGCGCGAAACGCAGCGCTGGGAGCGGCGCTGAGGTGGGCACGGGACGGCCCCTGCCGTGCTCTGGCGGCCGCGCCGGCGGGAACCGCGCTCCTTCCGCGGCTGCTGGGACGCCTCGTCTCGGCCTCCTGCCAGGCCTCGCTGCAGGGCCCGTCCGGACCCGAGCTGCCGCCGCGGAAAGCTCAAGTGGTTTCTCTTTGTTTTCAGGATTGGCGCCACTTGCTGTGGGGGTCTCACCTGTGCTGGCTCGTGTAGGTACGCTCACCGTCCTCCGCACAAGCGTGTCTGCCGTCTTCTTTGTATGCTTTTGCACCCACTAAGCTCATCTCTTTTACTATTTTGTCCGCTCCGCCCTTGCTGAGTTTCTCCTGAGTGCTGCTGCTGTAAACGCTTTCTTTTTGCTCCTTTGGCTACAAGGCACTCGAGAGGTTTGATCTCTGTAAATGTTCAGAGTAAGAGCTCCTCTGTACTGTGAAGTCTTGCTCAAGAAATTGCAGGAACGTGTTTGATACCATTCTGCAAGTTAGAGCAGCGCCTTGCGGGAGAACGCATTGTCATGGGATGCAACAAAGCTGATAATATTTTCTTTTTCTCTAGAGTAATTTTGTGCGGAAAGGATGGACTTCTCAGTGATTACTATCGGACATGTACAGAATGTGCTTTCAGCTATGCAGAAGAACTTGGAGTGCCCAATATGGTATGCCAGGGAATAATATCAGTATAGTTAATTATTCTTTTGGAGTTTTTATCTTTTTGGGTTTTTTTTTTTCTGTCTTTGATTTTGGTTTGTCATTTCGATGGCTTACCAGAAAGCAAAGAGATTTCTGCTTAGGACTAAGCATATTTATGTTTTGTAAGGCTTAAATGAGAAAGGGCAAGAAAAAAACTTATATTTTACTCTTATGTTCTAGTAAACTTTGTTTCTCTACTAGAACCTAAATGTTTCAGTCCTCTATTCAGCGAGGAAACAAAATGTATCTGATTGGATTAAACTATTGTTTGTAAAGTAGCGTGGGTTTTTGTCACTTGTGTCTGAAAAATAAATGAGGTCTGTAGTTCTTTGATGCAAACAAATGCTGAAATAGCAAAGGTTCTGGTTGAAGTCTGGATTCCCAGTGTCTATAATTTCTGTGCTGTTTTGTTTTACTTTTTGTAGCTTGGATGTGGTACAAGAGCCTGTTTCAACAAAATGTGATCACATATTCTGCAGGTAGGCTTGAGAACTTGCAAGTGCAATGCAATTTTTAATTTCTATGTATAATCTTTTTTGTTTTGTCATTTTTAATTCCATAAATACTGGTTTAATTTCCGTATATACTTTTTCAGTGCTAATCACGTATGTATACTATGTTCTGATAACTTCATGTGTAGCTACTTTAGGGGAAAAAGTCAATTCAGTAGAACAGAAAACTGCAGCTTCACAAATGTGTCAAGGGGATCAGTGAATTCAGTGTAACACTGAACAAGAGTAGCTATTTGATCACTACTAAGTGGCTGTATCAATGTGCATACTCAATTTTAGGGAAAACAATCATCCTTCTTTTGTTACCATCACAAGTGTTCTTTTTTCCTAGGTTCTGCATGTTCAAGCTTATCAGCAAAAAGAAAAAAGGTGTGGCAGAGTGTCCTCTGTGTAAGACCGAAGTTACCAAGAGGTGAGGAATACATCTTCGTAAGGGGACTTGGGGATGAGATGTTTGAACTCTGAGGCAAGGCTAATAGTCTTAAAATATATTAGCATAAGGCTGAAATAAAGAAGGAAAGGTGGTTGTTAAGTAAGCTGTCTGTTTCTAAAGGTGTAAATGTAATGTCTTACCTCAATGTAAGTTTTTTCCAAGTGATCCCAGGTGAACACACCTCTCCTAACAAATGTCTGTGCTGTATTAGTGTTTAGTCCTTACAACTGATTTCTTTCTACTAAACCTACATGAGGAAAAACATGTTATGTTCACTTTTGTCATAGTTTTAATTCCGATAGTAATGGTTGTTTGGCAGAATTGTATTGTTATTTCTTGGCAACAATTTCTTATTGGCTCATCCTCCACTTTGGAGTTTTACCCCTTTTTTGTTCAGCCAAAAGTCTAGAAGTATTTGTAGTTAACCCATTGATTTGTCTTAGAGTAACTGAAGTACTGATGCTATTTCAGAAGTCTGAAAGAAAATTCCAGATTTAAGCAACTAATTGAAGGATTGTTGGAAACTATCCGTGCTTTTGAGCTTGACACTGGAGTGAAGTGTAAGTGTCGTGAAAGGATGCCCCCAATTTTTTTTCGAATAAAGTTTTGACATATTATTATTTATAAAGCATAACATTTACTGTGCAGTAATAAATATGGGAAGAATTATCAAAAAGTTTATTTTTCTTGAATGTAGAAGCGTAAGTTCCATTAAGTTCCCAACATTTTCTTAGAAAAATCTCTTGAACCATTTTACTGTGTGTTTGATGACTCTAACCAATCTTATGTTCAATTCCTGAAACATGGCTGAATGTGTATCAAATAATGTCTCATCTGTAACTGTGAGGAAAAGTGCTGCTTATGATTATGCCCAGCCTTGCAGTTTTAATTTGTTAAACAGTCTCAGAGCCTGAATTAGCAGGTGATGTAGCTGTGTATGTTAACTCACCCCATTCAGATAGATCCTCAGGGAATCCAAATTTACCCTTTCTAGCTCTCGGTGCCCTGTAAAGGGTATTTGTTAGAGTATTGGCAAGTCAGACGTGTGCCTGTTTATGTTTAGGTCAACAAGACATTGTGGTTGGGGGCTGATGGTTGTGTTTTGTATATTGGGCTATGAAAAACAGACTATGTTTTTTGAATTCTTTTCAACTTGCTCAGCTATTCTAAAATGACCAGAATTAGATCCTGTTCTTGCTAGATTATCTATATAACCAAAATTGGTTGGGAAAATTCGTTGGCAGCATCAAGATTTTATTTATTACTTGAAGAGTACTTAGAATGATCAGACTAATAATTCAACAAGATTTTTTTTCTTGGATAAACCTATTTTAGCTGCATATACACTAAGTGCAATAAGATCTCTGCAAGCCTGTTTCATTAAATATATAATACTTGGGTCATATGCAGTGTAAAAAAAATTTTTTTTTTTTACCTAATATCTTTTAGTTTTAAAGAGTCATCACTTTCCTAAAACATCCATTGAAGCCACTGATGCTGAGTTCCTGTGTAAAGAAAGCTCTGTCATCCAAAGTAAGGGATTCAGAAACAGGAGAAAAAGTGCTAAAGGAAATGGACAAGCAAACTGCACCATGGTAACTGTTTTTTCCCATTTTATTTTCATGGATTGTTTAAAAACTGATATCGATACGATAAATTACTTGTAGAGGAGCTGTACATAGGAGCTACCAGTGCATATAAACTAAGTACTTCTATCAGCCCCCTGCTAAAGTTTAAATACCTATGTTGTTTTTTTTTAATACCCCACTGTTATAAATAACTATTCCTTTCTGTTTTCCCATCAGCAGGAAGCTAGTGCGAATATTCAGCTTACAGATACCAAAATGTGTCGCCCAAGAAACAAAGCCCAGAAATGTGACTCTCAAAAGGGTGTTTATGTGGAGCTTGGTAAGATCTGTTGTAAATCCACACTAATTGATCTTATGTACAATGCTTGCAAAGTAATGAAAGGTGATTATGGTCAAAGTCTTTACAAACACTGATTTCTCCTTAACACGTAAAATGACACCAAAGGGACAAATTGTTGACAATTTCAAGTTGGTAAATAAGAAGGGTTTTTTACCTAATTTATATCATGGCAAATAATGCTACTGTAGTGAACCTTTAAGCCTTGGTGTCAAAATCCAAAGACGAGAAGTTTACAGATGTGCAAAAACTTGCAGCTCTTATAGCTCAAGTTCACTACTGTTTTCTAAAGAATACTAAGCCTTGTCACCAGTGCTTGAGATGAGAATGAAATCTGTTTGAGAAATGAGTATTTTATTGCTGTCTATCCTAGCTTTTCAGAATTTTATTTTATCTGCTATGAGAAACAAGACAGATGCCAAGCATAGCTTGGCATTTTTAATGCTGTTCCTTCAAGGAAGGAATTGCTGCTTTTAATGGGTAGAGTTCGTTTCCTCACTTTTTTCCTTTTTGCATCTGCCAGGATCAAATTCGAAATTCTAAATGCTAGTAGTATACTAGTACTTGTTTCATGTATAAATTTAGAAGTTAGAAACTAACTTTTAGCTAGTTAACTCTTAGTTACCAGTCTGTTACGAGTCATTGTATTAAACAGAATTTTTTGCTGGAGCCATGTAGGTAGTTATACATAGAAATCATTATAATTAGGTAAAATACTTCACAATTGAACTTGATTTCATCTGCTAAAAATTGAAAACATCTAGGCATGTATGTGATGATAAACACTGAATCTGGCAAGTAACCTCTCTGAATCACTCCAACCAGCTGATTTGCTTTCAGGCTCTGAATCATCTGAGGAGTTTTTTAAACAGGCAAGCAAAACTGGGTAAGTAAAGGTGATGAATCAATTCATATTGTCTAAAGACAGTAGTTCAATATTCTTATTGCTAATGTTCTAGTTTCCTAGCATAGGACTGATAGAATTCTTAAGCTGACAAATGATTTTCACCTTTGAGGACATTAGGGTAGAATAGGTAGCTGAGTTCCAACAGTTTGCCATATATCCTTTAAAACTGTTTTGTAAATGTTCTGTTGCTTAAATAGATCTTCAATAGAAAAGTAGGTGCTGTGCTTTAGAAAGTAAGTATTAAATTCAGGATTGCGAGGGAGGATCTTTTAAAGAAATGACCTGAAACTCTGAAGGGATGTAGTTGTAGTGAGTATCAGTCGTGCAGCTTGACTTCTCCAGAAACTATTTGAGAGAGCAAAAAGGGAAAAATAAGTATCATCCTCTATTCTGTCTGTTGTGGTTTTATCTGTAATGAAAGTAGATTTTCTTTCCCAACAGGTCTGAAGACAAAGCAGCAGTTCAGATTTCTTCTGAAGTAAGGCTAGAAGAATTTGAGAGTGCTGAGAAAGGGAATGAAAATTCTTGCAATGCACAGCCGGACAAGCTGTGTGCCAAAGAAATAACGCTGCCAAATGTCATAGGTGTGTTGTTATTTTGGTGACAAAGATGATTAAGCTTGAAAGAGACCCCACGTTAACTTTTTTGTTTCACGTGATTGTGTGTGTATATGTGTGTGTGTGTGTATGTACTTGCAGTCTGTAATGTAGTTCTGTTGATGCCCTCACCTAGTGACAGTATAATACAAAACTGTTCTGTAGACTAGATACTTAGAATGTGGACGTTCACAGGAACAGAAAGGAAAAAAAGGTAACTTGATCAAAGTACAAAACTTAATCTATTCTACACGAGCCATATTATACCTTATAGTACAAATGGTGAGCACTGGCTGGTAATTCATCTAAAAAATTAGAAGAACATGTAATATGATCTTTCTGCCTTTCTTTAGAGGGAGACTTGTGCAGTGTAATATTCTGGTTTGGGGAAAACAAGAACAGTTCTTTCAAAATAAAGTAGCCATTAAGCTTGTTACTGTGCTTGTGTGTGTAAAATAGAGCTTAATAATTTATAATACCTATCAATCTTAATAGGTGAAAGTGATTTCTCAAAGGAAGGCTTGAGCGAGAAAAGCACTCAGAGCATCACTGAATGTGCCAGACCTGACCAAGTGAATGTGTCTGAATGCCAGAGTTCTCCTTTACGTGTTCTTGCTGTAGACCTACTCCCAGAGCAGTGTGACAGAATAGGTAGTGCGAGTCCCGTAGTGAATGGGGACACATCATTCTTTAACTACACAGAAGAAAAGGATGAAAAGCAAACCCAGTACAACAGTAAAAACAAAAGGTTTGATTTAGAAGATAGCTCAGAGAGTAGGCTGGATAAAAGCAAGGAAATTGGTACTGTTGTACAAAGTGTGCAAGCTGTAGAGGCGTGTGAACCTGAGAATGACTCTTTCCACGACAAAGAACTTCCTCTGGAGAAGCAGCTTCAGCCAGAGACACTTCACTCTGCCACCCTGAACAAAGTCTCCAAGAGGAGACTGAAGCGGAGCATTCAGAAAGTCAACGAATGGTTTTCAAAAAGCAATGAGATTCTGTCTTCCAGTTCTTCCCTGGATGAATCTGCTAGATCAGCTGATGTTTCAGGTGAAGGAGATCTGTCTTTATCAGATAAAGAATCCTGTATTTCAGAAAAGACTGATCCTATGGTAGATTCCATGGAAATTACAGCAGTTGAAGAAAACAGGAGGTCGTCAAAACAAATGGTAGATGACATCAAAGACAAAATATTTGGGAAAACATACACGAGAGAGAGGAAATCAAATCCCCCTTCTACCCTGAGAGACATTTTACCTACTACGAGAAAGGAAGATGTGGCTGCTGATAAATGCTTGAATAATTTCAGCAGAGACAGACTCAAACGAAAAAGGAAGACTGTCTGTGTCCTGCAACCTGAGGATTTAATCAGGAAAAAAGATACAGAGAAGGCAGATGGGGGCCCTCAAAGTGTTAATAGGTGCCTTGGAGATACTGAAAAGAAAAGATGTGATGAAAGCGTTGTGGTTAATGAGAGTCACCTCTCTCAGAATAGAGCGAATAATGCACTAACAGAACTTGAGGAAGGAGGAGGATCCACATGGAAGAAAGCTACTGAGATGGTCACTAGCAAGCGCTGTGATGGGGAGCTAGAAATGTCTAACTGTGATCAGAAAAGTACCAAAAAAAGAAGTTCAGCAGCAAAAAGAGGCAGGCATTCTACAAGAGCTATGTGTGCTCTACAGTTGGTAGTGGATAGAAGCTCTGTTTTCCCAGATGCAGCTGAGCCACAGATTGATAGCTATCCTAGCAGTGGAGAGCCCGGGAAAGCTGGTTCTGAGCAAAATCGAGTCAGACGCAGCAGAAGGCTTCAGTTACTTTCTGAAGAAATGACAAAAGAAACAAAAAAAGGAGGAATGGGAGCAAGAAAGAATAACAATGATCATGGAAGGTCTGTCTCTGGCGACCAAAGGAATGTGGCAACTCACTCTGCTAAATGCAAAGACCTGTGTGAGCCTCAAGATCTGTTGAGTTACAAGCCAGTTACTAATTTTAAGGGAGGTAGTCTGGAAGAAAATGAAATGCAGGTTAGTCTAAAGAATTTGTCTGACACTGCAGAAACTGGAAAAAGTCTGTTCAAGCCTTCGTCTTCAAGTCAGCCTTCAAACTGTGGTTCCTCTGTGCCTTATACAGGTTCTGAAGACAGTGAAATACGAGGTAGGCCTTGCCACCTACAGCCTCCTTCAGTGCCTGCTGTGCAAACCGCTTCTCACCAGACTGAAAAGATGACTGAATCACTTACTGTTTTTCCCCAGGAGTGTGGGCATGAGTCACAAAGTGTTCCAGGGGACTTCAAAACTGGCAAGTTGCCAATGGCAAAAAATATTTTGGAATTGCCTAAGGAAGCTGAAGACAGTGAATTAGACACGCAGTATCTACGAAATATATTTAGGCATTCGAAGCGCTCATCCTTTAGCCTTTATCAGACTCCCAGGCAGGCACATGCAGTGGAAGATCCTGCTTCTGAAACTTTAAATCTAATATGTGCTGCTCAGGTAGTGAATAAGCATAGCAAGCATTTACAACCAGAAAGCTTGCAAGAAGAGAAAACAACTGCTCAAAGCTTGAGCAGAGTTTCTGAGAAGGAGAAGCTCAAGATCTGTGAGTCTGCCTGTGTTGATCAAGGGACGCTGATATCAGCAAGAGCAGGGACTGCTCAGACTGAGGACAAAACCAGATTGTTAAAAGGAGAGCAAGGCAATGAAAAGCCAGTGTCAACTGACATAGAGATAGAAAGTGAGTTGAGACAGAATCCCATCAAAAGTAATAAAAACCAAAGTGATCGGAGTAACACAGAAAAGCATGACTCCAAACGAACTGATTTAAACACAGGTCAGGAAAAAGGCATCAGTTCAGAAAGCAATCAAGCAGGAAAAACTGAAGGTGTTGATTGCAAAGGACCAATTCTGCATTTTCAATCCAGATCAATAATTTCTCCTGCAGCTTGTCAGCAAAGCCCTGCTGAATTCAGCCATGAAGTCGTTAGGACAAAAAGTAGCAAAAGAGAAAGAAAATGTGTAGAGGGGAATGAAGAACAAGCAGCCCAAGCTGTTAGCACAGCAGTGCCTGAGTGTTCAGTTGCAGAGGCTCTAGAAGAATCTCCTAGAGGGAGCAGTGATTTTACAGGTTTGTCTGAAACCCCTCATGGCTTCCTGTGTTCTGATACTGATATTGAAGAGAATGCCAGCTTTTGTGAAACGAATAGGAGAGAGCAATCTGCAGTGTTTGTAAAAAGTGACAATGCCCTGGGAAAGGAACTGCTCAATAGAAATGCAAATTCTAAGCCAAAATCTCAAGGTATTCAAAAGTCTCGAAGACGAGTGCAGAAACTGCCATCATCAGATGAAGAGTCCTGCGAGGATGAAGACTTACCATGCTTTCAGACATTAATCTTCGGCAAATTAGTAAGCACACCTTTGCACACCTTTGATAAACAAATGACATCTGTGGTAGAGTCTCCAGTGAGTCCCAACATGTTGCCTCACAGTGGCAGTAACGATGACAATATTATGCAGAAAGTGCCTGAAGCTGCCCTAAGTAATGTGTGTGTTTCACCAAGCCAGGAGTCAGAATGCTCTGTGAACTTATTTTCTTCCCAGTCCAACCTGTCTGAAGAACCAGTTAATGGAGCAGAAGAGCTAAAGAAATATTTACCACAAGTTCATGTATCCAAACAAATGAGCAGCGTGAATGAGAGTAAAGAAACTTTTCCAAGTTGTAATGGGGGGCTGAAGAGAACCAAAGATGAATGCCAAGAAGATCCAGCAATGGGAGCAAACCTAGGTACAAACCAGGGTTTTTATCTCTGCAGCTGTGTTTATAATGTCCTTACACAGGTTTTTGGTGTTTGCATGGGAACTTTGTTCTGTATTTAAGGGATGCTTGCTCTTCTAAAGGAATGTACCAACCTTAAACCATCAAACAAAAAACCCCTCAGTGGTTAATTTCCTGAAAATTATGTCCTTCCAATGTTCTTTGTTCAGAGCACAAATGAACAGACTGGGTACTAGAGACTGCCTGTCTGATGGGAATTCATTTTTGAGGGAAACGCTGGTTCTCTTATTGCAATGTGATACTTGCATCGTCAGCAAAATTTCCCTGCCTATCCAGGCTTTTCTTCAGATGAAATATTTGTTGAAATTGGCTGTAGAATTTTGTAGTGAATATTTTTACCTTTCTATGGCCTTTGTAAATGTTTAGGACTCTTTCATCGCTGTGAAACACTGAGTTCTGTTTACTTTGTCACGTGTGTGACATGGTATTCTTCGAAATATTCCCTTAAAGTAGATCTGTGCTTCTAACTTCAACATTTTCAAAACTTACCACTCTAGTGTTACAGTTATTAGTTCTCTAAAATCTCTGTGGTTAAGAGATAATTCGTAATGTTGATTGGTTTGTTGTTGTTTGGTGAGTTTTTTCTTTAACCCAGGGGTTTTTTTCCTACCTTCTTCAAGGTGAAGCATCTGGATATGACAGTGAGATAAGCCTTGTAGAAGATTCATGTGGACCGTTCTCTCAGGGTGAAATCCTCACTACACAGGTGAGTGAGTTCATGCACTAAATGCTGGAAGTAGCTTGCATTCTAGGAGATAAGCAAGGACATGAAGGGTGTGAAATCAATACAGTGGAAAAATTCTTTCATCATAATTCTTTGTCACCAAGTTATTTCCAAAAGCATAATTAATGAAGAACTGTAGAGCACTTCTATGCACTATGTGGCACTGGTTACAAGGCTTAATTGTGGGAGATGCTGATTAATGCATCTCCACACTTGACCGATGCTGGAAATGTCAGCTGCCTATGTTTAAAAGCTTTAATGACAAGAATTTATAAGGATTGGGTGATAAGGATTAGATTTGTTACAAAATGAGATTTAGACGCATGGAGACCTGTCTTCTATGTGTAGAGAGTCAATCAAATAATTCCATAGTAGTGTATTATAGATACAAGTCTCAACAGGCAGTGTCTAATGAAAGATGTGTCTAGCAGTGTGTTTTTTGTCTGCTGTTAATATCTTGAATGCTGCTTAGTGGCCTGACTTTATGTATTGAGTGATTTTTGGGGGGTTTTGTGGGTTCAGTAACAAAGAAGGTCCACACGGTGCCAGTGCTGGAGCTACAAATGGAATATTCCGTCCTGTGGAAATTGCTTCATCATCTGAGGCGAAAGGTTTGGGTTTTTAAAAAGATCCTTTGAAACCATGAGCTGTTCTTACGAGGACGTGCTTGTGGCATGTTTTTAGTCATGTAATGTAATTCTTGAGGGGGAATGTAAGGAAGAATATTATGAAACATTTTAGTCCTTTAGATCAACGTTGGGGCTTTTAGTAACAGTGGAAAATGACTCAATTTAAAATTTAATAATGAACATCATGTATTGAGTTTCTAATGCAGTTTGGACAAAATTACTTCTAAATAAATTTTTGCAGGAGTTATGTGTTGTTTACTTTTCTGGTTGATTAAACTCTGAGACATCTAAACTGAAATAATGTGACTGGCAAAATGAGTGGGTTTTTTTTTTTTGGGGAGGTTGTTTTTGCTTCTGATGTGGGGTGTGTGCACTATTTGTTACAGGAAAAGCACCCCAGTCACCTTTTGAACACGCGGCAAAACCTAATTCAGAACAATTTTGCTATTTCTAATTTTCAAGTGTTTGTTAAAGAAATTAATCCTGAGTTTGCTAATGTTGGCATTCTTGTGCCTCTTTTGCAGCAAAGGAATGCTATGCAAAACAGCCTGAGAAAACTGCAGCAAGAAATGGCTGTGCTTGAAGCTGCGCTAAAGCAGCATGGAAGTCAGAACTGTGACTCTTCACCTATCCGTAAGGAACTGCCACATTCCAGTACTGAAGGAACATTTGGAATGGACCAAATAAGAGAAGAAAAAACAAGGTCAATGGTTTTGTTTGGAGTTCTTTTATGCTTATTTCTAAATTTTTATTTTTAAAAAAAAGAATCTTAAAATAAGTACCTCTGAGCTTCTAAGAAATTGCAATAGTTTCACTGTTGCAACATTTTTTTGATACTTAGAAGAGCAGAAAAGGTATTAAAATCAATTTCCCTCTCTCAAGGTCTCCAGAATTGTTGCTTCCATCT
Source organism: Dasyornis broadbenti (assembly GCA_013397935.1). Classification (NCBI taxonomy): domain Eukaryota; kingdom Metazoa; phylum Chordata; class Aves; order Passeriformes; family Dasyornithidae; genus Dasyornis; species Dasyornis broadbenti. The sequence goes on from VZRN01000234.1 coordinate 273,064, forward strand.
TCTGATCTCGTTAACAAGAAGGATTTAGATCTGGAGAAAGGCCTTGAGTCTGACAGTGTTCTAAAGAACGAAACTCCCTCTGAAAAGACAAAACCTGTGCAGGAAGCAGTGCAAGAATACAGGCAGTGTCAGCTTGAAGCAGGTAACATTTAAGAGGAATCCAGTGCATTTTGATTTCTGGTGGTTTTCTCCTTTTCGTGTTTTTACATATCACCAAGATACAACTTTTCCTGTAAAACAAGGATTTTTATTTATCTGTTCCTGGTCATTTTAAAAAGGTGTTGCTACTTTATTTGGTAGCCCAGTATGGCTGCCCCTCAAGATGGGGTGGGACAGCATTTTGACAGTAATAGGAGTTTTTCTGTCTCACTTCTAAATTCATATGCTTTGACAAATATGCTACTAAAAGCTCCACAGGTGTTCTAGTGTCTTGCTTATAGATCAGGAAAAAGTAATGGCAGAGGCAAAGATGAAGTAATAAACACATAAGGAGAGGAAGTGCCTGCAGAATTTAAAAGAGAGAGTAATAGCCTTCTACCATGACTACAAGAAAGAGATGAAAGACACTCAAGGAGTAATTTCTCTTTTCCTTCAGAAAATGCAGAGGAGCAGAAATCTGGGATCAGGCAAAACAGTGCATCTGTCTCATCGAATCTTTTTGGAGATGTGACCCAGACTCCAGATAACTCTTCCTCCTCTGTAAGGCTTTTTACCCCTCAAAGGGCAGAAGCTACAAATCAGCCTGTCGTAGGTCAGAACACTGATAAAAGCTGTGGCCCGGGACACAAATTGAAGAAATATGTGTCTTCTCCTGTACCTGTTCTGCACAATACAACTGGGAAAGAAAATGCTACAAGTCCAGTTGTGATTAGGAGGAAGGAAATGTCAGTTGTGGCATCAGGTCTGAATCACAGCGAACTTGTAAGTAAATTTCAGAATTTTGAGATCATTAGTTAATGATTCCTGATTACCACTGTAGCCCTAAATAGAGAGATCTCTAAGTATAACAGAAACTAATCTGGTAGGAATTGCAGGTGAGTAATGCTGCAACTTAAGTCCAACTTTATCACTCCTAAAACTGTGAGAATGCTGTCTGTAATGGCACTGTTACGTTTTGAACTTTTGAAATTATCCCTAATGTCTGGTGGAAAAACATGATTTCAAAGCCAGAGGACTTATAGAAAGCCTTGGGGCTGGGTAGGGGGCTGTGTGGGTGTTTGGTTCAGTTAGTGTGCTCAGATGATGCTGCTTTACCCAAATTCTGATCCACAGTGAGCATTTCTGTAGGCAGTAATTCTGAGTTGCTAATTCACCTGTTTCTGCACTCAATTTCCAGGAGGGTATGGCTTTTGGGTTGTAAAACACATACCAAAAGCTGTGCTTTACTTTAGTTCGCTGAATGGTGCCAAAATTGACTTAAAGAAATGTACGTTCTATGTGCCAACATATGAAACTGTTACTTCAAAGTAACTGTCCTATTGCATTATACTCCTACGTACTGGGGCTGCTGGACAGGTTTAAAACTATTGCTAACTATTAATTTTCTAATCTACTTTGCAGTTGGTGGTCCAGAAGTTTGTGAAAAAGACTCAGAGCACTTTATCTAATCACATTACTGAAGGAACAACCCATGTCATAATGAAAACAGGTTTGTTGGGAGCTAGGTGACCAAATCCTCTATTGACAGACCATGGAGAATTTTACCTTTAGTCTAGCCAACAAGCAGTCAGGTCAGCGACAAATTTAATAAGTTTGAAGAAAAGGTATTGATTATTTTCTCTATTTTAAGTTTTTTGTTTAAGCTTGTGAATCTTTCTCGTTCTATTTCACAGAATCAGTGTGAGGGCATGTTTTTCCTTGTGTAATTTGAAGTTAATGGTACTTGATATTGGTCTCTCCAGCTGCTTGGCCATAATTTTCAGGTGTTTACAGCTCACTAGTGTGAAGTAGCTCAGAACTAACCAAAAGGAAGTGAAGATAGCTCCCAAAGAAATCATGCTTTTTCTTGCCACTTATCTTTATTGAATAATTTTTAAAAGGGTTCACAAGTGGTACGTGTGATTAGTTTCTGCTCATTTCCTTCAGTTTAGTGGGATCACACCGCTCGAATTTTGGAACCTTTGTGTAGTTTTGATATTTTGCTGCTGCACTTAGCCAAAAATGTTTGCTTTTACATATAAATAACCTGACCTGTGTTTTTTTTTTTCGCTAGTGACAAAGCTAAGAGAGCTCTTACTCTTGTTTGCTCTGCAGATGAGGAGCTGGTGTGTGAACGAACTCTGAAGTACTTCCTGGGCATTGCAGGAAGAAAATGGGTAGTCAGTTATCAATGTGTGTATAACTTGTTTTGGAGCTAAATGGTCTTTGCCCTTCTATGCTGAATGTAGTCTTCAATTGTTACAGTAAAGAAAAAGGGTCTCTTCATGTCTTGCCATCTGATGTTTTGCAGTGTTTCTTCTAAATACTTTAAAAGAAATTGAAATTAAAAAACACAAACAGCAGCATCAAGCTTCTTACTCTTGTGAATACTTTTTCTGTTTTCAAGTAGCCACATTGGATTGCTCCCCACCATGGCAAAAGCCTTTTGTCTCTCTTAATTTAAATCTTAGCAATGCATGGCATTAATTAGTGTAAAATTAGAGAAATTTTTTACCTTTTATAAATAATACTAAGTTCTTTCAGTGTTTTACTGTATTTCTTTAATATAATATAGCAATAAAGTCAGACTACTGGTAATGGAAGAACAATTTTGCTGGGTAAAATGACTTTTCTTGTTCTGATCTTTTTGTTTAGGGATAATTCAGTCTTTTAAAGAAGGAAGGATACTGGATGAGGTAGGTCTTTTGTCTTGAGTGAAATGTCAAATGGTTAATGCTGTTACACTGATGGACTTAGCGGTTACCTCAGACAATGTGTAAACATTTAATATATGTAATTTTAGCTCTGAAACCTGGGATTCTAGTTTTACCAAATGCTAGGACCAAAAGCCACACTTAGGCTACATGTGTTCATTGTTATTGAAGACATAATGAGTCCCTACTGGTTTTTTTAACAGGTTATAGATGTATTTTTGTAAGTGCCCTACTGGTATTGATAGATTATGGCATAGAGCAAAAGATCTATCCTTTGTTTAGGGACGTAGTGTTATGTACAGATAATTTCTATCAAATAAGACTTTACTGATAAGATAATTATAGTCTTGGAGTATACTGCTTCTTTTATTCAGTTTGCTAGACTGCTATACAGTTTGACTATAATTTGTTTCTTTAGAAATTGCCTGATGCTGCAGGGGTTTCTGTACTCCAGCATTTCTCTTGCAAAGCCATTTAATTAATTTTCTGAACACATTCGTAGATTCTCAGCTCTGAAATCTGACATCTTCCTGTTTTGATGCAGAACTTTGTCAGGAAAGTGTTCTCAGTCTCTGACTTTTGATTCCTTGCTTATGTTATGTTCCAGGAGAACTTTGAAGTTAGAGGAGATGTAATCAATGGGCGAAACCATCAAGGTCCTAGGAGGGCACGACAATCTCTGACTGAAAAGGTACAAGCACATCCAGGGATGCAGACTCTGTCCTGCTGTGACTGTTTCAGCTGTGTGGCTGTGCTAGCTGAATATCTGCAACTTCTTCTATTTTCTCTGCTATTTTGCATACACGGAGTTGTACAAATTAAGCATTTTTATACACAAAAGGCCAGCTCTGTCAGCAGCAGAGCAGGTATTCTGAAGTGACTCACTAAGCTTGGAGTGAAAGCTATCTTTTTATAACATAGGGTTAGTGGTCTTTAATAATCTTTTGGTTTGTGGGTTACAAAGAGCTTTGGATATGCTTTCTGAAATAGTGGTAACTTGATAACAAGCCCAGGAAGTGCAATGAAAACAGCATTTTAAACACTGTCCTTTAAAAACCCCGTATAAACTTTAAAAACATGTTCCTTGTTTTTCAGATCTTTAAAGACTTTGAGATCTGTTGCTATGGACCTTTCACTGATATGACTACAGGTGTGTCGTCTTAGTGGAATTGGATGAATGATTAATATAAAAAAAGTGTTTGGAGGGGCACTGTGCATTCACCGAAATCTTACATTTGACCTCTTCTTGGATAATTTTTTATCTCTTTTCCTCTGGAATTCTTAAAATACCTACATGGGGTAAAGTGTAGGTGAAGAACTTTATCCAGTCATATCTCCAAATGGAGAGGAAATGGTGTTCTCTTATATTTGGATGTCCTCAGACAACCTCGTGGCAATTTTGCTGTATTTCAAACTAGGCCTTTTGTCTAGTTTATCTCAGATTCTCTAGCACTTGAAGGAAAAGCATTAATGTCATGCTGTCTGGTAATTGTTATTGATGCTCTTGAACACTTGTATTTGAGTATTTTTTTTTTCTGTCTTAGTAAATGGTTCCTAAGTATCTTTCTTCTAGCAGTTGACACATCCTTATTGTAGTCTTCTGTCTATAGGAGCAGGTGTTAAAAGTGAAACACGACAAAGCTAGAAGTTAATATACAAAGAAAAAGGTGTGCAGGGTAGCTTCATTTTTTTACTTTTAAAATTTAATAAAGTATGTTACATGTTTTGAAAATTTAAGCTAGAATTTTTCTACTTAAAATATTCGTACCTCGCTTCCCATTTTTATGGTTTATTCAGCAGATACTTTCTGATTTGTCCAATATAGCTTTATTTTTGACTAGGTGAAATATGCTCACGTCTCTTGACGTTTACAGTAATTGCTACAAGGGATGCAGTGCTTTCACCTGCTGCAGTGATTCTCAGTTGTGGCACGTACACTTGAGAGACTTTTATCTTCTTCACTACCAATTCAACAAATTGGTGGAAACTAAGTACTTTGGCTACTTTTGTTAATAAGAGATAATCACACTTCTAGTTTCCGATTTTTTTAATTTTCATTTCATGTCCTGCATCCTTATGATAAGAGGAAATAAATTGTGACTTTAAGTTTTGGGCATGCGTTCCATTACTTTTTCAGGATTTTGTTTTGTGCAGGCCTGACTTAGGGGGTAAGGGAAGAGGGAGTTGATGTTCCCTACGTTCGAAAGTGAAAGGTTCTGTTTTCTACCGAGGCTAACATCTCTGTCACATTAGGGTGGTTTCTGTGCTGGAGCAAACATGCGGTGGCTTAGGGAATAGTGTCAGCTCCAACGTGGTATAAAGCACTGAAGTATAACTGGCTGTTCATCTGATTTCCTCAGAACATCTCGAGTGGATGGTGGAGCTCTGTGGTGCCTCTGTGGTGAAGCAGCCGGATCTGTTGGCACACACACCAGTAAGTGCTGAGGGTGTTACCCTTCCTTCCACAGTCTCCTGAGCTGTCTGCACAGCCTGGCAGTGTCCCTCGCTTCTGGGCTTGGCCAATCTTCACTAGAAGATAGGCGCCCTTGTAGTAGAGAAATCATTGATGCTGGTAACTAATTTGTCTTGAAATTTAGCACTGAGCCTCCCTTTTGAGCAGGAAAAGAGTTTTAGTGCCTGAATGTAGTCACAGCATTTCTGGAGGGATATCACGGAAGGATCCTAGGAACTAATGTCTTTCTCCCTCTACATCTTCTTAAATTCCTCCCTGAAGTGATGCTCTGAAGCACAGTTAGCCCAGTTATTGCTCTGGAGATAGAGAATGATGTAAGAACAAACAGATAACAATAGCATTTTTTATTTTTTATCTTAAAATCCTAGAATTCTACCGCTGTTGTCGTTGTGCAGCCAGATGCTTGGAAGGAAAACGTGGATTATAGAGGTAAAGCAACACTGTCATGGGCTGCTTTCTGGTACACATCGAGTGTCTTTATCACATCTGGCCCTTTAATAGCTAAATATCACAGGTTTGTAGAGGAATCAAAATTCTACTGCTTCTGGAGTCTTGAAAGAAAAATGTAGAAGGACAAAGTATATTGTCTTAAGAACCAGCAATAGAGTCTTAAAAACTACTCTGGCAGACAAAAGCTGTTGCCTCAGTTGTCCTCTGTGTATTATCAGCTTTACAGAAACTTTTCTAATTGAATAGTTTTTAAAAGGTGGGGAAGGGTGTCCATGGAGGAGTAGTAAGATCTAAGAGAAAGCCTCAAATGGAACAAGATTTCCTTGGTCAGGAAAGGTCATGTTAAAAAGCCTTAGCTGATATAGTTTCACATTATTTTCTTTTACACAAATGCTCTAGAGAAACCATGAGACTCTGAAAGTGCAAACGTTGCAGACTGACTTGGGGCTCTGGAATGAATGGGAGCTAGTTAGTCTACAGTGAAGTCCAGCAAAACAGTGGAGCAGGACGATGATGTTAAAAACCCAGCTGTTTCCATGGCATGGGAAAATGAGGAAAAGATCCTGGAATGAGGAAGAACTGAAAGCACTTCAGTAATTTTCGGTTGCTTCTGTCTTAATGAGACTCATTGCTTGTCATGTACTCAGTATGTCTGGGCAGACAGGAACCAAAGCTCTGTCACTGAGATCCTGAATTAAAAGATAACAACTGCATTCTTTGCTTTTAGTGTTTATGCTGCGGTGGTCACTGCTTCCCGTTGGCCAGTTGCCAAACAGCTCTGCTCTTTGGAGCAAGACCATTCCCTGCCTTGCTAGAGGGAGTAGTAGTGCCACAGACTTTTGGTTTTTGTCAAGGCTTTTAAAATGTCACAGATAAAGCAAAGAGCTTATTCTGAAAGACATCAATAGAAGACTCACCTTAAGCTTGTTCTGACTCCTTGATAACAGTTGTATCGTTTGTGTCTTTGTCTTACAGCCATCCAGCAGCAGAACAACGTTGCCGTGGTGACTCGGGAATGGGTCCTGGACAGTGTGGCTTGCTATGAGTGCCAGGAGTTCAGTGCTTACCTCATGTCCTAAGGGTGAACAGCAGTTCTTATGAATAACAAAATGACTTAAACAACATTACTGTCTGAAGATGGAATTACCCACTGTTCTTTAAAGCTTTACGTTAACTTAAAGAACTATTTTGAATTTATAAATGTTAAAATTATTTTAAAAGTTAGAAAAATGTAGCCTGTGGCCTCCTCAGAGAAATGGAGATATATGATCTGTCACTGCAGCCAGTTCCTGTTTGGATACTTGAGGACATTTTGGAGACAGTAGCTTAAAAGAGGAATATTGGGCTCAGGGTTTGAATTACAACATACCTGCACTATGGATTAACCTCCATATTTGCATTTTGCTTAAATACAAACCCTGAGTACTATTCTGTGATTATTAATGCATCGGCTTGGGCCATATATTGATTATGGTGGTGTTGAACACTCTACAAACAGCTTTCCTGTTGCATATCAAAGTGCCAGCTCGCCCTAACCAGGAACACTGTCCACATCTATGGTCTCCAGAAAGACAATGACTGAAAGAAAGCAAATCTTGAAACCAGGAACCTGTACCATTGTTGTGAGTCTGATTTCTGACATGTGTATGTGGCACTGTGAGAGGATAATGAATAGATGCATTTTACTATCCCAGTGATCCATAATAAGCACAATAAGAATCTGCTTCTAATAGTCCCTGCTTGCAAAGTGAGGCTGCAAGTAAATTGGTTTTTTATGAAAGAAATATCTTGCTTGTTTCTGTTGCCAGGCAATTCTACTTCATATCTTATTTTGTACTTTGAGAGCAGAAGGAGAACCTGTTCTCATGAACTGGTTGTTGAAAAAAAGTGTAGCTAAGCTCAGAAAATTCTTTTGTGATAAGATGCTGCTGTCTTGGAAAGTTACAGAAAGTATGTTTGTAAATACCTGAATGCACAAAGGAAATAAAATTATTTTGGCAAGTATTTTACCTAATTGTTTCGCTTTTCTTATGTGAACCAGTCCCTCAGTCTCTGCATTGAGGCATATGTGAAAAAAATACCGAAGTCCGAACTCCTGAAATGGGGAAGTGGAGACTTACTAAAGAAAGTAAAAAATGCAAATGAGAATTTCAGAGATGCAATCAGAATTGCAGTTTCTATCAACCTGAGAAGTAAATGTGTTATCAGCTGTCTCGCAGCTGCCAAGTGCAGGTAGGCTGATCAAGCATGGCTGCTGGAGCGATGAGTGCTGGAAGCATTTGCACAGCTGACGCACACTGCTGTTTTCTTCTGTGTGACAATATTCCATAGCCACGAGGCTGTTCAGCACAGCCTCCCTTTCAGACTGATGCTCCTCTTATCTCTAAGGCCCATGCTGGCAGTGGGTATTTTATAATCTACATTTCAAAGGATAGCTGGAGGCAATGACTAAACACTGCCTGTTAAATGCAAGGAAAAGGCCAAGAAATACTTTTGCTTTGGCCATTGTGAGATTGTCACCCAGATCTTGATGCAGAGGTTCTTTCTGTCAGGTAAGGTACTGGCTCCAGCTGGATAACTGCCTGTAGGAATACAGACATATATAGGTGCTGCCATTCCTCCTTGGAGGTGACTAGATCTGTGGAAACTCTGTTTCTAAAAAGTTAAGTGTTACCTGTGAACTTTTGTAGTGATCTCCATCTCCTCATCCAAGATTTGAATGAAGTGAAATGCCTACCCCATAGCTAAAGCCAAGGATCTGCTTCCAGAGGAGCAGGCAGTTTAAGGGGAGCTCCATCGTGGAATCCATATGGATTTCTCTAGTCAGATTCCCAGCTTCAGTAATAAAGCCCCAGCACCTGGAGTTTTATAGCACTGGCTGGGTCATACTGTATGTCAGGATCAAGCTCCCTGTTTGCTCATTTGCCAGAGCAGATTTGTGGTACTTTGCAGGGTGGGAAACCTGAAGTGAACGCAGTTTTCAGGTGTGGCTGGGCTTGCACGCTTCTCTCTCAGCAGCTGTTGATCCTGTTCACTGGAGGGAGGAAACACAGGAACGGTTGGTGCCTGCTGTAAGTTTGAAGGTTTGCCACCAGATAAGTACCACATCTGCATCTAAAACTGCTCTGGGTTTGCAGCTCAACAGAAGCTTTTCTCGCTGCAGCTGCATCAGGGTGAAATTGAAGAAATCTGAGTTTTGCTGCTGTTTGATGTAGCTGGGGTCCAGCTCCAGGAGGAATGGGGTGTTCCACATTCAAAAACAGAGTTTGGACCCCGCCTTTCCTGAGGTCCTGGTTGGGCCATGCTCCCTCTGACTCTGCAGGAGCCAGATTCCCTCTGAACCTGCAGTCATGTTTCCCTGTGCCAAAGTTTTCAAAACTACATGAGGAGGCAGAACATGGAATTCTTTCCTTCCTCTTCTCTCTAAGCTATTAATTGCTAAACTAATTTCTAATGTAAATGGGAGGAATTTGCTACTTTGGGTCAACAAAGCGATAGGAAAGATGCGTGCTAATGTCTTTACAAACTGTTCACAGACTCTGTACACAAGGTAAAGATGGTTGTGGTAGTTGTTTGCCAGGAAACACCCTTTACGTGCCTAACAGGTTATGGAGAGCAGCTTCTGCTCAAAAGGAGATGGAGGGGGGCTTGCTCTCTATGCTGTAACGGAGAGATTTTAGAGACATCTACCAGCCATTACGCATTGTAAATGAGCTGCTTTGAGGCTTGCTCTAAAAGAATATTAAAGTGGCAAATCCATTTACCATGTAGGAGGCAAAGGAAGAAGTCAGCAGCTGGCATTCCCACAGCAGGCTCTCTTTCCTGCTTACGGATTTAGTGGGAAAGCTCTTTAGGCTCCACTCCCAGCTGCGACACTTCACAGGCCATTATGGTTTGGAAAGGGACTTTAGTGCAAAAAGGCATCTTTAATTTGTTGAAACTCCAACTCTCCTACCTCCTTCCCTTAGAGGAGCAAGAGGGAGTTCCCTGCTCATGGGATGGATAGCAGAATTTGGGATGTGTGCTTAATATGGCACAAAGCATCCAGGAGGGAAAGCTGGATTTCAGAAGGGCTGCATTGTGTGGTTGGGGTCTTTCTCTACACAGCCCCTCAGTGAAGCACAGATTCAGGAGACTTCACTGATTTACAGAGTGCCTGAGCTGTTTCTGCCCTGGCACTGGTGCAAGCTGGCTAAATGATCAAGACACTGGCAGGTGAGTTGTGCTGGCACTGCCCAGACTGTGAGGGTCAGCCATGCTGCAATCCCAGTAAATGGTGAGTATTAAAACACTTAACAGGTGGGATTAATCCTTCTCTCCTGACTAAGATTAGGTATTGCTGCCCCTGCTTTATGAGTTCTGTTGTTTCTGTAGGATTGTTTTCATCTTGGGTCTGGTGTCATTTTTATTTTGCAGGTGTTACGAATAAAAACCTTGTGCATAATCTCTAACAATCCCTCCTGGTAGGAAATGCTCATGAACCCACCTGGCTCACAGGACAGAGGGTGTGACCTGAGGCCAAGTGATGAAGTTGCCACCCACCCACACCCTTATAAGCCTCAGCTTAGACTTGAAAAGCATCAACTGTTTGCTTGTTTATATAATGCAAAGACCATTTCTACAGAGCAGTTCCCCAAACCCATCAGGCTCTGAGCCTTTAATGTTGAGAATGCTGGTTTGGAAGATTTGGAAGGCAACAGGTACTTATCTTCACAGGCACTTGAGGTAGGGCATATTCCACAGGCTGTGGCTTATTCATGTGTCAAGTACTGCCGTAGCATCTAATTCAAAAAAAAAAAAAGAAAAGCTTTTGGGAGGTGATTTACTATAAATTTCACCTTTTCAGCAGAACACAAAGTCTTTTTCGCTAAAGCAGGATGGGACACAATCATAACTTCAGATGAGCAGCCAGGCTCTCTCTTCCTCCTTGTTCGCTGCCATCGCTGCTAAATCCCTGCAGCACTCAGCCCTTGGAGAGGATGAAGGCCTGAGTAGAATTTAAGGCAGCCATTTCTCTTGCCACGGGCTTGGGATGTTAGGGTGACATGCCTTAACCCAGCTGCAGAGGGACAATTCCAGCACTGAAGTTGTTGGAAGTCAAAAGGTTGCAGGAGAAACTCTTGACAGAAATATTTATTTTAATTTTTTTAAATGACTTACACGTCTGGTTATTGTGACCTTTGGTCTTACTGGATTTTTTTCTCTTCCCTTGGCCAGTACCTAATTCTTGGGTGAAAAGCCTGAAAGAAAGGCTGTGCTCAGTTGGATCAAGCTGTACAGAGAAACTGTTCTTTCCTTCTGTTCTCTGTGGGGATGGTACCCTGTAGTAGGAGAGCTGATTTCCCTGGAGCTGCTGATCAGGGCTTCTGGTGAACAAAAAACTGTACAGGTGCACAGCTAATTCTGCCTCTGTGGAGACACAGCTGACCCAGCTCCCTGTGCTGTGCCTCATCAGACAGGATGCAGCCATTGCACTCACCTCATTTACAGTCTGTTCTGTCAGGTCATGATCCAGCAGCCTGGACCAGCTAATGAGATCTGAGACTGTGCCCAAGACACCTCTCAATTCCCTTGCCTGTGAACCAGAAAGTCCAGAAGTACGAATGCTGCGTCACCACCAAAGCATTTCCGTGAGTGCATCGTGCAGGTGTGTGCAGTGCAATCACCTGCTCCCACAGGCACGTGCCAGGAGTTCCCAAGCTGCCTGCTGAAGACCCATGTGCAGAACAGGCTCCCAACCTGGGGCAGGACTGAAGGCGTGCCCTTGAACCGTGCTGTGGGGAGTCTGTGTTGGCCTGGATAGTCATATGTGTCTCACTGTGCCAGAAAACCTTCACAAGCTGAAGGGCAAGCCAGGGATCGAAAAGCCACCAGGCTATGGCTGTGTCCTGCTAGTGAAATCTGCTACAATGCCATGTGTGAGCTGGATAAAACCATTTCAGCCCAAGCTGGGGGTGGTGCACAGCATGAACGCTCACCGCTTGGAGCAAGCTCCTCTGTGCAGTGCGGGGCTCCGACAACAGCAGCTGTGCTGAGGGCTGCCTCAGGTCCTCCAGCCACGCCAAGCTCCGCGAGCCCATTTGCTAGAAAGGTGCAGAAAAGTAAGAAATATCCAAGTTAAGAATGAGTCTCTCTCAAAGCTGGCAGAGCTGCTGCCAAGATCCTTTTCAAGCACTTACCAGGCAAGATTTGACAATGGGCAGACTGGTCCAAAGGGAATGCAGTGAATCAGGGCAGCTATTTATACTCCTGTAGGGATGCTGGATCAGCCATTTCCCACAAGCGCTTAATTCCTTTGTTCATTTTCCCCTATTCATAAGAACCTCTCCAGAAACTTTCTTAGGAGGTGTGTAGAGGCTTTCCTCCCCTACTTGCATTCTCTCATGTTTCTTATTCCTGGCTTGAAAGACTTTGATTCACTGAGGCTTTATTTCAGCTTAAGAAATCTCTTGCAGAAAAATCATCAGTACTGGTGAGGGAAACACCTCAAACCAGTTCAGGATTAGACAAACATAGATCAAAAATTTATACTTTAGGGGAAGAGGAAGCCTCACCACGAACCAAGTACTGACAGACTACTGGCATGGCTGGAACTGGGTGTGGGTGAGGAAAAGCATCAAAGAATTTTCTCTAACCTGTTTGTCACCTAGTGATTACGATCATTTGTCATGGCAGGGAACCAGAGCCTTTCCTTGGACTGGTGGACTGTGACACATGGAACTTCAGAGGCTGATTGTGATAAAGCTGCCTTCCTCATGCTGCTCTGGGGAATTAAGTTTTTATAGCTCATGCACCCGATGCTATCGCCCATTAGGATGCCCTTTTCCCTTGCCTGAAATTTTCTCTAGATTAGCAAATGAAGAAAACCTACTTTCCCTTGTCCCAGGGAGAAAACTCAATGCCACTCCCTGTAAGGGGTGCATACTTCACACTGTTCAGTGCGTCATGCAGGGCTCAGTACCCATTCCTCGACAACAGCCAAGCACAGAAATATTAATTTTAACTTTTAAATTATGAATTAAGTTTCTGTGTGGTCAGTGAATTTAAGAGAGATTTGTGTGGTGAGTCCTGCAGCTAATATTTCTCTTGAGAGTTGCAGGGAAGGGGGAAAGGAGACTGAATTGTCTGTACCCTTAGCCAAGCAACCAGCCGTGCATCTGTGCTAGTGTGTGCTGGCAATACTAATCAAAGCACTGCTGGCAGAGCCCTGCGCAGAAAACTCGGGGTTATGGGAGCAGCTCATTAATTTGCTGATCACCATGCAGCTTTCTAAAAACCACTGACCTCTTTTTCATCCGAACTTGACTCTAGCACCCGGACTACAGGCATTGTAGTTTCCCCTGCCCCAGTCCCAGAGCAAGTAAAATGCTTTCTGCTGTTTTAAATGAGAGCCAAGGAGCTGGGTGTGGGGAAAACATCCACGGGTGAACATGGACTTATCACTGTCTTATAGAGCATTTCTTTGACTCTTGGCAGTTACAGAGGGTTAGAACAAAAGCAGCCCAAGCCTGTGCTGCTCCTCTCACCCAGTGAGCAGCACTGCAGGCTGCAGTAAAAGTGTCACGCCAGAGCCCAGGAGGACTCCTGTGGGCAAGGTGCTCCAAGCCCAGTCCTGTCGGCTTCGACTGGGCGAGACTTCACTTGGAAGGGTCCCCCAGGGTGTGCAGAGGGCTAGAGGCTGCTCTGCCTCCTGCTGATAGCCATTCCATGGCCATGAAGACCTCAACTACCAGGCAGCAGGAACAACATTCCAGGCTCAGTGGTAATTTCAAAGCCCCGTGCTGGGCTTGTTCCACAACCTTGACATGAACAAGCAAAGTCAAAAAGAAGGAGGAAATTTCATCTGTGTCTTGCACATAACTGTCTTTCCTAACAACGGCCTTTGCGCCTCCCCTTCCCACCTTTCTGTGGGGATGAATAAAGGGCCAAGAATATATTCAGGCAATACAGGCAAGAGCAAGGGATTCGGGGAGGAGTTTCTGTTCATGGAGCCTCTCCAGGCCAGGGCCTGGCATGAAGTCAGATGCCAGAAAAAACGTGTTTAATTACCTGCATTAATATCCAGGTCCTGAAGCCCTCAGCATTTGTATTTATTCATTTATATAAACGAAACAAGCTTTCCAGAGCATGGCTGCTGACAGCATGTTCCCTTGAGGCCCTTTCTGAGAGAAGCATTTGCCATTTTGGATACATCCATTTCGATTGATTACAATGGGTTGATTGGTTTACAGATGATTAATTGACAACTGTAGAAATCTGCTAGGGTCAGAGCAAACACAAGGAAATGAACATGTGGTTCCCTTTCAGTTCAGTTTCACCTCAGATCAGTGGTTCTTTGTCATTGCTTACATAGAGGGTTTGAGCACTTGATTGGAACAGGGCACTGATGCAACAGAGGAAAGAACTTTATGACAGAGGCAGACACTGGTCACTGAAAAATAAAGCAGGGCCGTTGCCAGGCACCCCAGTGTCTCCTCTGTGCTTCTGGCCTCACATCCACACTGAACTGGGCAGGTCTGCCCGATATTACTTATTTCTCACTGCTATGGAAGTCTAACGGTCAGAGCTGGGAACAATGCTGGATTCTTGTACTGGTCTCTTCCCATCACATGCGCATGGAAATCGCAGCCCCGCCCTGCAGTTCCAACACTGTTCCCACCCACCGAGGCCACCGGCTGCCAGGCTGCCGTCTTATTGCAACACCTGCAAGAGTTCTAACCCTGTTCTTCATCTGAGCACTAAATCGGTGAAGCTGGTCCTTGATGGCTCGATATCCCCCATCCCTGTGACTGACAGCTGCCATGGGATCTCTGTACTTGCCGTGTTCCATAACAAAGCACTGGCTGCCAAGGGATACAGACAGGGCAAACTGCCCTGCAGTCAAGGAGCCCCTGAAAAGAATTGTCTAAGTAGGAACCTATTTTTGTCTGCAGACTTTTCTTGCTGTTCTTTCTTTCTGAAAGAGAATTTGGCATTTTTAATGTAAATGTCAAATTACTGCTGGCTAATTAGAGACCTTAACCCCAGAATTAAGTCCTAGGGTAGGCTGGGTAGAAAGGGAAAAGCCCAGCTCGAGAGGCTGTGTAGAGCAAATATTCACTACCAGACACAAACTGAGAAGGTTTGGGGCAATAGGTCAGATGGAAACAGGCATGGAAAGCACACCTAGACTGCTTTTAAGGATAAAACCATGGCTTTGCAATGGTCAGCAGCACTGACACAGGAGAAAGCTGCCTATCATGTAGCTGAAAGCACTTCGTGTCTTCCAGTCCATGGGGTTTCTGCAGCCCTCTGCTCTCAACCTGTTGCAGCTGCTCCTCCCTCAGACGTGCCAGTGCTGTTCTTCATGCCACCCTTGGTGTAAATGCCGACTGCTCATTCATGGGAATACATCCCGGCTTCACAATGTTCATAAATTATCACCCAACTGGTTACAAGGGTAATTACAAAGTCCTAGGGTTTTAATTTCATTAAAACCCGCTTGGCAACACCGGGAACCGAAGGAGGTTCCTCATGTAGACATTTAATGAGCTAAACCACTTCTGACAGCAATTACACAGCATCTCACACTGATATTCCTTCTTCAGACATGTCATGTGCTTCCTGGGAAAATAATTTCCTTATCCTTCTTCCCCTTCCATTCCTCATCACAGGCTGACTGACACTAATGGAAAATATTCATTGATCCACATGGGATGTTCCTGATGGCCCGTTGGTTCAAGAGGCTCTCTGTCCCCTCCTCTCCACAGATATCTGGCTTGTTGAATAATTTTCTTGTGGTGGGTCGAGAAATGTCAATGAAATATAAACTGAGAGACTGACAGGGAGGAAACGTCATGGCTCAGCTGTTTTCTGCTTGTGTGAGGCTGAACATGCCTGCTGGGTATGAAGGTTTGCATCAGTGCCACTCTGTGGAACTTCCCTTAGGTCTATTTGTGTCTATTTGTCTTTAAATGGAGATGGAAATCCTGTGAAAGACGATGCGTTTATTTGTGCACTGTGGGTACAGAGGCCGTTAAAGTTTTGCACACGTCTTGTTCAAAAAGTCTGGACAAAAGTTACAAGTATTCCCAGTTTGAGAACAACATTTCATTCCTGCCCATAAAAATGTGACAAGGGAGATGTATTTTCTTGGCAGGAAAAGAGAATGGCTTGTTAGCTGTTTGCTTTGCTGACCGTTTGAATTAAATCAGAAAATCAGGACCTCAGGTGTCCCCATGAGCGCTGCTCTGAGCACGCAGCCTGGTCCAGGTGAGAGTTGGACGGGGAGCCTGGAGAGCACATCACTGCCGCTCTGCCAGCATCTTCCCTGTCCAGACAGGGTGGTTGGCTCTGGTTTCCTTGGGGTCTCATCTGCTGTGATCTCGAGTTTCTCTTACACTTATCATCTGTGTTGGGATCACTTTCAAATTGGCTTCCATCAGCAAGTCAAAACACAGATTGATTATCTTGGAAAAGACTCTGCCTAAATGTGTTTAATGTAAATATTTACTAAACAGAATAGATCATGCAGTCACCTCAAAATTGTCCAGGTATTGTAACAACTGGAATAATAAAATCAAACCTACGGTAATGCATTGTACTGGGTTTGCATGGCCTGGTTTTTGGTAGCAGGGGCGCCACAGAGAAGCTGCTGGAAACTTCCACCATGTCCAGCAGAGACAACCCCTGATTGCTCCAAACCTGGACGTGACACTGGCCAAGGCTGGGCCAATTAGAAATGATGGTAACACATCTGTGATAAGAGATTTAAGAAAAACAGAAGTTGTTGCGCAGCTGTAATTGTGACTACAGAGGAGCAGGAGTGAAAACATCTGAGGAGAACAACACGCAGACACCAAGGGCAATGAAGAAGGAGGGGGAGGAGGTGCTCCAGACGCTGGAGCTGAGATTCCTCTGCAGGCTGTGGTGAGACCATGGTGAAGCAGCTGTGCCCCCACAGCCCCTGGAGAACCATGGGGATGCAGAGATCCACCCACAGCTCGTGGGGGAGCCCCACGCCAGAGCAGGTGGATACCTGAGAGGAGGCTGTGCTACTGTGGGAAATCTTTGGAGAAAGGGGCTCTGCTCCCAGACTGGAGCAGCCTGTCCTTGGAGGACTGCACCCCATGGAAGAGTGACCCATGCTGCAGCAGTTTTGGGAGGACTGCTGCCTGTGGAAGAACTCATGATGCAGCAGTTTTGGAAGAGCTGCTGCTCGTGAGATGGAGCCACGCTGGAGAAGTTCCTGGAGAACTGTCTTCCATGGGAGGAACCCTACAGGTGCAGCAGGGCAATGACTCCACTCCCTGAGCAGTGGGAGAAGCCTTGGGTGATGAACTGACCATCGCCACCATTCCCATCTCCCTGTGCTGCTGGGGTAAGTGGTAGAGCTGGGAAGGAGGGAGGGGTGGGGGGAAGGCGCATTTAAGGACTTATCTTACTTCTCATTTGTCCTAGGCTGATTTTGTTAGTAATAAGGTCACTTTATATCTCTAAGTTGAGCTTGTTTTGCCCTTGGTGGTATTTAGTGAGCAATCTCTCCCAGTCCTTATCTCAACCTATGAACACTTTGCCATATTTTCTCTCCTCTGTTCAGCTGCTGAGGGGAGTGAGTGAGTGGCTTTCATGGGTGCCTGACATTCTGGCCCAGGTGAACCTATGGCATGAATATATCCAGAGGAATCTGCCATTACTAAAAAGTACATTACTAAATAACAGAGTTTGGAAATTGCAAGGTGAAATCAGAACAAAAGTTCTGAGGCTGATGGTTTTGGAGCAAATGATTTCATTTCATTCCTGGAAAGACGGAAGTCTAAACAGTGTGGAAGGGGATATAAACATTACAAAAGATACTGAAGAAAGATGCATTCTAATCCTGTAAGAATAGCATGTTTGAAACATCAGAAGTCGAAGGGACAACTTACATTTGGTTACATGTGTAACTATCAGTATATATGTATATATACACATACATATATCAAGCATTCCATTCTAGACCCCTGTTGCTGCAGTTGCAGAAGAAATTAACTCTTAGCTGCTTTTGATTTCTTTCTATTTGATCACCCATTCTCCTTCCTTTTCCCTTGGGTCCTCTGATTGTTAATCTTACAGGTCATGGAGCTTTATTAAAATAACACAGCAGGAAGATGCTATTAATTATTAATAAAGGCTTTCTATATTTCTTTTCAATAATTTAAATTCATTATAGTCAAAGCTGTTACACTAAACACCAGATCAGTTAGTACAGATGGGATTGCTGACAGGGAATTATCACTGTAATCTTATCTGAACTTGGAAGGTGTCCATTAATAAACACTTAAATCCCAACTTGGAATCATAAGGGTTTTTCTTGCAATCTCACATACAGTGATTATCTCTCATTAGCAACCTTACTGAAAGGTCTATTGAAGAGTTGGTGACGCAGTGCCACGGCCTTACAGACCTCCCATGAGCCCTTGTGGAGGGTCAAGAGATCACTCAGCCCCAGCCTTGCCCTTGTTTTCCCAGGACATTCCCTCCCCTAGCAGGGCATTGCCCACTGGTGCATTCCTCCTCAGACCTGCTGCCCTACCATGGAGCTGCAGAGACGTTGGAGCTGTAAGAGGATTAACAAGTCACCCCTCTTGGGAGCAGAACAATTTCTGCTGTGCCTCAGTTTGAAGGGGTTGTCTGTCCCTGGCAGCGAGCTGCTCATGTACCCCAGGGATAGGGAATGCTTTTTTGGCAAGACACCTGCACTGGCAGTGTTGCTCATTAATTTTTCTGCAGGCACTAATTACGTGTCTCAAGTCCTCCTCACTTGCTGTGTCTTTCATGTGTCAGCTCCATTTCTTCCATCTGCCTGTTTCTGTTTCTCTCTTTCCTGTGCTGACTCATCTGCCCAAGCTCGGCAGCTCCTTGGCTGCGCCGCTGGCCTGTGCTGAGCGCTGCAGCAGCCACTCCTCAGCCCTTGGTGCTGAGGCCAAGGCTTGCCCCATGCCAGAGCAGGCAGGAGCAGAGTGCACCTGGCATTCAGGGAGCTGAGAGGGAGCAGGGATTGCACTCCATATAAG
Source organism: Dasyornis broadbenti (assembly GCA_013397935.1). Lineage (NCBI taxonomy): Eukaryota > Metazoa > Chordata > Aves > Passeriformes > Dasyornithidae > Dasyornis > Dasyornis broadbenti. Next base: position 291,873 of record VZRN01000234.1, read on the forward strand.
CCAGAGACAGCTTGCACCAGGTCCAGCACTTCCAGCTGACCGAGGGTTATCCAGGCTGGTATTGAGACCAGCAGCTGGTTTTGGCTATTTGAGTCATTCTTTTGGGAAGCCTGGTTCCCGCCACTGGCCATGCAAGAGTCCAGGGTATCCAGTCTGCCTTGTAGACTCTATCCCCAGCTGACCATGAAGTCCCCCACTTGCAACCAGGACAGTTCCTGTCCTCTTCCCGCAGGCTGGATCCTCCCTCACACTCAGAGGAGGTGCCCTGATGTGTGCCTTCCCTGCATCCATGAGGCAGCATGCACAAAGGCGGGGCCCACGAGCCTTTTCCATGGCTGCAGCAGCTGTCAGAATCCCCTGGGATCCAGAGGGAGCCCCAAATGACATTGCTGGGTTACTTCGTGCCTTTTAACAGAAACTCTGATGCTTGGGAGTGAGTGCCACAGCTATATCTCAACACAGAGTTACCACCACTTTTTTTATTTTTTTATCTCAAATTACCTGCCATTGACTTCAGCAGATTCTTTGGAGCTGTTCCCATGCTGACAAGCGGAAAATCCCAACACTTTCATTGACTACATTTCTATCTACTCCTATACATGTATACAAAAGACTCCCAAACTTCTCCCAGCAGGCTCTGGCTTGGTTTGGAGGAGAAGGGACCCAACAATGGGTTCCTTTGGTCTGTTCTATGGTTGTGGCTCTCCTTTCCTGCTTCAGAGTTTTTTTCTTTTTTTGCCTTTTCTATTCTTCTTTTGATTTTGCTTCCTATTTTGTCTTGTTTATTCCTCTGTAGAGAAGGAGAGTGAGAGAGAGAAACTCCTTTGAAAAGTCTGGTTAAATGAGCTACTGTGGGAGTCCAAACACTCTTTATAGACAAGAAAGCTGGTGGAGAAGCAAGTGCCAGAATATTAAGCTGCTTACTGAATTGTGGCTGCAGAGAGCAGCCTTGGAGTCCACTGAGGAGGGGCAGAGAAGGGGACGCGGACACTCATTTGCCCAGAATTCAATTCCACTCTGAAGCCACAAGCCCAAGCCTTCAAAGAAGGCTTCAAACAGTTGATGTCTGGGTTGTATACAAGCGTGATAGATGCATGCTTTGGGTTCACCTCAGCTATGGCAACATTTGCATTTTGGCTTCGATTACCTTCTCATGAGCTGCACATTTCTGTGTCCAGCTCTACTCTGATCAGGTCTGCATCTGTGTCTGGTCCTGCTCACTCTGGCAGAATGCACATTTGTTGGCTGCTGTAATTTTCTTTTTTCATCTTTTTTTTTTTTTTGGCTGTTCTAGAAGCAGCTGGGCACAAATACGTTTCATTCCAATATCATTCTTTTCATATCATGGGCTTCCAGCTAGTTAGACCTGTGCTGAGGGGGGTGGGAGGTGGGTAGAAATGACATTTCCCTCCAGTACAGAAAATAAACAAATAAACAAAACCAGAATAAGAAGTTTTTAAGAAAGATCCCATCCTTTTTGTGTAACCCCAAACACCAGCTGCTTTTCTGGCACTGCAGCTTCACCTGCTGAATGTGCACGGGAGATGACGCATGGTTATGGAAAGCAGAGGGAAGACCATGGAGAATGCAGCTGCCTCTTCATAGAGGCAATTTTGAGTTCCATGTCCTTCTTCCATTACTGCAGGGGCCATCTTGTGGGAGTGGGCATTGTAGATTGCCCTGACTGTAATTAACCCTGTCCATGAAGCCACTACTGATCTGCAAGTCTCAATGACATCATCCGTTGAGCTTTCCCTGCACTGACAGCACTGTGCCTCCCCCAGCACGGCACAGAAACAGCTCCCTGCACCGGAACAGGTGGTGATGGGGCTCCCACATCTCCGGGAGCTGTGCCTTGGGAGGTTCAGTCTGATGTGCTCGGCCGACGCTGCAGCAATGCACGTCGTGAAAGCCATCGGGAGGTGGTGCTGCCCTGTGCAGCCCCTCAGGATAGATCCTGGGAACTGAGTGGCGTATAGGGTGAGCTAACAAGTTAATACAGAGCCATTGCAAGTTTAAACTAATCAGTGACCCAGAAACTGTTTTTGTAGAGACTGCCACATTAAATTCAAAAACCTAAAAGAGGCTAGAGCATAATAAAAGGGAATGCATTTGCCAGACACTGTTGTGCATACGTGGAAAGAAAGAAGTCCTAGTGACCGTGTGACACAAGGATGGTGAGAACGACTGCAAACAGGTTATGAGGAGTGGGCAATGACGCCTGTGTGCCATTGACTGCTGCTATCCAAACAGGGGTCTGGTGTTGTTCAACAAGGTTTGCAAAGGCTCTGGGGACCCTAGAGAGGTAAAAAAAAAGCATAATGATGCTGAGGGTTGCTCTTGACATACTGCCTTGCTCAGTTTGTCCTCCTCCCAAACTGCAGATGGGCATTTTCATGCTCTTGCAACCTGCACACAGCACAAGTGTCCAGTCACTGACAGAGCTTTTCTTGTCCTGGTAAATCAGCAGCTCCAAATCCCCAAAATGCCTTCACCATGCAACTGCCATCTAAGACCTGAGTGTGAGAGCAGACACAAAATATTCAGTCAAAAGTTACTGCCACAGTGAGGGCAGAGGCAGCTCATGTTAGCTCAGATTGCTGGATCAGGCATAGACAACCTGCAAATGCTCCACAAGTATTTAAAGATTCGGGATAGAGGGAGAGGTTATTCAAGGCGGGTATTTCAGCTCCAAAATGAATACATGAAGAAAAGTCCCCTGGATTTTTCACTGAAGGGTATGCACAAGCTAATTTCAAGAGCTAGAGACATTGGGACACAAAGAGAAGTTGGGCAGAAAGATTTTGAGAGGATGTGTGGTTTGACTTTTAAAAATGAACACAGTTGAGCACTATGAATTTTCCAATGATGTTTATTTTTCCTGTAGCCCACAGACACAGTTGGATCTGGCAACGGAGCAGATTCTTTTTTTCCATGAAGTGTCCATGTGACATTAAGCCCAGGCTAATACTGTCATCAAAGGCATTCAGAGAGGGCAGCAGCAGCAGAAGCAATGGGATATGCTGGGAGAGGCTAGACAGCAAGGCACAGGGGCAGGGAGCACCTCTTCTCCCACTGCCACAGCAGAGACAGGGTGCAGATATGCATAAAATTATTTTTCTTATCTACACCAGACAAACACAGCATCATGCAACACAATCTGCAGCTGAAAGTGGGTGGAGAGCAGGATATGGATAGTTATTGCAGTTCTTGTTGGAAGCCGTGTGTGCAGGACACACAGCCTTAGGGAGAGTCCAGGGAGTAACCAGGTGTCAGCAGCTCACACAGAGCTCCCGAGGGGCATTTGCTTGCTGAAGGGAACCACAATTCTCAGGGTGCATCTGCTGGGACAGACCTCTCCCTTGGAGCCAGATCCACTTGGCTGCATTTCAAAAGCAGTTCAAGTACCTAAAATACCGTGGAAAGAGACATCTGTCTATTGTCTTTGCAGGAGGCGTACTACTGTGGTGTCTCATCAAGCTAAGGTTCCTTCCCAGGGCGCCTTCCCTCCCAGCTCTGGCCCAGACCTGCACCTTCCATGGCACTTGCTGTCCAACCTGGCTGAGAGCAGAACCACCTCAAACATCATTTCTCTTATAAAGGAAAGTTGGAAGAATACCTTCTCCTGATTGCACTCTGCTGTTTGCAATCTCCCCTCCTTCCTCCAGCCCAGGTCCCATACAGCCCCACCCCACACTGTGTGTGCTGTACAGCTGCACAGGGGCAGGACCTGGGCTGTGGGTATGGGAGGGTGGCACACACCCGGCATCGCTCCATTTTACTTTGTTTCACCCAGTCACAGACCTTCCAGCACCCAAATACTCCTCTGCCAAATGGTTCCTGCATCCCAAGCAATCTGCAGCCAGCCCAGAAGTCTCCACAGTGCAGGGTGACTCGTGCACCCCTGCTTGCAGCTGGGACCTTTGCTCAGCCCTAGAGACTGAGAAAAAGGCTTTGGAAAGGCAGGCTAGCTCCTGCAGCCAGCACCACGCCCTTGTCTCAGCCAGTTACTGTACAAATGGACAACACACACACATTATTTACAGCCCATTTTTCACATGATGGAGCAGCTCTTGGCTCGGTCTTTCCTGATCTCTGTGTCACTCAGTAAGTCCGTCCTGCCAGGCATCTGTGACGCCCGCTTCAGTCCCCGTTTGGAGTTGCTGCGCTTCAAGTTCTTGTGCACTCTGCTGACTGAGGCAAGTGTGGTCACATGAAACACATCCCGCACACTGTTCTCCGAGACCTTCGAAGAGCACTCTGCGTAGGCCACTGCCCCAATCTGCCGTGCCAGCGCACTGCCCTGCAGGCCAGAGAGAGCAGGAGGAAGAGGGAACAAGGTTAAGACACTGAAGCTCCCTAAGGAGCATCCTCTCCCACAGCCAGCAGCCCTGCCAGAGCATAGAGGCACCATCAGGGCACAGTGGCTCCTCAGCACTTGTAAACACAGTGCAAGGCTCTGTGAGAGCTCCAGAGGTAAGAGCAGTCTCCTGAGCACAGAGGTGTCAAGCACTGGGCCCTAGGTTACTGGCACTTCCTCATTCACACAGTGCCACCCATGCAACTGAGACACCGGGGCAATCTCCCTCAACTGGACAGTCACCTGGTCTGCTCAACACAGAGCCAGGCACAGCAACAGCCCAGAGCACAGCTGTCCCTGCACCACAGAGTCTGGGTCTGTTGCCAGCCTCGAGACACTGCTGAGTCTACTGGAGGCCACTGGCAGCAGCCCTCAGACACCCAGCCGTGGCTTCCTTTCCCCCTGCAATTTTGCCCCAACACAGAACCCAAGCAGGAAAGTCACTGGCAGCAGAAAGAGCTGTGCTGAACCAGGAGATGCAGAAGGACAACACTCCCCTTTAGCCAGTCCAACTTGTCAAATCAGGCATTTTCACCTGCTTTGAGGAATGACTTTCTGGCTACTAACCAGGTGGCTGCTCAGCAGAGCATCAGCAGTAAGTCAGGGTCTGCCAGAGTTGTGGACAAGTGTGCTGTAAATACAAGCAGCTCTGAGCCCCTGAGTCACGATTAAACCAGCTGCAGATCAAGATCTGGGCAGACCAAGACCAAAAAGGGGGCCACAGAGCACACATCTCTCCTCCCTGAGCCCTGGAGTCACTGCCCAAACACACCTGCTCATGCGTCACAGGGATGAGGCGCTGCTTGGAGAGCTCCCGGAGAGTGTTGAGGTCTGTCCTCATGTCCAGCTTGCAGCCAACCAGCACAATCTTCGCATTGGGGCAGAACTCCTGAGTTTCCCCTTGCCACTGCAGAGGAAATAAGAGGCTCTGGTGTGTATAGCTTTTCCAAACAGGGTGCCACAATTGCTCAGACACTGATTAGCGTATCAGGGCTCTTTCCTGACTGCCACAGGCAAGGATGGGAATGGCCAGAGTACCCCTTGGAAAATTTTATGCTCGCTTGTTCCAGATTATGCCCTGCAAACCTGCTGAGTCCAAGCAGCAGTCTCCTGTGCAAGGCCATGGGAGGCCAGTCCTGGCTGTGGAAAAATAACAACCACACAGTCTGGTGCTCTGATCTGGGACCCCATGTGTCAACATGGCCAGCGAGGAGCTCTTTGTACACTCACACACTACTTATTACTGGGAGCCACATGTTAAAGACATGATGATATTCAGAGCATAGCTATAGCCAGGAAAATTAATTGAAGCAATGGAAGGAGAAGGCCAGGGCAAACGTCCATGTCCTTCATATAAATGGCTCCTTTCAGAGCTCCCAAAATGAATGCCTGATGTCAGCTGTATCTGCAGCAGTAAATAAATCCATCACCTGTGACCTCCCCCAGTGGAGACCCACACAGCTCCATCAGCATGTCAATGCCCCAGTTACTTATCTAGTGGTGCTGAAGTAGGAAGCAGATAATAGACAAAGATTACCCCCAGCTGAAGTGTCACTTGGAATTACCAGTTTCCTGGTGGTTAAGCATATACCCTGGGCAATTAGAAGCAGAAAGAAAACCAAGCCACACCCAAGTCACCACCAAGCCGCAACCAAGCCACCAAGCCCAGTGTCCACAACAGAATGAACTAGGTCGGAAAAGACCTTTAAGATTATCAAGTCCAAAACCTTGCAGGGAAGGGAAGTGCCAAGAATGATCCAAATGTCATTCAACCAGTATCAGACCAAAGCAACTGCAAATTATGAAAAATTTTATTTTCTGCCAGGAGATTATCTTAGGTATCTTCAGGTATCTGCTTGCGAAGGACATTTGTTCCCCAGGACTCAGGCACCCCCAGCCCCTGGGCAGCATGCTGGAGATCAGGGTGCTGCAGCCACAGAGCACCAAGGGCCAACACACCCTCAACAATGAGCAGATCCAGATTCTTTTGCAGTTGGAATTCAAGCACCCTAATTTACATGAAGGATTTGAGCTACAAGGTCTGTTCACACCTGGCAGAGGTCAAAGCTTCTGTAGTGACACAGGGCTCCCTGGTCTGTGGAGGCAACTGTGACCCTCTCCCTGCATGATGGACACCTCTGGGAGCCCAAGACCTGCTGTGCTATCAAGACTTGTCAGAGCGAAGGCATCACTCCATGAAAACTTGCTCTGTATGAAAGGCAGAGCAGGTTGCTTGCACTCCCTCAGATGGCTCTGCCCTTTCAACTGTACATGCTGTACAGCAGCCCAGGCATCAGAAGGGCAGCATTAATAAAGATTTCCTCTGCTGAATTTTTGCCTGAGGCTTGAACAGGAAATGTTAGTTTCCTTATTTGCCTGGTATCACAAAGTAAAACCCATTTCAGCTTCATGGTGTCTTAGGAATTTTCCTCACCGCCATAAGGCTGTGAGCCTGCACCAAAGGAAACAAGGCATCTACTCAGAGGCACTCAAGAAATCCCGTGGGATTTAGGGTTTATTTTAAGTTACCATATCAAAAAAACATCGCCTAACGGCACTCAAAGCATCTGTGAGGCTGTACAGGGAAAGCCACGCACTAAGGAGGGTGGACTCACATGAAGAGTGTGGAGAGAGACATAAATAACTCCCAACCCCACCTAATTATTGAAGGGTTTGTATTTCATTAAAGTATAAGTGATTCACTTGCATTATTATTCTGATGACTCCTAAGCTAAGCAGTGAATTCTTTCAGTCCACATGAAACAACCTCCCTCCACCCAGTCTGCTTGGTACCCGGGACCTGCTCTGGAAGCCAACACTGAGCCATTGACCGATTTATCTGAAGGGACTTTGTCCCCTCACCAGGACACTCCTCAGACAAAGACCTACTTCTCAGCCCTCCCAGCAGCTGAGTAAGAGGCACTTGCTTCCACACAACATTTGTGAGCAAAATGTGGAGAGGCCAAGAGGGCAGCCAGTACAATGTGACATGTTCAGGCCGTGGCCATTCCAGCCCCAACAGCCTGGGGCTCTCTGAGGAGAACAGCCATGGGAACCACTGCTCTGTGGTGCTTTTCATGCCTCAGTATCTCAGAGAGTGTCACAAACGAGATGCCAGCCAAGGCTTCCCCCAGGACAGGATGCAGCTGCCAGATGTTTTCCTGCACAGCAGAAACACAGCTCCCTGAATTTCACAGAAGGAAGTAGAGTACAGCCAGGACCAAGGGATGCAATCGACCAGGAAGCCACTTACCATCTCTCCTCTAAGCAGCATTCTGAGTTGCTGGACTTCAATCCACCTCAGAGGAAAGCCTTGTGAGGAACCTTCTTCCAGAAGTGACCCACTGGAGACCAGCCTGTGGTGCTCTACAGCAGATCCCCAGCCCTGTGAGGCTCTCTGGGACCTGCCAGCTGGAGTATCAGCCTTGCTGAAAGGCACTAAGGAGCAGGTAGAAAACTCTAGGCTGCTCCCACAGAGCACGGCCACTCAGCTCTGCCAGGGCAGGCTTAGGGCCTCGCCTGCTCTCCAGGCCAGTGGCATTGCGCCATCTCATCTTATTAATTCACAGGCTCGAAATTCAGTGCCACAGCTCATTATTTTTGTTGACAAGCTATAGAGGACTGATTGCTGTCTTTTTTGCTATGCAGATGCTGAACTGAGGGGAGAGCCAAAAAACTGAGCACTGTGCTTGCTTGGAAACAGGCACCAGAGGCCACTTCTCAGCTGCTGCAGGCAATCCGTAGTCATTGGTGGTTCTGCTAGCAGAGATCCATAATACCTCCCAAGGTCTTAATGAAACCAGACCAAATGCCCTACATTTGTCTCTGTCCTCACTTTTGTATGTGTGAATACAGACAGACCCCATACACATGCTGCAAGCTACCATGAACTTTACCATTCACTGGGCTCCTTTCAAATGGAAATATCTTGCATTCTGCACAAACCAAGTAGAGCAGCTGACCATCCTCCTCTGAGCATACAAACTCCAGCCAAGGCCTGGCCACAGGGCCATGGCTTTGAGCCCTGCTGGGAGCCTCAGGGCACAGGGACCCCATGGTGGCTCCACAAGCTGCTGCAGAGCACCCCTCTCGCAGGCTGAAAGGCATGGGGGGACTCACCTTCTTGAGCACACTGTCCAGGGTCTCTGGGCGACTGATGTCAAAGCAGATGAGCACTGCGTCTGAGTCCGGGTAGGCCAAGGGACGGACGTTGTCGTAATACGCTGAGCCTATAGAGAAGAGTAGGAGGAGTGTGGTGAGCAGGTCCCATCCCACTGACTGCTTCTTGACCAAAGGGGCAGGCTGGGACCCTCAGTTCTCTCCACCAGGCAGAGCTCTTTAATTCCAGTAAGAACTGGAGAACTGCCACATGATACAGACTGCTCTGCTGAAGAAACGGACGTTAACCCGAGCTTTTGACCAGTGACCAGGCACCATAAGGTTCAGCAGAGTTTGATTTGCAGACAACTTGGTTCCTTTGTTTAGGCATGGAAGACAGAGGTTTTCTCCTTTTTTTTCTTTTATCTACCTCTTTATAGAGTGAAGAGGGGAGTTTTGCCTCCCTCTCCCTCCCTAGTGAGCTTCTGGCAAGTCCTCAGGGAGCTGTGCTGTGGGGATGCTGCTCATGCAGGAAGGAGCTCGGGAGGGCTGCGGTGCCACAGCACTGCACATGCCTCACTCAGCACTCATGCCTGGATTCCATCACTTGTCATGCCAGTGCTGCACTACTAACAGTGGAAAACAAAAACAAACCAAAGACAGGGAATGCTACTGCTATTTTTTATCCTCTTTTGCTGTCATTATACAGGACAGCTTGCTCACATACAGACTGTGAGAATTTATGACAGGTAAAAAATGAATTGCCTTGTTTCTGGATTCATGCTGGAAAAAGTCAGACAGATTGTTTTTGGTATATAAAAGAAGTGACAGGATTTGGTGAATGAGCTATAAATGTGAGGGGATGATTCTGCATTCCGCTGGAATTCTGTGAGCAGGCAAAGAGCCCAGCCTGAATCCTGCATAGCTTTTACTACACACGTGTGGGCATGCACACACCTTCGATGCAAATTTCAGGCACTGAAGTCATTGTGCCATTGTGGTTTTATTTGCAGGGCATTCTGTTGGTGTACACAGATACTTCAGCAAGCAGTCATGGAGCAATCAGCTCACTGCTACTTAAAAACACTGTTTTGATTTAATATTGCAAACACAAATTACTTAAACTTCTTGGAGGGATGAGAAGCAGATGTTTATTTATGAAAAGGGGAAACAGAGACACCAGATCTGTTGTTGATCTGCCTCCTGCAAAAGCAGGATTGCCCACCCTAGGCCGAAAAAGCCAGACACACTTCCTACTGCAGCCCCTTGGGATGTCTGGACCCAGTCCTTTCCCACCCCAGGAGAAAAGTGCTGCCCAGGTGTCAGGTGGCTCCTTGATGAAGTTCAGCACCTGATGAATTATGGATGACGGTGGCTTATGTTTCCAGAAGGATGGAAATCTGCCTGGGCACAAGAGGAGAAAGGGCTAATTCTCTGCAGGAGCTCCAATCCTAGGTCCTGTCTGCACAGGGGCTCCCAGTTCAGGTCCAGCACAGAGTGGGGCACAGTTCCCCAGCTCAGCACTGCACACCAGGGTCTCTGCAAACACCCCTGGCCCCTCTGCAAGACTAAGCCTGGGGAGCAGAGCCTGACACTCCTGCCTCTGCCCAGAGCCCGCGTGGGGCAGGCTGAGGGTTATGGGGAGCCTCCCCAAACCCTGCCCAGTGTCAGAGACTGGTCATCCAGCTCAGAGCATGGTACCAGCAACAGCAGAGCTTCGGTGCTCCGACCAGCGCAGCCCCTGCCACTCCCACACAGCCAGGGGAAGGCACCCTGGAGTCCATGTGCAATTGGATTCCCAGCAAAATTGGCTACAGGTGTCTCCAGCTCTTATGGCCAAAGGCACCTGCACCCCCTGCTCCCGCTGGGGAGAGAGCGATCTCTGTTCCTGCAAAGTCATTGTGAAGGGAAGCAGTCGGGGTCAGCACGGAAGAAACCAGACCCTGATCTCTGCAGAGCCCAGCCCTCTTCCTAGAGGGAAGCTCATGTTCCCTAATGGAAAGGAGCCAGTCCCTGTGGCACCTTGGACAGCTCTGGGGACAGGGAAGCCGGACAGGGAGGCACGGTGAGCCAGGGAAACCCAGTGCCCCAGGCACAGAGATTTCTGACCTCGCCTCAGGTTCACACTGCTGCAGTTCACGCCTGGCAGAGTCACAGCATCCATCGCTCCCTCTGGTGCCCCCGCAGCACAGCGAGATGAGCCTGCCCTGCTCGGCACGGGACCACTTCTGCAGCCAGCACCGAGTACAGCAGCGCTGAGCTCCCGTTTTAACCGAGTTTTCAGTCTCATGTTGGGCATAGGCTGACTGGACGGGATGGGATGGGAGATCCAGTGCTGATCCGCATGCTTGAATTAGCCTGGTCCTTTATCTGAGCCATGCCCTCTCCCCCAGGCACACAGGGGTGTCTGCCTCCAGACAGGGGCCCTAGTGCTGGAGGAAACGTTCCCACGCACATCCTCTCCCTGCAGCGTCTCAGTTTTACATAAACACTTCAGATAAATCGACCCCCTCCCAGCCAAGGAATGCTCCTTTTGTAGGGGCGGTTTTGGCTCATTCAGCACAGACATTGCCACAGCAAACGGTATCATAGCAACCTGCTGCTCCTCAGCAGCCAGCCAGCCCATCAGCAGAGAGCTGACAGCGCTGGTGCAGCCCCCCATTATCCCACAAGACCACCACTGTCTCATCCCAGTGCCAGGAATCACGCTCTCATCACCTGGGACCACAGGAGGAGAGATTCCCATGCTGGCAGGAGGAGCTGAGGGAAAGGAAGCATGAGAACCTTATCTTTTAAATGAGATCAAAATTTGCTTCACATTCATTAACTTTCTGCTCCCACTCCAAAGAACAAGAGTCATCTCTGGCACCTCGGCTGGCAGTTCAGCTCTCAACCAGCGCTCCTGGCTGCAGAAGCAGCAGCTTCTGCCCACCTCAGAAGAGCAACAGAAACCGATGGGGACCCACAGTCAATGCTGCTCTGTGGGGCAGGAGAGTTGCATTGCTTCCAGCCAAGGTAATCCCCAGCTTGCTCTGGAGACATCTCTACTGAATCAGGAAATTCTGTTTGGATGATTAGTCTTCTAGTTTTTGCATCTATTACTTTTTCATTGCATATGACAAAAAAAAAAAAAAAACAAAAACAAACCATCCCCCCAAAATCCCCCCAAACAACCCACAAAAGCCTCAGTGCCTCAAGCTCTTCAGTTTTATTGATTATGAACACTTGTCACATTTCAGATACTCCAGCAAGACACTCCAGAGACCCCCAGTCTGGCACTTCCAAACACATGCACCCAAGGCTGGTGTGTCTGCAGATTCAGCCTTCCTTTACTGCATGAGTCATTCTCCCACTTGGCATCCAGGTTTGCAAGAAACAGGACCTATGTGCATCTGTTCATGATTAAAGAGAAAACTGGAGCAAGCCAACAACCAGCTTAAAAATACAATTGACACAGTTGTCTGAAATTCAGGGATGGATACAAATATGAGTAGCTCCTCTTTCCCCTTGGCTGGTAGATCCTGGAATGCCTGGCACCGCAGCTCAGAGATGCTACTCTAGGGCAGTGGATGGAAATATGCTGTTTCATCATTGTGCTAATCTTCATTTGTTCCTTCTTAGCTGTTCTAGAGATAATGAGCCTCCTCACACAGGCAACCTCCATCCAACAATAGGGCATTACAAACCAGGAAAGCCAGTGTTATTGCAGAGCTATGATCTGCTCTGCAAGGGGCTCCTGCAGCCTTGCTCTGGCTTAAAACAGAGATGAGCACTGCCAGGACCTGAATTTCTCAGCAGCACACTTGTCTTGGGGGGCTCACTGTAAACTCTCCCCAAGAGCCAGCACATGCTGAGGCACGTGCTGCCTTCTGCAGAACTGTCAAGAACAGCATTTGTGGAATGAAACAGAAATTCATCCCAGCTTTCTGGAGGGCTACACTGACAAACTGATAAGTTTTGGGTCACCTCCGCATACAGAGGTGCCAGATAAGCACCGGCCTTTAGAGATGACAAAGGATGTCCACTCCGTCAGACAGATCCACCCATGGTCTAGCCAAGCTCTGGGTAAGACGACAAAGCTGCCAAAGCAGGACCAAATTAACAACCCCAGGACTTCTACAGCCTTCTGTCCTGGCTGGACTTTGACATTTGTCTTGCTTGTGCAACATCACTGCAAACCCCTGAAGTATAGGAAAGGAGGAAACTGCTCAGTGACACAGAATAAACATTCTTCTGGGAAGTGCACAACGACTGAAAAAAAACAGCTCATCAGCTTGGACAATTAACCTCTGCTCCTAATTCTTAAAATGCACGTATAAAAATTAGTGAATTACCAAAGAGCCCAGCTGGCATACCTTCAGGATGAAGGGATTGGTATTTGCATAGGCTGAGGTGGCAGTTCTGGGCCCTTCTCAAGATCTTATTACTGGAAGCCTGCCCCTCAGGAGGAGGCTGTTCTGCTGGATTTACCAGTGGAGGAATCCCCAGCTCTGGCAGGCACAGAGTGCTTCTGCCTCATCCCAGTCCTGGGTCCTGCCTCACATATGCAGCTACCAGTGGGCCACAGAAGCTTGCTCAGGTGCAAACCTCCCTCCAGCAACTATGAGGAGTCTCTAAAAGATCCTTGTAGAAGTCCCTGCTGGCTCCTGGGGAGCATCACGGAGTGTCTGGCATTGAGAGGACTGGGTCTACAGATGCAGCTGAGGAGCCCACCCAGCCTTTTCACAATCATGCCTGCAGCAGCTGACAAGGGAGACAAATGAGGGGCAGAAGTCCTTTCCTGGCACTCTTGCCATGTCACAAGGACAGCTGGCATTGCCACAACCTGCCTGTCACCCTTTCCATAGAGTATAACAAGGACTAAGAGTGGCAACAGCTTCCCACAGTACAGCCAGCACACATTCTGCCTTTGGGGAACACGTCCAAGGGTTGAATGAACACAATTATCTTGATGAAATGTTGCACATTTCAGGTTTACTGTTCACAAGCGTTAGATCCCTCCCGAACGGCTTGGCTGCCAGATAAGGTTTCTTCCCACAGGGAAGGCTGGGCCTATACATTTGCAAAGTTTAATGAAGTGGAGATTTTATCTTCAGAATCTGGGGCAAAAGGAGCAGGCAGAGCAGAGTAGTTCTGTTGTTGCCACAGGAGAGGGCAGATCTCCTCCAGGCTGTAAGAAAGGGGTCTGCACCTGAGCTGGGAACAAACCCACTCCACAGAACACCCTTCCTTGTCTACAAGGTCACAACAGCCAGCAGGGTCAACAGGTTGTCGCTAAAGACACTGTTCCTCAGCACCCCCATAGCTCCCAGGACATCCCATGGCCCCACAGAAGCTGAGCCTCTCAGATCTGCAGGGACAAAGGATAGAGGAAACATGCTGCCCTTGATGTAGAAGAAGTTACCTCCATCCCTGAGCCCCACAGCATTGCAGCATGCCCCCCACACTGTGCACAGCCCAGTGAGATGATCCTCCTGGGCACTGCCCTGCTCATGTCCTGTCATGTCTTCTCAAGGTCCATCCTCCACCCACTTTAGTATAAGCATTTCTGCTGCAACCTTTAAACTTCTGTCTGTCTGGTTACTGACCTGCGTGAGAATGTGACCCAGCTGGACATATTTCTAAGATTAATTATGTATTTGTGCTGAGGCACAACACAAGCATGCTGGTTTTACGCTCTCAGTCTCAACAGGAAGAATGGGAGGACCTCTTTTGATATGGGAAGGGCAGCTCCATGTTTTCTCTGTGCCTCTGAGTGCAAGTAGCATTGAACTCTTTCTGAGACAGAACTTGTTGTTGCACTTTGGAAGAGGCAGCCATGGCAATCATGGAGCTGCACACTGGGAATCCAGGCACAGACAGCCGCAGCATCCATGGAGATGCCATTGCTAAACTCAGCCCCTTTCAGTTCTCTAATCTCATCAACATTCCTCAGTAGTTCCCTTAAAGAAGGATCTGTTATCACAGCCTGTGGGTTCCCATACAGGCCATTCCAAGGCAGACTGTTTGCTGAGTACAGGCAAAGAGGGAGGCGGAGGGGGATTTGCAATTCACAGTGTTATTCTTGTCTTGAAAGCACATCTGCTGAAGAGACAGCGGCTGTGGAGGGCTGGCAGCCACACAGCTCCTCTGCTGTGAGCTGAGCCAGGCACTGCTGAACCTGTGGGCACTGACCTTTGCAACACTGCAGGCTGTAGCAGACACTGTGACTCTCGACCACACTGCATCCTGATGGCCCACAAAGGAAAGAACTCTCCAGGAGCTTTTCATGGCAACAATGACCTTGTGTAAGGCACAATGCCAGGCTGGGTCTCCCACTGAGCACTGGCAAAAATGTTCCTACCAGAAGCAGGCAGCTCTACTCTGCAGCTGGATCTGCATCAGCAAAAGATGCATCAAGCAGCTCAATGGCCTCAGGTCACTCACTGCCCTACCTACCTGCACTTTGAGGCCACAGACACAGTAGGCAGGCAGAGGCTACCAGCATAGTGGTGGTGAACCAAAAGCAAAGAACTGAGTCCAGGCTGCAAGGCACAGTGTAGGTTCCTCCCCATTATTATCGAAAACAGAACAAAAAGTCCGCCTAGGTACAGGGTAAAGCCTCAGACCTGCCAGCATCCATGCTGCAGCACCCTGGCTTTGCTGAGGCACTGGGTAGCAGCATGACTTGAGCTCCTCTCTCCCCTTGCTTGCACCCAGTGCCAGGGAAGGGGCATTGGGCCAGTCCAGTGTGAGCAGCAGGTTCACTGGCAATGCCAGAGTCATGGTTGGAAATGCTCCAAGCACAGGTCCCTGGGAAGCAGGACAGCCCTGGTCCCTGGGAAGCAGGACAGCCCTGGTCCCTGAAGGCTCTCGCTGCCGGAGACCTGCTGAGCACCGCAGTGGCTCTGCTTTGAGCTCCTGGAGCTGGGCAGACCCACAGACACTCCCTGATCCCACGGGGAAAGAAGTATTGCACTGCTGAGGGAAACCTCCCTGCCCATGCATGCCTAGGGGTAACTCAGACCTGAGTCACTAAAACGAAACTCACCCACTCCTTGCAGAGCATCACTAATTTTCACAAGCCATCCACCCTCCTCCACCTGCTGCAAGGAACAAAGCGCCTCCTGATGGGTCCGGGGCACAGGCACTCTGGATCTGGGAGGCACTCAGTCCTTTGGCAACAGCACTCCCAAACCATCAGACATCCGATTGAACAGGAGTTTCCCCCACCACAAGATACCAGCACTTTGCGGAGCACGTGTTTCTGTGCTGAGCATGTTCAGCCAACAGGCAGCAAAAAGAATTTGCCAGAACAGGAGCAAGAAGAGCAGCAAAGCACCGTATCCTCCATAAGGCTCATGAGCAGAGGTGCCAAGGTGTGGCCACTCCCTGGAGCTGGAACCATGTCTACCCCACCCAGCTGGCAGGCTCTGCACCCCTTCCCTCACAGATAAGGACGTCAAACTGCTTTTTAATGGAGGCTTTAGCAAAGAGCATGTTTCCCAGGGGACAGGAGGGATGGGACATTCCTGGCATGCTGTGAAACAGCACCCGAAGCAATTTTACTCTTGTGGTCTGTCCTGAGCTGGGACACAAATGGAAACAAACATGAAATACAACCAGCACCTGCAAATGTTGGAAATGGGGGTTTTCTCCCTGGTATGTTCCTAGATCTAAGGCACATTTGAGACAGTGCAGAGTCCCAGCATTTGCCCTGTCAGAGCACCACAGGTTTCATCCTTGTGAAGGACTCTCAGTACTGGAAACTCTCCAGAGTCACCCTCCAGCCTCAGAAAACTATCAATGGACAAAGAGTAAAAAGACATATAAAGAAAATCAGAGGTCCCAATTCAATTTGGGAGCCATTCAGTTCTCCATCACTTCTGCCCACTCTGTCAATACTCCTCTAATGAGAGTTCCTGCCTGCCAGCTGCCAATGTTACAGCCTGTGTTTGCCCCTTAGCAGGAGGGGTCAATTCAGCCCAAAAGGCTGCATTTTCCAACACACTACTCTCAGCCAGGATGACAGGATATAGGGAGCAGACAACACCCCAGGCTATACTGGGCTACCCATGGGATGGCTGAGTGGCCAGGTAGACTGCAGCCACACTCAGTCATCATAAAGGGAGTTTTCCAGGCCAGACTGCACTTTCCCCAGCACCCACTGCTGAGTGATGCTCAGCTCACTCTGTGCAGCTTCCAGAGTCTCCAGCTGCTTCCTCAACTAAGTGTGGGGTGAGGGGAATTAATAAAAAAGTAAAAAAACAATATCCAGCTCCTCTCTCCAGGTCTCCGCTGATTTCTGGGGGAAATTCAGTTCCAATTACTTATCTAAGAGATGGCGAGCATTTAAAATAGACAGTGTTCCCCTCCTCATGACAGGGTTGCCCTTTCTCAACATCTCCCTTTTTGCTCTTGCTGGGATGGGGTTTATCATGAACAATAAATCCCTGTGTGAAAAGCTGCTTAAAAGAGAGAGGAGGTAGCAGAGAGAGAAGGGGAAGTGCCCATCATTCTCCATGGAGGGGGGCAATGAGCTACTCCTGATCCCTTCAGCTCAGGTGGTTCAGCTCTCTGTTGTGCAATACTTCTTTTGCCAAAGCTCTCATTTGTAAGGGGCTCCAAAGGGTACTGGAAACTCAACAGCAGTTTGCAGCCTATAGCTAAAAATTTCAGTTTGATTACTAGTGAAAATTGCTGTACAGAGCTTTGCAGGATTGTTTATTAAGAACTAGCTCCTGTGTATTTCAAATCAAAGGCAATTTATCTGGAAAAGTACCTGATGAACTCCATCTACAGCAAAGATGTTAAAAAGGTCTGACATTTTTCATTGGAGAAGAGAGAAAGAATCAAAGTCCATTTCCTTTTGGCTGCAGAGATAAATATTAGAAAAACATATCTTTTGTCACAAGGAGAAAAATGAATGTGTGACAGCATCAGATGCAGTTATCAGATACATACATACAGCTTTAAGGACTGTTTATCATGTCCTTTTCTTTAAACATTTGTAAGACCAAAGCAAATAATTCTGGTGAATTCCTAAAAAGTAGATAATGCTTCAAACGTGCTTCCACACCTCCAAAGTTGAAGTTTTTTATACCATACACAGATACTCAAAAGCAAAGCCATTCAGTGCCTAGCAAAGATAACCCACCCCATCCCGTTCCAGGGCTGCAGAAACCCATGGTGTGGAAATCATTGGTGAACAAGCTGTGCGTATACGCTCATGTGCATCCTGGTGACACATGAGGTCGACCACCCCTTAGTCCTGGCGTACCCTGAGCAGCTTCAAGGAACTCTCTGCAGCAAAGGCACCTGGGTCAGCCAGGATGGTTTCACTGTGGCCACGTCTGAGAGGCTTCAAACACACGTCAGCCCAACACCAATCACCATATAATGGCTTCCATGTCATAACCACCATTCTGTGCTTCAAGCAAAGCTCCCAGCCAAGCACCGAGAGCCAACGCTTCACCCACAGCTCCAGCCCCAGGAGCTCCCCAGGAGCCGGTGTCCTTGTGGCTCACATCACAGCACACAGCTTGCGAGCAAAGCTAAATCTAATTCCCTTTTCATCTCATGGAATAAAAATCAGCAAAAGCAAGGTCTCCTGCATCAGGAAGCTCCAGAAGAAGACTCAAACATATTTTAAAGTAAAGCCACTACTCTAGGCAGAGCTACGCTGATCCTATAGCTGCCATTTGATGAATGCAAAATTACAGTAAAGAATCTGAATAAACAACAGCAAAGAAAGTCCTAGGTTATGTTCTAATTCACTACTGTTCTTGGACACCAAGAGGACTTCACTTGTCATCAGGAATCCAGAAATTATGAGAATATGGGGAAAGAGCAGCAGCGAGCATGTGATGAATATTCATCAGCAGAGCACAGCATTCAGCTGCACTGCCTGTACAAAGGAATCCAAATGTAAATTAGAAAGTGCATGTGAACTTTGTGGGATGCCAATATTTCTATTAGCTCTGCATCAAGCACTCCACTTGCAACTCGCGCCTGCACTGACAGAGAGCAAAAGTTTGGGATGGGTCTTGGTGGGCTGGAACAGCTGTGCTTAAGGCTTTGCACAAAACCACAACTGAGGACACAGAGGCGAAACCAAACCAAACCAAAAAGACGCCAGAGAACCCCAGAGGCTCTGTGGCAGCAGGTAATGACAGGCCAGGGCATCCCTGCCGAGGTGAGGTCTCCCTCCTGCAGTAGCACTTTCCCTCCTCCCCGTTCCCCTCCGGCCTCCCTGGCAGCCGGAGCCGGTTCTCTCGTTACTCGCTGTCTCCCTGCACATCGGTGCAGCGCAGAGGCCGCGCAGAGCTGCTGCGGCACTGCGCCGGCTGCGGGACAAGGGAGAGCCCGCCCGGCGCGGCGGCACCGGCGCTGCCCAGGACCAGCCGGGAGGCTCGCAGGGCGCGGGGCCGCAGCCC
>VZRN01000234.1:319238-344062 GCA_013397935.1 Dasyornis broadbenti
CTGATCCGCGGCCCGGAGAGGTCTCGGTGAGCGTCCGCGCCTGCGGCCTCAATTTCGCCGACCTGATGGCACGGCAGGGCCTGTACGACCGGCTGCCGCCGCCGCCCATCTGCCCCGGAATGGAGTGCGCTGGCACCGTCCGCGCCCTCGGCGAAGGCGTCCGCGACCGACAGGTGAGGGCGGCCCGGCCCGGTGTCCCCGCCGCGCTGCGGGCCCCCGAACCGCCCCGCAGGTGCGGCCCCGGCCGACCCCGCCCCTGGCTGGGCCCGGTGCCAGCAGCCCCGGCCGCTCCACCGGCGCCACTGGTGGCCGTCCCGGGGCCGGGACTCCCCCTCGGGCCGGGCGGCCGCAACAGCGCTGAGCTCCCGCCAGGGGCCCGTCCGATCCCGCCCGCGTATGCTTCGGCGGCGACCGGGCGGCGGACAAAGGGTCTGGACAAAGGTCAGGGCGAGCAGGAATCTCCGGGCCGGCCCTGCTGCTCCGGGACGACGGGAGCGCTGCCCGGGCTAAGGGGCCGGAGCCGCGGGGAGGAGCTGGGAGCGGCCGTGTGCCTCAGACCCAGAATCTTTTCTAAGGTTGGACATGCATTTTCCATTCCTGATGCTTCTAAACCTTTCCCAAAGGCTCCTGCCGCTTGGCAGGATGATCCTTACAAGGAGCAGCAGTAATGGTCTTCGGTGTTTAGACTCCTGCTCCTAGCGTGGGCAAGGAGGGCAGGACATGATCCTCATCCCACTTGCCTTGTTGGGGATTCAGTGGTTAGTTTGGGCAACCACAGTTTGGATTTGACTACCACAAAGTCAGAGCCTGGAGTGCCTGTGGTCTCTCTGAGGTTCCTGGCGTGTGCCCAGGTCTGTAGCGAGAGGTGCTGTGCTACAGTCTCCCGATGAGCAGGGTACCGTCTATGGTCTCCTGTCTGAGTGCAGCGGTGCTGCAGTCCCTGCAGACCTTTGCACATAGAGCAGTGTGCACGCACTCACTCTGACATATCAAGGATTGAGGGTGTGATGGCTTCTGCCAGCGTGGGGGTTGATTCAGACTATATTATCCTCTGATTTTAGGTTGGCGATAAGGTAATGGTCCTGGCTAGGTCAGGGCTCTGGCAAGAAGTTGTGAATGTGCCGGCCAGTCAGACTTTCCCGATGCCAGAGGGGATGAGTTTCGAGGAAGCAGCCGCTCTTCTTGTTAACTACATCACTGCCTACATGATTCTGTTTGACTTCGGGAACCTGAGACCCAACCAGAGTGTCCTCATCCACATGGCTGCAGGTAAATAGTTTTCACCAGACCATGCTGAGACTCTTGGTTTCACCATGCAGCTTCTGAATAAGTGACAGGGGTGAGGAAACGATCAGAATGGGGCTGGACTGACAAAATACCGCCTAGCAGAGATGCAGGCTTCGTACTGATCCCATTTCCCAGCGGCTGGGGTCAGTCTCTCCCAGTGCGTCCCAGGCATCAACCTCACCAGGCAGAGCCTCTGTTCCACAGGCTGCTGTGCTGTGTGATTGGTACAGGCAGGGGTAATTTACCTAGTCAGAGGTTTTTCTGGCTGCTGGGGCTGTTTGCTTATAAATCTTTCTCACTGCTGATTTTCAGGTGGTGTGGGAACTGCTGCCATCCAGCTGTGCAAGACTGTAGAAAATGTCACCATTTTTGGCACAGCATCTGCCTCCAAGCACGATTCACTCAAGGAGAGCGGAGTTGCTCACCCCATTGACTACCGAACAATGGATTATGCAGAGGAGGTCCGGAAAATCTCTCCCAAAGGTATGATGTGGTGGAGCGTTTCTGCAACTGTCTTGCATTTCTTTCAATTGCAAAGAAACTTCTTTTTGCTTCCAATTCCCTCTCTAGGTGTGGACATTGTCCTGGACCCACTGGGAGGATCTGATACGTCCAAAGCGTTTAACCTGTTGAAGCCGATGGGCAAACTCATCACTTATGGTGAGCGTCAGCAAGGTGCCCAAACCCAGCACCTGCGTTGGGGGACTGTGTGATGGTGGAATGGGATCCACACAGGAATGCTTTGTGGAAGGGTGCATGGCTGTCAGGGACAATCGCTATACCTGACTGTACTGTGTGTTGCAGTTCTGTTATTTCATGAAGGTCTTCAGGATTCTTTGCCTTAGTGAAACGCTGAGGGGAGTAAGACTTGTGTCTTGTCCCCAGAGCTGTGTTCAAAGGCTCCAAGGCCTCTCTTGCAGTAAAATCTGGTGCCTGCAGGAGAAGCTGGAATGTCCTCATGGAGGAATATTGGCATATCTGCTTTGTCTAGGCTGAGTTAATGCACAGCCTTGCTTTTCTTTTAGAGGGTGTGTGGGTGATGAGATTTGAGGCTACTGAATACTTCTCTCTCCATTCCTCAGCCCTGGAACACTGTGATTCTGTCCCATAGACAAAGCCCTCACACAACCCCCAGTGGGATTCCAGACACTTGCACCAGTGTGCTACTTTGGTTGTCCCAGCTGTTTGCAGCGTGTGATTCCCCTGAAGAAGTAGGGCTGTAGGAGAAGGGGAAAGCTGTCCTGCCAGCCTGGCTGGATGTCACTTGTAACCCTTTTTTACCTCTGCCAGCACTCCAGTCTAGCTGCACTGCTGCTGCCTTAGCAGGGCCAAAGAGAGTAGTTGTTCTACATTTTTGCCGTATGAGTGCTGGTAATCCAAATTCTGCATATCTTGAGTCTGAGGCAGGTGCCTGATTTCCATTAAAGGTCAGCTGGGCAGGTTCTGCTGTGGTCCAGCTCTCAGCTCTGTCCATCACTATGTTGCGGGGCAGTTCCCCTGTGCATGGTCTGAGCTGTTCCATGGAATGCCCATTGCCTCTTGTGTTGTGTTCCAACTTATCTGTGGCTTGCCTTCCTTTTAGGTGTAGCAAACCTGCTCACTGGGCAGAAGAGGAACCTCGTGGCTATGGCTAAAACCTGGTGGAACCAGTTCAGCATCACTGCCTTGCAGCTCCTACACCAGAACAAGGCTGTGTGTGGCTACCATCTTGGATATATGGATGAGGAAGTGGAGCTTATCAGAAGTGTTGTAGCCAAGCTGGTTAACCTGTACAGTCAAGGCAAAATCAAGCCCAAAATAGACTCAGTATGGCCCTTTGACCAGGTGAGTCTAAGCAGTGGTATAGAGTGAGCACCTTGTTCATGGGGGCTGAACTGTTGAAAATGTCTAATAACCATCTGTTCTCAGACATTCAGTGGCTTTTTCCTTTTAAAATATTAAGGGTGGGTAAAATGGCTGGGCTATTCTGCTCCAGTGCACAGGGCTGGGCAACGCCAGACAAGCGTCCCTGTGGAGCAGGGCAGGTGCTCAGCTGTGCTCCTTGGGCAGCAGCAGCCAGGAAGGGGCTGGGTTATGCATCAGACTGGAGTATGCCCTGAGTAGTCTGTACCCCGTAATTAAGCAGACAGATGGGAAGGTTGCTGCTACCCTTCCAAGAGTGCAAAAGAGCCCAGGCAGTGAAGCAGAATGAGGATGTTGGAAAGGAGTGGCAGGTTTTTCAGTAGCTCTGCTCTGTTCGGGGTTATTGCCTCGATGTGTCCAGGCAGAGTCAGGCTCTTCCCTTGGAAATCCTATGCTGGGGAAGGACTTGCTGCACAGGAGCAAAGAACTTGGTGATGATCAGTCAGTGTTCATGCCTGAGAACTAGTTTGATAAAAAGGCTTAAGGAAAACTTTGGTTCCAGGCCTGGCCCAGGTGCTTAAAAAGAATGATAATAATGATAAAATTCTGTGCATATATATTTTGTGTAGCTAGTAGAGGCTTTGTCCTCCTGGCAGATTGCCAGGTGCCTACAACTCCCCTCCCTTTGGAGAAGAAGCTGTGATGACACACACTGCCCTTCCACATTTGTGTGAACAGAGCATCCCTGTGTGTGTTAGGGTTGGTGTGTGTTAGGATTGGTCTGTGTGAATTCTTGAGGATAGTTTCTTATGGGCCTGCTGGGGTAGTCCAAAAACACACCTGTGCAGAGGCACCTGAATGCTTGGGACTGGTTTGAACTGCAGGGAAAGCTGCCCCCCAGCTATCCCTCAGACTGGTCTGGGGAGACTGAGGAGCTCGGGAAGGGCATGGACACACTCTGCAGTAGGTGGGGGTCTTACCAGCCTCCTTTTCCTTCCAGGTGGCAGAGGCTATGAGGCAGATGCAAGAAAAGAAGAATGTTGGAAAAGTCATCCTGGTTCCTGAAGCACCCAAGGAAGAATCTAAAAAAGCAGAGAACTAAGGAGAAGAGATGTATGCAGATTAAGAATTCATGGTTTAACTCCCTGATCTCTTTGGGACCTGGAAATGGACAGATCAGTACCTTGCATCTTTCACCAGTACAAGAACATCATGGTTATCGTTCAGATGAGGTTTGCATGCTCTTGTTGTGACTGACCCTTTGCCAGATTTGCCTCCTGCTCTCTCTTTTGAAGCCTGTTTATTTCATACTGTTTTCTAATCCCTTGTTTCTCTACTGAATTTCCAGACTAACCTTATTTTTCTCGGGCAGTGAGGCTGAAGCTTCCACGCAGGTGGTGACTAACAACTGCACAGCCTGTCACTGTAAAGTCATGGCGCCATGTACTGTAACAACTGCCAAGTATCTCTGCAGAAACTGACCCCTGCTGAAGTGTTTTTGCTGTCATCTTTGGGAAGCCTGTTCAGCAGAGGATTGGCCAAATGTAGGATGTTTCCTCCACAGCCAAAGGAAAACCACAGCCAGCCTAGTTTAATCTGAGCAGGGGGTTCTCTTCTGTTCACACTAACCCGGTTCTATTCCCTCTGTAGGCCACTAACACGGTCAGATAGTAACAGCTGATGTTGTCTTTGCCTTGACCATCCTGGCAATTTGGAGTCTATGGCATATCGTACTTCATTTGCAGTCACTTCTCTGTGCAGTCAGTAAATGCCCTGACAGGCTGGGCTGGGCTGTGTCTGACTACTGAAGAAAAGTTTCAATTAGGTAACCTGATCTTGTCCATTTTCTACTTCCAAATTGTATAGAGAGATCTGAACAGTGTCTGATTCTTAGAGACCATGAGGACTCAACTGTGTCTCCAACGACTGGAACAATTGATGTTGGCTCTGTGCTTTATTATGTTGGGCTGCAAGTTGGTATTGCTAGGGCTTCATCCTCGTGTTTGTATTTCCAAGGGCTGCAGTATTGAATTGGACTTCATCAAGATGGAAACAAAATAATCCCCTGTTCATGTTTTGCGCTGTGCTCTGTGCACTGAGGAGATGTTGCAGTTTGGGAAGTAACATCAAGAGCCAGTCCTGTGGGCCTGGGCGGGCTCTCCCTGTGGCACACTAGTGAGTAAAGCTGTTGCCAGGGTAGCAGTCAGATGATAAACAGCCCGGCTGTGTGTCAAGCCTCTTGACCTGCACATTCTGAGCAGTTTTCCATTGTTTCCTAGCTCACTTGCTGCAGTAGGGCTTGATTCTTCTTCCCCTGGATCTGTGTCTTGGGGTTCCAGTGCTGAGAGTTTAGGAGCTGCCTCGGGTGCTCCTCCTATACCAGAACTTTGTTTCTCTTCTACTTTTCTTTCCTTCTGTGCATTTGGAAACAGAGCTGTTTAGAGACCCAAGCCCAGCTCTGTGAGCACCTTGAATCCTGAGTGATGCTGCCCTTCCCACTGGACCCTGCTTGCAGCCTTGTGCAGCTCTGGTGCTGTTGGTGCTTGCTTGTCATGGACTGTAGGTGTGGCGGACTTTGGGGCATCATTGTGGGTTTGAAATGGTAAACCCAAGGGCACCAAGAAGAGCTCCCCATCATAGAAGAGCTCAGGCTCCAGAAGCAAAACCTTGAGACTAGAATCCTGCTTAACTAGTCCACAGGGAGGACCCAGGGCCCAAGAAGGGCAGGTACTTGCTGGGCACAGGATCAGGCACACAGCTCCTCCGCCACCCAAGAGAGCCCACGCCACGCAGGGCTGGGGTTCCTCTGTGGCTCTTTCCTCAGCCTGCTCCAGCGCGGCTCCTGTCTATCAGTGCAGCTTGTAGTTCAGGTGCTTGGGCTCAGTCCAGAGTTCTTTAGAAATGCATAGGCACAGCCTCCAGGGGTCTTGCCCTGGCTAACTTTATTGCAACAACCCTGTTCCCTACAATCTCAGAGGCATGCTGAAGCCCCTCTCATGGATCCTTGTCAGTTCATCTCTTGAACTTCATAAACACGGGCTGATGGAACTCATAAGCACAACTTTTTACTTTTCTGAATCCAAAATCTTGCTGCTTCTTTCAGCCTGCCCTGTCGTGCTAATTTAGATTAAATCCAACTGTGTCTAATGCTGCTTTACCAGGTGTGAAAACAGAAGGACTGTCTAAATTGCTGAAATGGAAAGTCTGGACCTGTCCCTCTGAGAAACTGGACTTCACCTTGATGACAGGGCAGCATGCTCAAAAGGCACACAGCCCCACACATCTTCCGGTTCTGCATGACTGTGAAAGGGAAAACTATTATGGTATGTTTCATAGTAACATCCTCTCCCTGCTTCATTCTGAGCCAAGCATGTGCTCAGTGCCTTACATGGATGGCCTTGGGTCAGGTGTGGTACGGCTCTCACAGCCTGGGAGCAGCTTCCCATCAGACCCCTCTGACCTGCTGCCTCCTGGTGCGCCACAGGAAACAGCATCTCGGTGCCTTCTGCTGACATGACTGGGAAGTCACTGGAGCCTTTTCCATTCCGGCCTTTCAAAGCATTGCCAAAACCCTGTTTTGACTCTTATTTGCTCTGTTTTGTGAACATTGGTGATGTTGTTGGACTTTACCTGAATTAGCTGTTCTCTCCCCAGGTGTTCCAGCCTTTCCAGGGCTGACCTGGTGGTTCTGTACTCCCCAGGCCATAAGCCTGTTGTAAAACCCTTGTCTCCCCCAGGGCAGCTGTTTGGCTCCAGAGTGAGCCTTGAGTGAGGCTTTATCAGCTGCTCCAGCCTTGGCTCTCTGGAAACAATCCCAGCTCCTGGCTCGCTTCAGGTAGCTGCTCTCACGTCTTCTACGTAGAAATTCCTGAAACCCTTATCAAGGCAGGAATGCTAAGCAGCTACTGCCTGTTAGAGTTCAGCACTGGCTATTTTGTGTCTCTTGGTAGCAACAGTGTTTTCTACAGAAAGACCAAGATTAAATGTAACCTTGCAATCCTCTTCCCTTTCACAATGTTCCGCTCTAGGTGAGTGCGATTGGTTGTGCTTTGGTTTTTTACTTTCGTTTTTTATGGGCTAGTAAGTATAGAACCTATGTAAAACAACTTCAAGTGTCTTAATCAAGTTAACCAGCCAGTTTGTATACTAAGGACCAAAGCAAAAAAAACCAAAACAAAACCCTAGAATAAAAATCATTCCATTCAGTGTTGCTTGTTTAGGGCAAAGTTGTGCTACTGAGGAACTGGGGGATTCCTATACTTAATCATGTGTGCCATTCCAGAAGTGCAATTTAACATTTATTTTACTGATTGTCTGACTCAAAGGGTGTGCCATGTGGAGTCCAAGTGGAAATGTAAGGAGTTGATGAGCAGAGGAGGCATCCATGGCCCTGGCTGCTGTGAGCGGCTCAGCAAGGGGGGCCAGTGCAACTGCCTCTCCTGTCATTGCTCAAGTGGCCTCCCAGCCTGGTGCCGCTGGTCTTGGACAAAGTGTAACTCCTTTGCTATCACCAGGCAGCAGTTGCCACATTTTTGACTCTTTGGTTTCTCTGAAGCTCACTTGTGTTGCAGGCTGACTGCAGGAGGGGAAGGGAGCAGAGGTGGCCTGTGCTTGTGCAGAGGAATGTGGCCCCTGCAAGTGCTCTGGGAAGGAGTTCAGCTCTATGTTTTGTTTCTGACACCTGTATTAAACTAGAATTAATTGGCCAGGGAGAAGTAAGAAGCCCTGTGTGTGTCAGGCTTCAGCTGGTGCAGGTGCAGCTGGTGCAGCTGTCCTGCTGACAGCTGCTATCATAGGTGTTAAACCACTCTGGTTGCCTGAAGTCTCTGGTTTGCTGAGCCCTCGTGATGGCAAAGTGTTATTGGCAAGTAGTACATGAGCATGATGTGAAACGTGTTAGACTCTGAGTGAGCCTCTTACAGCATATGGTTTGGTCTGTACTGTCTGAATTGTGTTGATTTGCAGATATGTGATAGGAGTGATGCTCATCCTACAGACAGATAGCAAATCTTATGTTTAAAAAATATATTTCGCTTTGTGTGTGTAACCAAGTTGGATAGAAAACAACTGCGCCACTGCTGTTTACATGACTACAATGTGTACTGCTCCTCTGTCAAATGTTACCATATGCCTTATGGTTTCAAATGTTAATTAAAAGCATAACAAAACCTTCCACAGTACGCTGCTCAGGTTTCTGTTGCCATGAGCCCTCTGCCCACAGTTCTGGGCAGGTTCAGTTGACAAATTGTAACACTCCCACCACGAGGAGATGCCTCTGCTCTCAAGAAAAACTGTTAATTGTTGCCTTGAGTGTTTTTACTAACACCCTTCCTGGAAGGCTGCCACAGTGAATTTTGTTTGTAAAGCCCTTAGCTGGGCTCTGTGCTTTGTGTCTAGGTGTCTCAGTAGCCAGGTGGGACCAAAGTGGGTGCCTGGGCTGAGGGTAAGGCAAGGCATGAACAGCCACTACCAACCATGAGAATAAATCCTGTTTATTTGTATTTCTGCACTTAGAGACTGTCCCTGGGAGGCAGGTGTTGTGGGTGCTGAAAGCTGTTAATGTTCTCAAGAGAGCACCAGGTCACCTGCTGGCCTCAGAGCAAGGTCCTGGAGCATGGCGCTGTCTCCTGAGGCCTGAACTGTCAGTGTAAAGAGCTCACACTAATGACAGTTCATCTCTGGCCCAGGCTCTGGCAGCAGCTGAGCTGGAACCTGCCTATAGTGGCAGGAGGTGGAAGAGACTTCCAGAAGCTGGGGCTGGACTAGGTGCAGACTCCTGCCTGGGTTTGTGTCATGCTGCTGAAAGCCACACGGGGCTCAACCTGCAATCAGCTCTGTAACTGGCTGGCAGGACACGCATCCAAGAGGAGCTGGAGTTTCTCGGAGGCACTGATCCACATTGAGGCCTGCATGGAGCAGGAATGGAGATGCTGCTGTTTGTTAATGCGCAGATTTCAAACGCTTTTTCCTGAGCTGTCTCTGTTAAGCTGCAGTTTTCTCAGCAGGAAAGGAAGACGAAGGGAAGCCACAGGCTGTGGCTGTGGGAGAATCACTCAACATGCAGTTTCTTCAGCACTGTGCCAACCTCCCGGAGATACTGGGCATCTGGGTAGCCATTCCTGTGGGGCAGAGAGGGAAGCACTGCTGATGTGCCAAAATCACAGTGGGAAGCAGCCCTTTATTTTTGCCCCAAACTTTCAGCAGGGGCTGAGAGTGAAAGTCCTGCTCCTGGGATGTCCTGTTGCCTGCAGGCACAGCTCGTACCCAGTGCTGGTTGCATAGCACTGTCATGGGAAAGGCTATAACTGAACAGGGCCCAGAATCCTTGTCCATGGGGAACTTACGGGTTCCCACACCACTTAAGGCTGTGGGATGGGCAAGGGCTTTTGCTCCAGCTGGAGGGTGCCAGAGCTGGTCTGCCATGCCAGAGCTGGTCTGCAAGCTGAAGCACAGGGAGGTACCAACTCTGTCACTGTGGGAGGGTGGAAGAGCCATCCCTGCCAGGATCTGTTGAGCTGGAGCCCATAAATCTCCTCCTTCAATTGCTAAAACACCCACAACCATACCCAGAAGCTTAGGATGAGCTGGGTCATACCTTGCTTTACCTCCATCCCAGGAGGTTTTGTGTGGGATAAGGCCCCATGTTACTCTTTCCTCTCCATTGCAAGACTTGATCTGGAATGTCAGCCCACGTTCAAATGCTTTCTTCAGCAGCGTAGCTGTCTTTTGCCCTTCCCTGTTGTCAGGCAGGAAAGCACAAAACTTTCCCCCTTTGTAAGGCAGTCCTGGACGAGGGTCCCCGACCTTAGAACAGGAATAAGATATTTCAAACAATTGCTGGAGTGCTGTGCCTATGAGGGGATTTCTAAGGTTTTGTCTAACTTGAAAACTACACTGATGACCACAGGCCCCATGGGCTGGTAGTCACTGTCAACTAAAACCAGAGGTGACACATGTTCTTGAGAAGCAGCAACCTGCTCAAAAACCTGGTGTGGAGTTTTTGCCTTTCATAGGTCAATACCTCTGCTGCTTTGCATGTGGGGCAGGAAGCTGTGGCTGCTCTTTCCCCCCAGCCACCCTGACAGACTCCCCTGTGTGGGCTGCAGTGAGATGGGGAAGCCTTGCGGTGAGTACCTACCCCCTGCACGCCATCAGGGATGCTGTAAGCAACCTGAAGTGTTGGATCTCGATAATATCCAGGCAGGCTCTGAGACAGGGAGGAGATCTTGAATGTCCCCAAGATCTTGCAACTTGAGGCAGCTGAGGAGGATCTGCAGCAAGCTGGTTGCATCCTGTCTGCTGCAAAACATGTCCTGCACAAGGCGTGACCACAGGAGCCCTGGCAGGTCACACCTGAGCCCTGGCAAGCATCGCACTGGCCCAGAGGGATTGTTCTGCTTTCCTGTCCAAGACTGGGGTCTCTTCTGTGCCGTGATGGGAGATCAGGCTCCTCCTGCTCATTGCTCCTGCTGCTTGGGAGCTGGCCCCCTCCCTGACCCCTGGGCTCTGCTGTGGATGCCTTTTGGGCCACAGCTGGTGGTGGCTCAGCAGCTGTGGCCCTGGACAACCAGGTGGGCAGAGAGTGAGGAGCTCCGTCAGCTGCAGGGACTGGACAGTGCTGCTGTCCCTTTGCTTCATTGTGGCCTCCTCTGCTCTTGTCTCTTGGAAACTGGAATCTGTCAGGTAAGACTTGTTTTAGCCGGGTGGTGTCAGGCTCCCCCAGAGACAGTTTTGTCTTCTGCTGTTCCTGGGCATCCCTCAGACCAGAAGGACTCAGCTTATCCCCTGCACCAAGGCTCAGAGGGCTGCTTCCTCCTCTCCCAGCTCCAGAATCAATACACCTCCTGGCCTCCTCCTGCCCCCTCCAGGGACTGGAGGACCTCTTTTCCTCAGCCTCTGGCATGCAGGAAGCCCTGACCACATCTGTAGAGTCTACTTTATTGCTGATGTCCAGGTGCTGTAGGGAATTCAGGCTGCCAGGAAGGGCTGCATCCAACACTGCGTCCTGGCTTCTGCTTGGCTGGATGACACTGGATTGCCCCGTACTCTCTGGTCCAGGAGACATGGATGAAGATCTCATGGCACAGAGCCTCCTCGAAGAAAATGTGTGGAAGGCCTCAGTCACTCCTGACAGCATCTCCTTGGGGAAGGCAAGATACAGCTTGTACTTGTCTTTGCTGAGTCCAACCTGGAGGGATTTTCCTCGCAAGAGGCTGCACAGTTCACTCAGGGCACTGTCATCTGGACCATCTACAGCGAGCTCTGAATAGCTCAGACTCTGACACACCAAGTCAGGGCATTTCTGCACAAGGTCTTCCACCTTCCATTTAGCCTGGAACAGCCTTCTCCTATCTGCTGCCTGCAGCGTCAGCACTGTGCTGTCCCCAGCGTGGCGCTCTGAGATGTGCACCCCTCCTGCCCTGGTCAGGTCGTCAATAGTAGCATGGCAGACATCTTTCAGGTAAAACCACTGCAGAGAGTCCAAGCTCATTTCCTCACTCACTTTGCTGCTGCTACTGTCTCCAGAGCTGTTGCTTTCCTTTGACCTTGGTAGGGAGAAGCTATTGGACCGTCGCAGCAAGGGCTTGGATGAAGAGGATTTGGAGTCTAAAGCAGAAGACCATGTCACATCACAGGTGCTGGAGGTACCAGCGAGGGAGTGGTGCCCAATGGGACCTGAGCCCTTAGAGTCCTCAGGATGCTGAAAAGTGCTGCTTTCTTTGCCCTCAAAGGGAAATATCATCTTTTGTCCCCTAAGTCTGACACCTCCTTCTACATGGTCGCTTTCTGTGGGGTCGTTCTGCTGAGGCCCTGCTGATGACCGCAGAACCTTACCTGTCATGGAGGTGGGAGGCTGATACTGGTGGGTCAGTGCTCTTAGTTCACTCAGACCAGGAACATCTATCTCTGATGAATGTTTCCTAGAAAGCTGCACTTGTCCTACTGGTGGAGAGTCCTGATTCAGTAAGAGGTCCTGGCCAACCTGAGACCTGTCAGCTTTCAGGGCGCTGAAGTTGGCAGCTAGCTTGAACTCACCCTTTAGCACTGGCCTGTCTGGGCTAAGTCTTGTGGCTGAAGTATCCACAGGCACTTTGGCCTGTTGTAGTGCAGCCTCTGTGGTGCTAGAGGTTGCAGGATGTGAGGGCTGAGAGCTGCTCGGGCTGTCAACCATGTGAGCAGCACATCTTCTGGTGATGGAATCCTGAAGGTACTGCTTGGCCTGGGACACATCAACAAGGTTTCCAATAAGATAAAGCTGCTTCACATCCTCGTGACAGAGCAACTGGGGATACAGCTTCTGCAGCTCATGTGTCAGAGTCCTGAGTGCCTGGCTGTCCATTCCCAGCCCTCCCTTAGCAATCTTCTCCTTGCGCAGGCTCACCGCCAGCTGCTGGTAGAGCTGCTGAAGGGCCAGGTGGGCCTGTCGCAAGGCCTCCATGCCCCCAGACAGACCTCCAGATGGTTGGAGGTACAACATGGCAATGTCATCGCCGCTAACATCCACCACATCCACGTGATGTTGGTGTAGCACACCTTGGTACTCAGCAGCACAAAACCTCTGCATGTACAAGTAAATGCCCAAGTCCATTGCTAGGGAAAAGTCATCCACCTTCTCCAAAAATTCCACAGCTTCCTCATCCACTGGGCTCTGTGGTGATGGGACTTTAGCCACCATTTCACACATCTGGACCCAATTTGGCAGCTTTGCTGTCTGTTGTGCTGACTCAGTGGAGTCAGGCACTTGCCAGTTGTCATGTACTCCCATCTCTTTGGCCCCACGGTTGGAGTCTGGCAGGAGAATGTCCCCAGTGGCTTGGCTCCTGAGGTTCAGGCTGCCTAGCAGGTCTCTGCTGAAGGTCTGCAGCTCAGTGAATGGTCCCTGGACTATGCAGTGCATATTCTTTGAGTCGAAGCTGAACCGTACATTGCTGTAGTCTTTGTGCAAGGCCCTCAGGAGGGTTTTGCCCGTGGGAAGCTTGCCATAGTCAATTGTCAAGCATGCACATGTGAAGATCTGTAAAGCGGATAGCAAGAGAGTGAGAGAGCAAGGACCAGAACCAACTCTTTTCAAAGGCACAGAAGAAGACAAGTGCACCTGGCCCCTGCATTACTATGACAGAAGAGATGACACAGAGTCTTCCACCTCCCTCCCTCAGCATTCTACTTTCAAGAGAGATGGACCCTGACACAGGCAGGATCAAAAGACCCAGACTAAGCAACTCCTTGACCTTTGCACTTGTTAAAAGTTTTCTGCAAACAAGGAATCGGAGGGGGAAATTGCACAGAGATAGGGCCACATTTCTACACACTGGGAACTCTCCAAAAAGCCCAAACCCAAGAAATCCATTATTGTTTTGGCATCTGAAAGGCAGTTGCCCTCTTGTCCTTGCAGAGTTTCAGTTGCAGATCTTCAAGCAGTTTTGGCACCACACACTTGCAAAAAGGTCTGCAAGGCCAGGCTAATTTCCATGCCATTGTTTTTGGGGCTCAGACATGAAAACATGAGATATGGCTACTGCCACAGTCTCTTGATACTGGAAGGAGAGGCAAGAACTCTCCAGCACTTCCTAGACACCAGCATATCTGTATCCTAGGTTTTCTTGAGGAGAGAGGAACAATACACTGTACACCCAGCTGATGACATGGCAGAGGCATCAACAAGATCCCCCATGTGGCACCAGATGGACTGGGGAAAGTGCCTGTTCTCTCCAGCCTATCTTTCATATGACAGGCACAAATGCCAGACGACTGAGTGCACAGCCTGCCTGGCTGTCCCTGCGCTAATAGCACAGAAAAAAATCTTAATTTGAATATGAGTGAAAATGGATTTTAGTGTAATTAAGATGAAAGGAGAGAGTGAGGTCTCCCTTCCCAAGCTGTCTGCCAGGCTCAGTCTGTGTGGGAGCAGCTGGGGCTGTCATGGCCTTCCATACCTCATCAGGGCTCAGCTCTGCAGCATGAGGGGTCACCTCCAGTGGGTATCGAGTCCTTCCGATTGCCAGCACATGGTTTTTCACCTTCAGGATCCTCTGGGCCACTGGTGGGAAAAGCCACCCAGACCTGCATCAGCCCAGCCAAGGGGCAGCAGAGGGGCTGTGGGGCTGGGGACAGTGGGACAGGGGATGGGAGGGCTGGGTACAGCAGGACAGGAGACAGCAGGACAGAGAATGATGGTAGAGGGGACAGCAGGACAGGGGGCTGCGGGACAAGGGAATAGTAGGGCTGGGGATGGTGGGACAGGAGACGGTGGGACAGGGAATGGTGGGGCTGGGGATGGTGAGACAGGCCAGGCCGCCAAGGGTCCCGCGGGCGTTACCTTCTGGCGCCTCAAAGGTGATGAGGGCGCAGGGCGGGGTCCCAGGCAGCACCCGGACTTCGGCAATGTCCCCGCCACCGTTGCGGGAGCGCAGGAAGTGAATGGTCAGCTTGTCGGCCACCCTGTCGGGAGGCAGCTCGGCGGGGAAGCCCTGCACCCGCACCGTGCGGCCTGCCATGCCCGCGGGGGGCGGCTGCCCGGGCCTCGCTAACCCGGCAAGGCCTCCCGGGAGCCCCGGCGGCCGCTCCCCGCCTCGCCGCGCCCGGCCCTCGCCCTCCCGGTGCCACCACGCTTCTGCGGCCCCTTCCCGGCCACGGCCCCGCCGCCGCGGAGAAATGAAAGCGAAAGCCCGACCGCCCCGCCCTGGGCCCGCGGCAAGGCGCGGCCCGGCCCCACAGAGCCCGGCCGGGGAAGGGCCCAGCCTCTCCCAGGGTCCTGCAGGCAGCGGTCGGCCCGGCCCGGCCCCTCCCCCACACGACAGACACAGTGCTCTCAACAGATGCTTTAATTTCCGCTACGCCCGCGGGCTAACGGACGAAAGGAGCTCCTCAGCCTCAGGCTGACGGGACTGGCCAGGACTAGCCTGGAGCTGGCCAGGACTAGCCCGTGTCCTCCACGAACACGGCCACCCCTGTCCGCCCTGCTGGGACGTAGGCGAGGGCATCCACCTCCCCGCCGCCGCGGCTGGCCTTCTGGAAGTGGATCTCCAGGGTGTCTCTCATGGACTCCTCACTCAGCACATCGGGGATGCCCAAAAGCAGGACAGTCCTGGGGCAGTGGGAGGGCTGGAACTGGGCAGAGCAGGAGGTCAGCTGCAGAGCAGTGCAGGGAGAGGGGCTTCAGGAGCCCCCCAACCTGTGCTGCCTCAGCCTGGGCCAGCAGGTGCTGTTTGCACAGGGTTCATGCCCTTACCTGCAGGTTAGTGACGTTTCCATTCATACATGGTGATATTTTGACTTTGTATTCTCCTCCCCTAATAAGCACCTGGATATGTCCTCTTTCAATCAGCCGCTCTGCCACTGCATATGGAGAGGAAAGCCCTGAGCTGCTCAAGTCCCAGGCAAGCTCTAGGGGAGGCTATGTCCCTGGTACAGGCACCTGACACTGCCCAGCTCATTGCTCAGTTTATCTGCACCAATACAGTTTAGGGGGAGGCAGGACAGCCTGGGGCTCACTCCACCTTCCCTGTTCCCCAAACACAGCTTCATCTGCTCTCAGATTTTCCCCCAGAGCAGGCTGGGCTGCTCCACCCTTGCCAGTCAGCTCAGCTCAGCACACCCCACACACCTCCATCCTGTGTGAAGGTCAGCACCACCTGGCCAGAGTCATCCAGGAACTCCCTGCTCTCCACCTCGTTGCCCCCATTCTTTGTCTTGCTGAAGAAGAGCTCCAGCTTGTCCAGCAGGTCATCCTTGGATATGTCCAGGCTAGGCAAGTCAGACACAAGGATGCTCCTGCTGCTCTGAGTCAGCCTCATCTGTGGATGGCACCGGCGAGTCAGTGCCAGGGTAGGACTGGCCCCAGAGCTCAGGGGAGCAGCACTGAGTGGAGCTGGTGTCAGTGCCCTGGCAGAGAAAGGCTCAGACGGGGGAAACAGTGTGCCCAGGGCAGCTCCATGGCAGGGGGAGCAGGGGTCCCACGGACCCTACCTCCAGGGCAGACGGCAGCATTATCTCCACTGGCACTGCCTGCACTTGCATTCTGCACCAGTCGAGCTTCTCCAGTTCCTCCCCAGAGTTCAGCTCCACCATGTGCTCCCTCATCTCTATGATCCTCTGGGCCACTGTGAGTAGGGAGAACCCTCAACACAGGGGAGTGACTGACCCCTCCCAGCGCTCTACAGGACAGGACATGGCACAGCAAATGCTTTGGGGAGGAGGCACAGCCCCACACAAGACCAAGCAGAGGGGCAGCACCAAACTCTGGCACAGGGAGGGGACACAGGGCAGGCCCCAAAATGATCGAGCAGGACACCTGGCCGGGGCAGTGCTCTTCTCACACTTACCGGATGCCTCCTCAAAGGTGATGAGAGCTGAGCTCCCTGGCAGAGGGTAATGGATCAGTGGTGTGAGCATCAGCTTGTTCATGTCCTCCTTGTTTGCTATAAGTCCCTTAAAGATCATGTTCTTTTCTGGCAAGGCAGACAGCATCTAGGTTCAAGTACAGACAGCACATGGAGGAGACTGCATGCTGCACAGGGCATGTCCCTGTCAATCCACGGACTAGAAATAAACTCATGGCTCAAATAAACAGCAGGAGAACCTCAGCAGAGACTCTTCTAGGGTCTGGCTGTGCCTGGAATCCCAAAACCAGGACCGAAGCTCCTGCCCTAGCAGAGGAGCTGCCTGCTAGCAGCAGCTGTTCCAACCATCACACAGTGCCCAGCTGCAGCCTCTCCAGCCAGGCTTGCACCCTTGCCAGCAGACCCAAGTGCCCACACACACTCTATTACCATCATAGGTTCACTCCAGAGGACCGTCTTCTTCCATTCTTCCAGTTTATTTTTCAGGACCTGCTTCTCCTGTCTCAGTCTGTTGTTCTCCTTCTTCGCAGCAAAAATCTGTAAGGAAGGAAAGAGTGTGTTGTAGGGAACAGCAAGACACGAGGGGCTGCAGTAATTTCTGTTCTGAGCACAGCACTATTCTTGGGCACACAGCTCCATCCACACCATTCTCCTGCTCTTGACTGCCTGCAGCCCTGTCCTGGTCTCTCTCCTTTGAGGACAGCCCTCCCTTCGCCGCGGCACGGCCTCAAGGCACAGGCCTTTTGTTTCCCCTGAAACCTCCACTGGATCCCAAGCAAGTGATCTCAGAGCAGTGACATGCGTCTTGCAGCCCCTGCATCCCCTGCCACCTTCCAAGCCTAAGACACTTCCACTGAACACCAACCTGGTGGGCTCTCTCTATATCTCCACTTAAAGACATTTGTTGTTCAAAAATTTTATTAAATTCTTCTTTCTTCAGCTCTTGTGTCCTTTGGTCTGCAGCTTCCTTGGCCATTTGTAGCTTTGCATGGTCTTGCTCCAGAACACTGTAAAGCTCCTGTGAAAAACACCATCAGACAGCAAGATGCTGCCGACATTGTGCCACCCCACCAGCCATCCAGCCCCAGCACAGGCTGCGCCTTTGGGAATGAGCCTGGATCCCAGGGAAGACTCTTCTCCATGGGACTACTCCTCTCGGCCGCCTTTGACTCATAGTCGAAGAAAAGACACTCGAGCTCCTGGCCAGGGTCGGCCGTGCGGACCCCGGGCCGCTGGGATCCGGCCGACCAACCCGCTCTGACGGACGCAGCCGGACCCACCTTGCACCGCTCGATCTCCCGCCGGAGCTGCTCGAGACTCTCCGAGCCGTCATTCTGCGGGCCCTCCTGGGGGAGCAGCCGGACGAAGGACTCCTAAAGATAGGAGGGGTCTCAGCCGCGCTACGACAACCCCCCGGCCCGCAGGTCCCCGCGGCTCAGCTCTTCCTCACCTCCTCCGGATCCATCCCCGCGGCGCTGGTGGCAGCACGGACCGGAGCCCCGGTCCCGCGGGGTGCCCTGCCCTGTCCGCCGGGACCGCTCCCCCTGCCTGGTCCCTGCCGCTCGAGGCCCCGCGCCTGCTCCTGCCTTTCGCTTTCCGTTTCGCGGCTTCGCCCCACCCCGGCTCCCGCCGAGCGCAGCCCCGACCGCTGCCCGGGGGCGGTGGAAGGTTGGGCCTGCCCAGCCCCGCCCGACACCCATCACCGCAGTCTTCCTCCCGTTCCCCGCCCCCGACTAACCGGCCTTCCCTGAACACCCACCCATCCTGCCAGGGACAGACCAGCTAATAAATACATAAATAACCTCTTCCTGCCCCACTCTTGGATTTACACCCCAACTCAGCCCTGCTGGCCGGGTGGCCAGCAGCCAGCACTGCCCCGTTCTGGAACTTAACACCCACGGTCAGTCACCACACGAACCACCTTGCACTCAGCAGACACCTAGAATCACCCATTTGCCTTCCCTCTCTCATCCTTTTTCTCACAGGGGTCAGCGCAGTTTTGGGAATAAGAGACTTCCACTCCGGCAGGAACATCAACCACCCTGCACCCTGCAGAGAAGGGAAGTGCAGCCCCAGCCCCACATGGAGCAGTCCCAGAGACGACACCTGCACCCGTGGCTCTTGCTGCACAAGGCTCCACAAACGTGCTGACTCTCACCTGGACTGCAATGACTTTCCCAGTTCTTAGAGACATAGCAGGCATGACCATAGCACAGACACCACTGCTTATTTGTTAAATAATAAAAAGACATAGTTTTTAATAAACATTTATTGATGCAACTTCGTTACACCCTTAGAATCGCAGCTTCTGGAAGAACCACTTATTCTTTCCGGTTTTGTACCTGAAAGAGAACACATAGGTTAGAGCAGGATATGTACTAGCAGATAACAGCACCAAGCCTGTACCTGAGCTGTCCCAGACAGACAGAATGAAGCACCCAGCTCAACCAGAGGCAATTCACCTGGTCACTTTGGCCTAGGCTACAACTAAACCCACTTTATATATTGAAATTGCAAGGAAAGCAAGTGCCAGGTTCCAGATTTCTCATGAAGGACATTTGCACTGTGGCAGTTTCCACCCCAACAGGCGCAAGCGCAGGACATGGCAATTCCACCGGCCATCTCACGTGGAGGGGAGTCACCAGGAGGAGATGGCCTCGGAGAACAGCCCTGGGGCTGCCTGAGACATTCTGTGTCCCACTGAGGCCACACAGCTCCTTCCTCTGAAGGAGCTTCTGAACAGAAAACCATAAAGATGAAAAACCCAAGCACTTCCATGCAAAGCGTCAGCACTGCCCTGGCCCACCCAGCCCAGTGATAAGAAAGAGGATGAACTGGCAGCATGTTGTCAGATCATCCTCTGGCACCTGAAAGGCCCTGCACAGGCTTGCACGATGCTGCACACACACATGCAGTGCTGCACACGATGCTGCTACACACATGCACAGATGAAAAGAACATGCTCAACAACCATGTATGGAAGGAAGTTGGGGCAGAAGCACCAACTTAGGGACTCACCAGCTGTGACACAGCCACACCAAGTCCTCACCCTGGGGATGAGCACCAACACCACAGAAGAAATGAGCTCCCAACTCACCTTTCCTCAAATTTCACTTTGGCTTCACGTCTTGCTTTGCGTTTCAGAGCAGGATCCCTGAACACATCCTTATTGACCACTGTTTTATCCAGGGGAATATCCACAGAATACCTGGGCAAGACAGCAGAACGGTTCAAAAGTGGCACAGTACCTGGCACAGGGCTGAAAATCAAGTGGCGCCTGAACTAATCAAATGCTCATACTAGTGACAGGTCAAGGAGCTACAACTTGTAAAGTCTCCTCAGTTTAGGCACCACCAAGTCACTAAAGCAGTCTCAGTTCAGCCTATAAAGAAAACAACTGCTCGCTTTCTGAGGGATATGCAGCTCTGTTCAATGTGGAGCCTGGGAACTGCTCTGGGAGCTCTGAGGCGCAGTAAGAAATAGCTTTGACAGCCTCACACCCTCACAGCTGTCTAAAACTGCTCATCTGCTGACACCCCCGAGCAAAGGGAAGATCAGAATGGCTGCACTAAGAGCCAGCTGCCTCATTCCAAAAGTTCATTAATATTTCCACTCAGCCTCAGACCCCCACCTCCCTGTTTTTACAGAGCCCGAGCCTCACATTCACTCAGCCACGGCATTAACAGCCCTGATGACTCTCAGTAATCAGTAGAAAACGCAAGAACCGCAAAAGCACCCAAGACTCCTCCGGCCCTGCTACTAGCAGCACTACCGCGGCCGCACTCACCGGGTGGGCATCAGGTGGTTGTAGTTGTAAACCTTCACGAAGGACTTGATCTTGGATCTTTTTGCGATCTTCTTCTTGCCCATGGCAGCAGTCACCTTCCGCGGGTAGCGGTCAATGCCGGCCACCAAAGCGTGGCTGTACGGCCGGTCCGAGGTGCCATCATCGATGTTCTGAAACAAACAGGCCGCGGCGGCGATGGCATCGAGGAGCCGCGACCGCGCGGGTCCCGCAGGACCCCTGCCCTTGCCGCCCCCCGGGGTTCCTGCTCGGCCCAGCACGACCGCGAGCACGACCGCGAGCACGACCGCGAGCACGCGCGCTCGGCGCGACCCCGCCAGCTCAGCCTCACGCTCACCTTCACGATGACGGCCTTGCGCCCCGAGTAGCGGCCGGCCAACACCAGCACCACCTTCCCCGGTTTCATGAACTTCCCCATCTCTGCGGAGCCAGCAGGCGGCAGTCAGAACGGGCCCGCGCCACGTCCCAGCCGCCACCCCCGCGGATGGCGACGGATGCCGCGCCCGCCCGCACTCACCGAAGCTCCGCCGCGATGGCGCCCAGGCCGGAAGAGAAATGTAAACCGCACCCCCACCCTTCACGCCCGCGACATGCGTCACTTCCGCTGCGCCAGCAAGAGCCGCTGCTGACAACGTGTGGCGGTGCCGAGCATCCTCCACAACGCACCCCGCTCGGGCACGGCCGTGCCGGGTGTCCGCCCCTTCCGCCCTCCCCGGGCACGGCGGTGCCGAGTGTCCGCCCATCCCCTCCCCGGGCACGGCGGGCGCTGCGTCACAGCCCCGGTAACAGACAGAACACACGACACGGCGGCGGGCTCGAGCCACAGATACTCCAGCGGTATTTAATATACCCCGCGGAACAGCGGGATGCGCTGACTCCCGCACAAAAGCCTGGAACAAAGAGCTGCGTCCGTTGGACAAAGCGCCCGGCAGCCCAAAGAACATAGACTGTGGAGCCGCTGGAGAAACCCCGGACGACCTCTGGATCTGCCACCACCTTCTCCTACATCCACCCGGGGGAGGTCACGTCCCCTGTGACCGGGCAACCCCCAAGGTACCTCAACACCTGCCAGCTCCCTCCTCCATGAGGGATCGTGTGTGTGCATTGTGTAGACCAGAGACTGTGAGAAATAATCACAAAGAGTTCAGCTGCTCAGCTGCATGTCCCAAGGGCCTTCCCCCACCACTAGGCCCCGTGGCCAGGCCTCTGCCCCCCACCCAAACAGTCACTGGCCACTGGGCAAGGCAGTTTGGCACGAGAGCAGCAGGGAGGGAGCAAGGTGAGATGCTGCCCAACCTGCGGCCTCCAGCCGCTCTGCAGGGGCAGCATCGGACAACACACTTCCAGCATCACGACACCCTAAGATTGCCCTAAAAGCAAATACCAAAGAGACAAATTTGGTCTTACAAAAGCCAGGCTTCTTGAGCCCAACAGCTGCCTACTAGTGGAAAATGGATGATCTACAATAAAAAACACATCAAAAAGCATCTTTGATGTTTTTCAGCTGCCGAACAGCCAGGTCAACCGGGAGGTTGAACTTCAAGTTGCTCAGGCGGCTCAGAAGGGTGAGCGCACTTTCGAAGCCTGTGTTGGCCATGTAGCTCCAGGGCTGGTAGTGAGACTGAACCAAAGCTCCAGACTTGCAGATGAGGTTGAGCCATGAGACCAGGCGCTGCTCGTTCAGCGCCATGCACACCAGTGCCTTCAGCTCTGAGTCCGCGCTGCGCTTGAAGGGGCTGTGCTCTGTGAGCACTGTGTGAATGGCTGTCAGCAGGCTCTGCTTGGGGGTAGCCACCACTGCTCCTGTCACAGGCAAGGCGAAGGACTGGGAAAGCTTGCGAGCTGGAGATTCCACAAAGGCCTGTCCATTCTTAGCGTTGTAATACTTGACAAAGAGTTCCCAGGGGTGCATGGTCTGTGGCGAGGGCGTGAACGCAGGAATCAAGCATGCAATGGGGGCCAACACCAGGCTCATGCCTGGGGAAGAGGCGTAGAGCCCATGAGCCATCAAGTCCCGCAGAGCAACTGTCAGTTCCCTGCGCACAGCCAGAGTCAGTTCATCTCTGCCTCCAAGCGGAACGTCCTGCAGCTCAGAGGAGCAGATAACATGCTCTGCCTGCTGGTGTTTCAGGGCAAGCTGCCTCACCCGCTCCACCGACAACTCCAGATTCTTAATTAAGGGGGAGAAGTCCTGGTTGTTTTGGTCCTTCTGCCAAAGGGTGCGAGGGATCTGACCTGTGGCACAGCCAAACTGGCTGACAGCAAAGATCTGCAGCACAGCCAGCACACGGCGCATGAGCTGCAGGCCGGTTTCTTGCATCCTTCTGGCATCTTCTGGGTTCACTGACCAGGTTAGAAAAGAGAAAAACATACTCCCATTAGGGAGTCAACAACTCTGCTTGTTCATACACACAAAGGGAGTGCAAATGTCTGCAAATTCCATCAGGCCAACATTCTGACTAGCAGCAGATGCCTCATGCTACATTACTGCATTTTCAATATGTTCATGGGATATGGAGGGAAGTCTCAAACTCTTAAAGAACACTGGATCCCCAGCACACTGTACCTGCTCACAGAGCTCAAACTTGGAAGAGCACAAATTACAGTGCATTTTGCACCAAGAATCAGCAGTCTCTTCCTGACCCCCACTGAGGACTAAGCCCACCCTCTGTGCCATATGTTCAGGCTCTGTGACTACTCTGAGGATCCCATGGAAGGAGGGTAAAGGAACAGGACACAGGCCTTCAGCAGAGGGACTGCAGAAGCACAGAAACCAGCTGCCAGGAAAAAGCAGAGAATGACTGGTTTGTGCTTGTCAAACCTCCAGGGAGGAGTGGAGCTTTGCCGGCAGCGCTGAGCCCATCAATGCCCACCTCTGTTCCCAGAAGGCCGTGTGCTGGGTTTGTAGGAGCCTGCACAGTCACAGTGTCCATCTTCTGCCTTGCCAGAGCTTCCAACTTCATCTACAAAAAGGATTTCGCATCAGTATTACACATTTGTGAATTTGAACTGCATATCCCAAATATTAAGGTGAACATTCCTCAGAGTCCTCTGGACCTCTTTTGTCTCTCTATTGATACTTTTCCTCACCATCGGTTTAGAGACATTTGTACTTTCCTGTGACCCAGAAGCTGTTCCTGCATCTCCTGACATCTGTGACCTCCCTCCTCACGACTCTGTCAGGGAATTCCAAAGCAATTCAGTCTGCTCATTCAAAAACACATCACTGACCCTGAATGAAGTTGATGAACATTTCGAGGTCCCTTATCTGGGTCTTCAGTTGTTCCACCAGCTGCTCCTTCACCCTGGCTGGATTTACAATCTGTGCTATGGCAGCATCCACCCGCTGTCGCAGTTCCTCTGGAGAGAGCGTTGCAATATCTTCACTCAAGTCCATATCCAGTTTTTTTATCAACTCATTTATAATCATCTGTAAAACACAAGTGAGCAGCATGATTTCACCATGTGGCACTGCTGCCCAGGAGTTTCAAATACTCCTTTCCCAGAGATTCCCTCAGAAACAGGACACCTTTGCTGCACAGAAATAATTGCAAAAGACATGGGACAGGTTCACACATGTAGACAAACTCCTGACACACTATTATAGCTGCTGGCGAGAAATACAGATTGATGAGCGCCTACCATCTGTAAGACGCTCACAAGAACCAGAAAATACAGCAGGATTTGTGAGCCTTACCCGTTGTCTTTCCATAACCACAGACTGTGGCAGAGAATCATAGCTGCCCTCTTGGTAAGCAAAGGTCTCTAGGTCATCCAGCTGTGTCTTGAGCTGCAGGATCAGCTCTTTCTGCTTCTCCTTCTGGACCTCAATTTGCTCCTGCTTCTCTCGCTCACCCTGAAAAAAGTTATCAGTAAATAACATCAAAGACTTATTCTCATATCTAAGCCCCAGAGAACAGGATTATGACATGAGAAGTGTTTCCTGCAGCTCAAATACTTCACTAGTGAGCACTGCAAACCAGTCTGAGAGAAAAACGTGTCTGAGTACCAAGCAGAGGTGGCAGCTATATCACTTCATATGATAAGAGAGGGGAAGCACCTCTCCAGACTTCCATGTCCTGTCCCACAAGGCCAGGATCCAGGAAGAAAGCCAAATAACATGTACATATCACAGATCCTCTGAGTCACTTGTGCTGTACCAGGGCGTGGAGTAGTGACACACCACTCAAGGCTCTAGGGCACGTCCCTGCGAGCTGGCTCCAGGTCACCAGGGACAGGTGCATGTCTAGTACTGAGCTCTGTGCAAACCCCAGCACCGCGGGCAGTGCAGCCGCTGAGCCCCTCCCGGCAGAGGGATCGCAGTGGCCGCTAACAGGCTTCAAGCCGGGTCAGGTCCACAGACCGATCCTGGGGCTATACCCAGGAAAGGACCCCTCTGCCCTGCCGCGGGCACTTACCGGGGCGGCGCCGAGACCATGGGGAAGTGGCGCGGGGCAGCCGCGGAAGGCGAAGTCCTCGAGGTCGCGGAGCAGGCGCTGCTGCTCGGCCGGGCCGGCCCGGGCCACCTGCCGCAGCCGGAACTGCACCTG
>VZRN01000234.1:344203-382323 GCA_013397935.1 Dasyornis broadbenti
CGCCGACCGGCGCCCAGCGCTCGCCGGGGCCCAACGAGCCGCCCTCCCCCTCCATAGCCGCCGCTACCGGCACCACGACACCGCCGCCATCTTGCCGCCGCGGGGCGGGGCCAGGGGTGGGGCTAGCGCGCCCCCTCGCGGCCCAGCGCGGTGACTACGGCGGCCCGAAGGGCGCCCGCCGAAGGGGGCGGGGTCAGTGACAGGGCCGCGGGTTGGCTGCCCCGGGACTCGCGCCCGCCAGCCGCGCCCCCGGCCCGAAATAGCGCGGGGAGGGGTCGGCACTGCCATGGCGAGGTGAGCACAGCGGGGACGAGACTGGCAGCGCCCGGAAGACATGTACGGCGCTCGGTGTCCGGCTGAGGCACCACCCGACAGGACCCTCCGACCTGGAGCAAAGGCGAACGACGCGGGGCCAGGCAGAGGGGAGCGGACACAGGCAGGCCGGGCCTCGCCGACTGCCCGGCCAGGGCCGTGTGGGGCGGGAGACGGGAGCCTCAC
Source organism: Dasyornis broadbenti (assembly GCA_013397935.1). Taxonomy (NCBI): domain Eukaryota; kingdom Metazoa; phylum Chordata; class Aves; order Passeriformes; family Dasyornithidae; genus Dasyornis; species Dasyornis broadbenti. The sequence goes on from VZRN01000234.1 coordinate 344,702, forward strand.
GCGGGCACTGTCCACCGCCCGGGCGGCACCCGCCCGGCTTCCACTGCTAGTCCCGGGGTTCGGCCCAGGCAGAGCCCGTGTCCGGGGTCCCTTCCTCGCCTCCACCCTCCGTGCCCCGCCAGGACCCTGCTGAGCACTGCTGGGCACCGGGGAAATGCCCGCGGGTGATACCCGCTGGTCTGCTCTTCCCCAAGGCAACCTGCAAAGACACTGTGGTATGACCGCCCGCGGTACGTGTACCTGGAGTTCTGTGTCGAGGACAGCACGGATGTGAAGGTCATCATCGAGGACCAGCGGCTGGTGTTCAGGTGAGCTACCACTGCCCTGCCGACCGGCATGGCCATGCTCTAGGGGTGGTTCAGAGGACAGCATGTGTGAGAGGACAGCATGCGAGGCCCCAGGCCTCTCCTAAGCCAGGTTGTTATGATGTTTTTGGCAGCTGCAAAAATGCAGATGGTGTTGAGTTCTACAACGAGATCAACCTGTATGCCAGGGTCAACTCCAAGGTGAGGTTTCCCACCAACAAACTGTTCTCCAACAGCCTCTGTCAGGCTCTGAGTCAGAGCCAGCCCGTGCAGTCTTGAGCAGCACTGCTTTGCATTGCATGCTGCCTATCCTGGGCTTCAGTGGGGTGAGCGTGAGAGCCCTGACCCTGGGGTTGATACTCACGGTGCTGCCTTGCGCCAGAAACAACCTGTCTCTGTGGTTCTGTGTCCCCCACAACCTGTATGGGACTGAGCTTTAACCCTATGCAGAGAGGAACCTGGTGGACACTGAGTCACCCCTGATCTCTTGGCAGGACTCACGGGAGAAGCGCTCTGACCGCTCCATCACATGCTTTATGAGGAAGTGGAAGGAGAAAGTGGCCTGGCCACGTATCACCAAGGAGAACATCAAGGTGTGTGTGGTGCCTGGCAGCCAGGACCAGCCTCAGCGCCTGTGCTATCCCCACTCAGCACCTTGTGGCTCCTAGGAACTAACCTGCCCCCAGGACAGACACAGAGGCCCCCACAGGGGACCCCAAGACAGAGCTCCCAAAAAGCTTGACCTGATAATCACCACTAGTCCACAGATGTCTGCCCTCCAGGAAGGATGTGGCACCCATTTTCCTTGACCCATTCAGGCTCAGAACCAGTGCCTGCAGGCAAAGGGACACTCCTGCTTCCTGCCCTTCCCCCATCTGACAAGGCCCCTCTCCTGTGCCGGAGCTGCCCGTGGGCTGTGGGTCCCTGTGGTGCTGCTCCCCCTTTCAGGGGATGCTCTCTGTGCCCACAGCCAGCCTGGCTCTCCGTGGACTTTGACAACTGGCGAGACTGGGAAGGGGACGAGGAGGTAGAGAGGGCCATGGTGGAACAGTACGCAGAGGTGAGCTGGGCCACTGGCCTCAGGATCCTGGGGCACATCATGTGGGTGCTTGGGATGGGGGGATGCCAGGCATTTGGGGATCCAGCTGTTTGTTTCCCATCCAGATGCTGGAGAAGGTGACAGAAAAAGGTCCCCCGCCAGCCATGGATGACCTGGATGTAAGTACCACCTGCCAGCTGCTTCCTTATGCCTTGCCGAGCACAGCCCAGCCTCAGCCTTCCTCCGGCTCCGCGACACTGGCAGCAACTCTTGCTACACCCCTCGGGCAGCCTATCCTAGAGCCAGTGTGGAAACGCTCTCCGGGACAACTGGCTGGTGCCACCGGCTGCGACCGGGGCTGGTCCGGTCTCGGCCCAGTCCCTGGCACCTCGCTCCTCCCTTCCGCAGGATGACTGAAGCCCAGGTCGCCCGGGACACCGCGGCCGCAGGAGGCCACCCGGTGCACCGGTAGCACGCACCGAAGAGTAGCGCGGGCAGGGTTCTCCGAGGAAGCGGGGCTCTCTCAGCTCGTGTCTAGCCCCGGGTAGCGCTCCCGACCCTGGGCGGCGGAAGCGGTCCGGTCTCCCATCCCCGGTCACTCGCACGGGGCAATAAACGTGAACTGCCGCAGGTGTCTGCTGTGCGCTCGGGTTACCGCGGACGTACGGGAGCCATCCAGCCCCACCGGCGGGAACGCGCCTGCGCGTCACTCTGCAGGCTCCGCCCGCTCGCGGCACGGCGGCTGCTGCTGCCGCCAGTCCCTGTGCGTCCGCGGCCGCCAGTCCCGTGTCGCTTCTGCCGAACGGTCGTGATGGTGTTCCGGTGCCAGCGGGACAGCTGGGCCCAGCAGGTAGCGTCGGGCCGGGGCCGGGGCGTTCGGCAGGCCCGGGCGGGCCCTCACGGCGCCACCGCATCTGTCTCAGTTCACCACCAGGGTGGTGTCATGCCGGGCGGCGGAGCTGCGGCCCGAGGGCGGTGGGGAGCCGGTGCGCGGGTTCCAGGTGGTGCTGGAGGACACCATCCTCTTCCCCGAGGGCGGCGGGCAGGTACGGTCCGGGCCGGGCGAGGCGGTAGCTGGGCCGGGGCCGGCGGCATTGACGTCCCGTGTCCGCAGCCGGATGATCGCGGCTTCATCGGGGACGTACCAGTGCTGCGCGTGACTCGGCGGGGCCCCGAGGCCGTGCATTTCGTGCCGGTCGCGCTGGAACCGGGTGCTGAAGTGCTGCTGTCGCTGGACTGGGAGCGCCGCTTCGACCACATGCAGCAGCATTCAGGTCCGTGCTGGTACCGAGGGGCGCCCGGTAACACCCCCCGGGGGGTGCTGGCGGTGCGGCCTTGGGCGGGAGGAGCGGTCAGCGCTCAGCTTGTCCGTGCCTTGGTCAGGGTAGGGAGAAACCCGACAGCTCTGTGATTACAGTCTGTTCCCGGGACTGCTCGGGGCAGCAGGTGTCCCTTTGCGAGCTCTCCTTGGCTTGTAAACAAACCCACCGAAAACAGGTTTGGAAGGGAAAGTTCAACCTGCTTTGCAGCCCCCAGTATGTGCTGCAGTGCTGCTGGCACCCGAGGCCCACGAGGCCAGAGCTGTCTGCTTGCTGCTCTTGAGCACTGGCAGGAGCTCCACAGTGCCCAGCACTCGCCTGTCGTGGAGAATGTCAAGAAAGACACAGCCTGACTGAAAATACGAGTGGCACTCAGAGCTAGTGCTGCACGTCTCTTCCAGGACAGCATCTCATCACTGCCATTGCAGAACAGATGTTTGGATTCAAGACAACTTCATGGTGAGCAGGATAAAGGTTTATTTTGAGCCCAGTGTTTTCTTGTTTGGCACGTGCCACCATGCTACCTTGCACAGAGCCTGAACAATGAAACACCGAAAGCAATTTGGACATTTCACTTGAGCTGAGATGTTGCTGGAGAGGTGACTGACCTGGAGAGAAGCTGTACAAAGTGTTTGCTCTGTCTTGTCCTCAAGTGTTTGGTTTCCATCTGGTGCTTTGAACATAACAGGGAGAGGAGGGAAGTCTGGTTTTTTTCAGTCACCACATTCCCAGCAATGGGATGCTGGTGCTGCACAAAGGGACCTCCCAGCTGGTCTCAGCTACAGCAGGAGATGTTCTTCTTCGGTGCAGGGAGCTGGGCCGTCAGCGAGCTGTCATTGAGCTGGACACCCCTTTGGTGACAGCAGAGCAGGTCGAGGCCCTGGAGAAGAGCGTGAATGAGAAAATCCGGGACAGGGTCCCTGTAACAGTGAGGGAATTGGCTGCAGGTGACCCTGAAATTGAAACAGTGAGTGGTGGGAGAGAACTGATGATATTTGTGGGACCAGAATAACTGAGCACAGATGTCACCTTGTTTGTCACTGCTCTCCTCTGCCAGGTGAGGAGCCGGGGACTGCCTGATGACCACGTAGGGCCAGTGCGCATTGTGGACATCAAAGGCATCGACTCCAACATGTGCTGTGGGACTCATGTCTCCAACCTGAGTGACCTCCAGGTGGGCAGCTGCAGCTGGGCTGCCTCTGGGAGCCACACTTCACACGGAGCACAGCTGAAGTCCCTAGGATCCACAGGCTGCTCGAGTCTGTCCTGAAGGGGAAGGGGGTGGCAGCAGCCCCAGGGAGGGTCACACACAGGCTGGCAACCTCAGGCTCTTTTGTTTCCTTGTAGCAAAACTCAGCCCTGTGTGCAGCAGTGATGTTCTTGCACTGCCAGGGGTATTGGCCGTGTACCCTCTGCTTAAAGCTCTGATATTTTTGAGTGTTCCTCATGGATGAGAAATCTTCTGTGCAAGGAAATAGCGATAAAATTCTAGACCTGCCTTTAAGTATTTGTACCTTCTCCATCATTGGCTGGAGTCTGTTTGCCAGCAGAGACATCCAGATGTGCCCTGTAGAGTGAATCCCGTGGCTAGAGAATTGCATAAATTCCACTGTACTACCATCCCTTTTTTTTCATATGTTGACTTTAATCAATTTGTTTTCACTGGCAGAGAGCCAATATTCACCAAAAGACATAATCTGGCAGGAACTGACCACCTGTGTGACTTACTAAAATGCTATTCTGACCAGGCTGATTTTCTTTTTAAGGTTATTAAACTCCTTGGTGTGGAAAAAGGGAAAAAGAACAAAACCAACTTGGTTTTCTTGGCGGGAAACAGAGTCCTGAAGTCAATCGAACAAAGCCATAGTACTGAGAAGGCACTAACCGCCCTGCTCAAGTAATACCCTTTCCGCTTCTGTTACTTCATTTTTTTGTTTTTACTCGTTGTCCTGGGAGATACCACATAAACCTCAGGGTACTCCTGTGGGGCTGTGTATGATGTTACCTGTTTCTTTTAGGAAAATCCTTACTTTGTCCTTCACAGCAGTGATCCAAAGTCTCCCATTTCTTTCAGAAATGGACCAGGTGAGCACGTAGAGGCTGTGAGGAGACTGCAGAGCTCTGTGAAACTGCTCCAGAAGGTACAAGAATGGCTGGGGAAAGTGGGTTATTGCTATTTCCTGTAGGCCTGAGCTTTAATTGTGGTAACTCAGAATCAAATCATAGGCTTCAGTTTTTGTGGATATTATGAAAAATGCTCAAACCTCTGGGAACACAACTGTGTTCACACTGACTTCTCCAGCTGCAGTACAGTTCATTTGCTTTTCTTTCAGAATAACCTGAACCTGCTTAGAGACATTGCTGTTTTGATAGCCCAGGACTTCAAGAGCAAACCTGCTCCAAGGCAGCTGTTTGTATTGCACAGGTATGGGGGAGCTCAGGGAAGAGGGGCCAACAGTATCCCACACCTTCTAGGGCAGTTGGATCTCTCACCCTTGTTCAGCTTGTTTTCTCAAGGAAGAATATAAACAAAGTAAATAGAATATTAAACTGCCTTGGCCTGCTGGAAAGTTGTGTAATTAAAGGAATCTGTTTGTAATTCAGTCAATTCTTCTGGTTTTGTAGCTGAGAAATTACTTTGTCCAGCTAATTCCCTCTGCAATTGATATTTCCAAATAAAACCAGGAAGCTCTGTTTCCTAAAGATAACCAAGAATTCCTAACATGTCCGCAGGAATGCCCAGTGAGGATTTACATACATGGACAAAGCCTAATCTCCATCCTAAGAGCCAGAGGCCAAAATCCCTGATCAGGCCTTTGGTTTCTGATTAAGATTTTGTATTCTAGAGGGGTGTTTTGCTTCCTTCTGAAGTGTTTTTTTATCCATCCATACAGAAAAGAGGGTGATTCTGAATTTATGAACATCATCGCTAATGAGATTGGAACAGAGGTGAGTTGCTGATGAAGGCTAAACTGACACCACTGTTTTTTCACCCCAGTTATACAGACAGGGGCTGGCCAGGCTGCTGTTCCTGCCACAGTCACAAGCTGCAGATCTGGTTCCTTTGACAGGTACCTGAGGTTACCAGTCCCCAGCAGCCTCAGTCTATAAGGCAGTCCTCAAAAGTGAGAATTCCGAGCACTGGAGAAAAGCCTTAGTCCCCAAGAGCTTTATAGAGCCTCGTTGGCTGAAATAGATTAGGATAGGATTAGGTAGGAGTAGAATAGAAAGAACAGAAGGTTTCAATCACAATCACCTAGTTCAATTGCCAACTGTATCATTTTAATTTGGGATACCCAGGTACTGTTCTGTCCCAACAGCACATGACTGAGCACAAAAGGTTCAGATGCCGCTTCCCTTTTACTTTTTTCAAACCTTCTCAGTCTCAGTAATGCACATAGACTCCTGAATTGTCAGTTTGCTGTTTGCATCCTGTGGTCAGTGTCTGTCCTCTTCTGGGACAAGGAGGGCAATGGTTTATCTGGAGCAAGGCGCATCTCTGTCCACAGGAAACCCTGCTGTTCCTGACTGTGGGAGATGAAAAAGAAGCAGGACTCTTCCTTCTAGCTGGACCTGTTGAAGTAGTTGAGAATTTTGGTCCCAGGTAACATGTTTTGTGATTTGTTTAACGTGATTAAGTTCTGATGCTGCAGATGGAGCAGCTGCAGAGTGTGATCCAGGCACGAATCTGTGTTTGCTGTCAGGAGCAGGTTGGGCTTCACCTGTGGTGTTGTTGCTGCAGGGTGGCAGAACTGCTGGGTGGGAAAGGAGCTGGGAAGCGTGGCCGCTTCCAGGGCAAGGCAGCCAAGATGAGCCGTCGAGGAGAAGTGCAAGCTCTGCTCCAGGAATTTGTTAGCCATCAAAAGCCTGACGTATAAGAAACCATTCACAAAGTAGGGTTGTCTTCCCTTTGTTTGCATGGGCTGCACTAACTTCTCTAGCAGAGAATAAAGACCTAAACCCAACAGCTGGTGTGCACATGCTCTGCGTGGGCTGGTTTGCCCCTCACGGAAACGGGGAGGGGATCTGCTATCTACACTTTGCTGCAAGGGCTCATTTTGCAAGGCAAATGGTACAGGGATTAAAGTAGTCCTTAGTTAACCACTTTGTAGGGTTCCGAAACCTGGATGGGGCCTCCCACTGGTAGTACATTGGGGCATTTTGTTTTGCACCAGTTCCTGAGGAGGAGTTGCTTGGCACGAACGCTCAAGCAAGAGGGAACTGGTCCCTCCAGACACTTTGGCCTGGGCAGGGGCAGAGAGTAGCTGGAAGGGAGAGCAGGTGCCCTACAGGCAGGAGATCATTCCCCACCACATACCAAGTCCTTTCCCTTGTTGGAGCACATGTTTTTTGAACATCGGTAGTTTCTTGGGCTGATGCAGCTGTGAACTCCCTCGGGATCAGGCAGAGCTGTTCCCTCAGCTCACCTTTCCTGCCCGGGCAGGCCCTGGAGCTGCTGCAGTCTCGTTTGGAGGAACTAAAGGGCGCTGTGGAGCCACAAGGGGGCACAGTAGGTAATTTGAGAATTTACCCTTCCTCTTTTTCCTAGAAATGGCATGACAGGTTTACTCCGGATGTCGGTAATGAACAGAGAAGTAGCATAAAGGAAGCTTCCATCCTAAGGAAGTTTATCTATGATGAACAAGGGGATGGAGCAGCCCCAGCAGATCAGGTTCCCACCCGTGGCTGCTGTGACTCCTGCATGGCCACAGCCTGTGGCTGAGCTGTTGGAATGGCGTCAGAACACAGGGAACACCACTGAGGTCTGGAACTGCATGTGGGGTCAGTGCTGCACGGGCTGGTGCTTTGGGGGTGATCCTTTACATGCACACATAGAGTCGAGCAGGAGGAAAGTATCTGCACCTCCCTGTTTTTGACTATCTCAGACAGAGCAAGAATGTTTACTGAGAAAGTTTTTAGCCAGGCTGCTCAGCTTGGAAGGCAGTGGGTCGAGCCCACAGGACTTCCTGCTGCAGAGTGAGCACTGGGCCGACGTGGGGCTGGGATACGGAGGTGGGAGGGGCCCGAGCCCAGCCCCACAGCACAGCCAAATGCCGGCTCTGTCCCCAACACCCTGGGGGCTCAGCACAGCCCCAGCTGACCCACTTGGTCCCGAAGCTGAGCTTGTTCCTGTAAGCAGCAAGGTGACACAAGTTTGTCCCTGTTCCTGGCACAAGGTCCACCAGAAACCTTGGATAAACAGCACAAAAAGCAGCTCATTGCGCCCACTGTGCTGTCAGTGTTTAACCACACATCAGGGCAAAAGGTAAAGACCCAGGGCACCACGCAGTGGCCTTCCCAGTGCCTTGAAGGTGTCTTGCAGGTGCTGAGGGTCCTCAGCACCCAGGAGAAATGTCTTTCCTCTACCATCTGCAGGCCATGCCACAGCCCTGCACCCAGGAGCTGATCCCCCATCCCACAGCTCTGGCCAGCAGGACGCCCAAACTCACCAGCTAAACAACCTTCAGCTTTAATAAAATACCTCCTGTGCACAACCACATCCCCATGTCATGTGTGTACAGATACATGTTATGTATGTACACAGGTGTGTACGTGCACCCCACACTGCGTCACACAGAGGTGAACACTGAACATCCCAGGGCTGGGGGTGTCCCTCACACTGGCACTTTGGCTCCATGTCACAGTGTCTGCCCATTCCTGTCACAGAGCTCCCTCTTCAGCAGACCCCAGGCACACAGAGGTGAGAACCCAACTCCCACTGGTGCTATCCTCAGCCCTGCAGCATGCAGGGGCCGTGTCCCCACGAGCTGCAAGGGAGTGCAGGATTGCTGGTGCTGCTGCTGGATCCTGGGCAGGTGACTCCCACCTGTGGGTGCAGGAGGGACAGCAGGGGAGTCCTGGGCATGCTGGTCTCCCTGTGCCTTCAGCCAGCTGCAGACGGGCACGACTGACACTGAGGGTCTGTGTCATAGGAGCCACCCAGCAGCACCACCGGCCCAGCCTGCATAGTGTGCTCCCAGTGCAGCATCAGCCTGTGCAGATTCAGCAGGAAGCAAACAACGGCTGAGGTGCACCCAGGGCCTGGTAGCTGCCCCCGAGCCCAGGACTGGGTGTCTGCCTGCCTTAGGCAGCCTTCTTGTCCTGTGTTCCCAGGAGCTGGGAGAGGCAGTAGGGGATGAGGCCGACAGTAGCCAGCGGCACAGCCGCACTCTTGCAGAAGGAGAGGGCATAGAAGAGCAGCTGCATGTGGGAGGGTGGCTTGAAGGCATCGAAGACGTGGAGAATGAGGAGGCAGGCAGTGATGCAGCCCAGGCGGAAGGGCAGCTGCTGGTCCTGCTTTAAGCGGGAGCTCTCCTGGTACATGTGGGAGTTGAGGGCCAGCCCCAGCCCAAAGAGAATGCCCAGGTTACGGAGGAGGCTGGCAAAGGGGGTGGTGTCGATGTGGACCCACTCAGGGTGGCTGCACCACCTCTGTGCCTTCTCCAGCGTCCAGAGCAGGTCCACGCCAAGCACCCACAGCAGCAGGTAGAAACCCAGGGTGAAGCTGAAGAGGAAGATGGTGATGCCCAGGTACCAACCAAGGCTAGCATGGTAGATGAATTGGACATGCTGGAAGGTCTTGGCCACGGCCATCCCTGCCAGCAGCAAAGTGGGAGCACTGGTCAGTACTGCAGGTACTGCAGTCCAGCACAGCGGTACTGCAGGGAAAAGGATGGAGGGTCTGATACACTCACCTGAGAAAACCCCTGCAATCACCTGGTGGGGGAAGTGAGCAGCAATGAAGACTCGTGACACGCAGACGCAGCACTGAACTGCCCAGAACCCCAGCCAAAGCACTGTCCACAGCACCCTGTGAGGGACAGGTGTCCAGGTTGGTGCCAGGGCCAGCTTGCACTGCCCATGGTACTGCCATCAAGTACGCCAAACAATTCCTGGCTGTCTGCCAAGCCTGTCCTCATGCAGACGCTACCTGGGGTGCCACAGCCCAGCTCTCTGTTCACAGCCTTGTGCCTTGGTGGGCTTGGCTGCGCCTGTCAGTGCTGGAGCTGCTTCTGCCTAGCACAAGTGGTTTTGGCACACAGCTTACCAGTATCTGAGTGTCTTTGACTGCTTCCTTCCCTCAGCAGCAGAGAGGAGGGCAGTTACCATGACGTAGTACACGCCTGCTGCGCCCATGGCATGGCCAGACGGGCTCCCTGGCAAGAAGAGAGACCCAGGTCAGGTTCTGCATGCGCCAGAGCTGAACACAGGCAGGGGCTTGCGCTGGACCACCACAGCTGCACCAAGGGTCAAGGTCTGCTCTGTGCAGGACCTGCCCTGCCTCCTCCCACTGCTGGCACAGCTGGCATCCCTGGGAGCACAGCAGTAATGGCCATCTCCCCAGAGCAGTCCAGGGGCATGTGCCACCTGCAGGCTGCCAGCCACAGCCCTGGCCAGGCCAGCACCCCCCTCCTTGCATGTGCAGGTCACCATGGGCAAGCACTCTCTGCCCCTGCTGGGGTTGGGGGACCCTACCAGGGCCAGTCTCGCAGGTGAGTGGGAACTGCTGGATCCCTGGTGCAGAATTGTTGCTGTAATAGTCCGTGTCAAGGACCCACCAATATGGTCTCTCCCCAAAGAGGATCCTGAAAAGAAAAGAGAAGGGATCTGGGGAGGTCCTGGGCACAGCTTCAGCTTTAGATCTGTCCTGGGAGATGGAAGAAGCAAAGGACCCACAAGTGGTCCAGGGCATCCTCCCAGACACAGCACCCAGCTGATTGCTTGGTTCTGACAGCTGACACTGCCTGTCCATGTGCCCATCCCCAGCCCTGAGGGGGAAGAACTTCTTGGGAGCAAGTCAATGTGATCTCCTGTGGTGAGGAGCTCTGTGAAGATCCCCCACTCAGCACCACAGCCCTCGCTGATGGGAAGCTCTGTTTGCAGGAGGCTCCATCTCTCTGCTTGGCTCTGGTAAGGGGGAAGCTGTTGCTGCATGTCTTGGGAAAGAGTGACCATCGTCACTGCCCAGCTGGCACTGAATTCTGTTCTACTCCAGCACTGGAGCTGAGAGCACCCATCTGGCCCACATTAGTCCAGGTGTGCCAACACACTCGGTGGGAGTGTTGGCTCAGGGCCACTCACCACTTGAAGATGAGGTTGAGCCAGTCTCCGATTACAGCCACCCAGATGAGCTTGATGCCCACTGCTTCGCTGAAGTGGAACCAGATGGGGAAAAGGACAAAAAAAGCATTCCTGAGGTCAGCGGCATAAGAAATGAAGAGGAACCAGTCCTGGGAGCCCTGGAAGTGCTGCTGCAGCCAGTGTGTCGTCCGGATGCCTGCGTCGTGCAGGAGGTTCATGTGGGCCTCCATCCCCCTCTGCTGCCGCTGCGCTGTGGCTCGGGCTGTCCCGTACTTCACCGTGCCACTGGAGTTTTATACTCTGCAGGGTCTTGTTTGCGGCAGGCAGGTCACTGTCCCAGCACTGATCTTTGGACCCAAAACCATTCTTGCCAAAGGTACATCACCGGAGGTTGTAACAAACATGTTTGGAACAACTTACGTAAAAGGGGAAAAGAGGCTTTGAGGGCACGTGAAGCGCAGGGTGCTCCAACAGCAGCACCATCCCCTGCCCCACACCATCCCCTCACTCAGGGGGATCCTGCAGCCCTGGCTCCTCTGGTGACCCAACACAACAGTTCAGCTACTCTGACTGAACCGCAGCCTTTGCTCCATTATCCCACACTCTATGTGACAGTCCTGCACAGCTGCCATGTCCGGGGCTGACATTGCTCTCATATCTCTGCCATCCCCTCACGAACCACCATCGGAGCATGGCAAGGATGCCCAGGAGCATGGAGAGAGTTCATGGAGTGGGGGGCAGACTGCCTGCCCCCCTCCTCATTTGCCAGGCTAATTTAAGCAGGACTTTGCATAACGGGAAGCTTTCAAATCCATTCCTGCAGTCCCAGGCAACCAGGCCTGGGATGCTCCTGGCTGCCAGCCACATTCTTCTGATCTGTAGTGTGGGGCTAAAGGACCTTAGCAAATAGGGATGGCGTTTCTCGTCCCAGCACCATTCCACTGGGTTAATCTCTCCTGTCCCATCAGACCCCAGCTGCAGGGACAGAGCCAAACACACCACTCATCCTGCAGTGCCCATGGCCATCCCCTCAATCGCAGCCTACACTCTGCTGTCCCTGGCAGCAGTGCTGGCACTGCAACTCTATCATCCACAACCACCAGTGCACGGACACACAGCCCTGTGGCAGCAGCATGGGGTGCCCAGCCAGTACCCACTGCAGCTGAACAGGCAGCAAGGTGTTAATGATCAACAGCCAGTGAAATGCATCACTTATCTCCCTTCTGAGAAAATTCAGGTCAAGATCCTTGAACTGCTGCCCTATGCTGTTTGCCCCTGTGAGAGCTGTGTCCAGTGCTGAGTCCTGCTCACAAACAGCAGGAGCTACAGGCCCCATCCTGTCCCTCTGCCCACACAGAGCCTGGGGAGCCATGGGGTCTGACAGGCAAAATGCCAGCAAACCTTGCTCCCTCTTGGGATACGGGCATGGATGGTCTGTGAGAGAAGCAGTGCAAGGGCCACAGAATCAGCCTGCAGACACATTCTTCCCAGCCTGGCCTTGCTGCACCCAAGGAATATAGTCCCAGACCCTGGTCTGAGCTCCTGTCCTACCAAACATCCCAACAAATCAGAAATTTGCACAAAATGGAATTACTCTCGCAAAACAAATTCCCCAACAGCTCATTCCAGGGTCCTCCACTGAGAGTGGCTTTGGCCAGCGTGAAGGAATGCAACAGACTTGGCTTCTATGTCAAAAATATTTTGAAACTATCAGCAATAAATCCTTCACAGGAGATTTCACAGCAGAAAATGGGCAAAAGGTGCTGGGGGATGGGGACTAGTACTCCAGTCCCCTTGGGAGGAGTCACTGCAGGGAAACTGGGGCCATAGTGGGGAGAGGGCAGGAAGGAGGATGGAAGCAGCCACCTCCTCCCTCCCAGCACAGAGGACAGAGAGGCTCAGCCCAGAACCCCACCATGCAATGTCAGGTCCACAAACCACAGGTCAGGACTGTGCCAGAGCTGCCGGGGTCCACACGGTCCCAGCACCGCTCCGCGCCCTGCCCTGTGGATAAATCCCTGACCCCAAAGTCACTACATGGACCTGGGGCAGGTCAGGGCAGCAAGTGCTGCCTGGGCACTGCAGGATTCTGTATCCTGGCCAGTCTGACAATAGCTTGGGGTCCAGCTCATCCCCTGCACCATACAGCCATGTATGGTGGCACCATGCCAGCAGCACCGCTGGGGATGTGCATTGTAAACTGGCTGGCTGGCTTTGCCAGGGAAGGAGTGGGGCCAGGATAGGGGAACCCGATTTCTGCCCTGGGTCTGTGCACACCAAGCCCAGGATCAGCTGGCAGCCCAGGAGCTGTGTGACTACAGTGGCAGTAGCTGGCTCTGGGACACGGTGTCCCCACGATTCCCAAGGTTCCGGATGCAGTAATGGCAAGTGCAGCACAAGTGGGTGCTGTGAGCCACATGCTGTGCCAATGTTTGGTCCAGAATATTCCCAGCTGGCTGCAAGGTCCAGGCTGGGCTGCACAGGGTGCCAGTTACTGCATCAGCACACGAGCAGCACCACACACATGTGGGCACGGGAGTCAGCCGGCTACAACCTTCCCCTCGCACACGGTCTGGGAGGAGCAAGAGCCTCTGGTCACAGCCCCTGCAGTCACCCCAGGGCACCCAGGGATCACTGCAACCTCACACTGAACCGTGGCCTGAGCTGCCCACTCCTTCCAATACCTCTCCCCTGTGCTACAGCAAGTTGAGCTGGCTCCCAGGGGGACATGCCACAGCCATTAGGGCTTCTCAAGCCCCTCACAACAAGGTTCTGGACAGACCCATCCACTACAGCAAGGGGTCAGAGGGGATGGACACCCACCGTGCCCCAGGGACACCTTGGTGAGTGCTTAGCATCTGCAGCCATGTGCCAGGGCTGGCACTGACTTCACCAAGTTTCTTGGTGTCCCCATCCCAGCCTGGCACACTAGGGATGGGCTCTGTGGGCTGTGGGATCCTGCAGCCCAGAGCTGCATGTTCAGCTGGGGGTATAGGAGCAAGGGTCCCAGCACGGGGGGCTGAGCACACTGGGCAGCAGCCAAGCCCAGAACTGATTAATGCAGCTCAGAACAACTGTTAAATATTAACTCCCTTGTTTGTCCCATCTCCCCTGGAGGAGCCTCCTGCTAGCACCCAGGGTCTGGGAGCATTGCCAGGACACACACGTGCAGCCATGCTGGGCACTGTGGCAGCCCCACGTCCCTCGGACTCCCGCAGAGCTGAGCCAAGGCCGTCCCTTCAGGGCATCAACTCCCACAGCATCAGCTGTGCCAGGGTCTGGCCCCGGCCACAGGAGCCACAGCAGCAGCCGTGAGCTTCATGAGTTTGTTCAGGAAAAGCTCTCAAGTACCTGTTTATTGGGAAGGGTGGAAACAGGACAGCCCAGCCTGGGGAGTGCCCCTCCAGACGCCCAGCCGTGGGCTCCTCCAGCAGCCTCCCAGCGAGCCTAGTGCTGTGTTTTCATCTGCAGAATTGTCACTGCAGCAGCAGCCAGAGCTTGGTGGTGCCTGGGCCCAGTGTCTGCCATGGCTGTGTGGCTGGGGAGGATGTTTTGGGTATTCTGTGGCAGGTCCACAGCAGCACCACACCACTCACTTCTGCCACTATGGGCAAAACCTCGTGAACCACAGCTCCAAGAGCAGCTGCAGCTCTGTGCTATGGGCAGCTATCACCCTGTGTGCACCGACCTTGGGAAGGTGGCAGATGCCCCATCCCAGAGGAGGGGAGCGGTTGTGGGTACCTCACAGTACATAGGATGACATCCTGGATGAAATTTTAAAAATCACTCCTAGGGGCTGTTTTTCAGAGGCTTTGGGTCCTCCTTTGGCAGCGCTGCAGTGCAGAAACGAGAGCTGAGTTTGTACGAAAACCTGACCCTGAACATGTGACACCCTGGGCAGGGGGAGGGCAGGTCCTGGGAGGTGGGACAGAGCCCCTCTGAGCACCCACCCAACAGCCAGCAGTAGCCCCTGGCCCATCAGACCCCGCCAAGAGGCGGTGCCAGGCTGAGGTTGAGGAAGCCCCCAAAGTGAAAGGGGGGCAGACGGGGGGCACAGGCAGTGGCAGAGGACAGGCAGGCAAGGGGATTGGTCCCACATGCCCTGGCATCCTGTTCACTGCTGAGGTAGACACTGTCAGATGAATCCACTGAGGGGTCCTCGTCAAAGTAGTTGTAGGGCCTCAGGAAAAAGCCGACACCGTTCCCCACAGTCACTGTGTTGGGGATATCTTCAGCGTGGGGGACGTGCAGGAACCCCACAGTGATCCAGGCAACCAAGTCCTGGGGAGAAGAGGAACCAGGCATCTGTCAGGCTGAGCAGGACTCTTCCAGCCCAGCAGCTGCTCAGTCTGTCTCTGGGACAGGTGAAGCCTCTGCCCAGGGCAGGAGACAGGATGGCTCCCACAAGGCTCAGTTCCTCCCCAACCCAGGGAGCCCCAGCTTACCTCGTTGGTGATGGTCTCATTGTTGATGAAGTCAGCAAAGGCGACAGTGGGTGTCCAGGGGTCATTCTGGTTGTAAATGCTGGTGCTGGTGGGCTCCTCCTCCTTCCGCCGGGTGACAGCCAGCTGGTACCTGCCAGCACAGGGATCAGAGGGGCTTATCCATGCCAGCAAAGGGCAGGGCAGCCATGGCATTGCCAGCTGGGATGCACTGGCAAACTGGGTCTGGAGGCATCACTGGTCTGCCCTGGGGTGGGGAGGGAAAGGGCTGTCAAGGGTGAGCATGGCAGTAGTGGGCAGCAGCCCCAGCACCTTTGAGCTTGTGGGGGATCCCTTGCTGCCCATGGCTTTTCCAGCATGGCTGGGAAACATGAATGGATCCAGGTGCAGATGCTGCCACTCAATGCCCAATGCACTCCCTTAAGCCACAGCTACTTCTCCCCCACACAGACTTCCCCAGCATGAGCTCCACCAGTTCACCCTGGCAGTGAGACCAGTCTGTGCTTATCCCAAGCATTCTCCAAAACACACTCTGTCCTCATGGGAAGATATCACAACCTGGTGATGCCAGTGCTTCCCTTAGGAATTTGTCCTGCAGCCTACTTCCCCTCAAAGGGAAAAACACATGTGGTTGCTCTAAATTAGTCTGACATGGGGTCAGATTCCTGCCTGTGAACTACTATGAGCAGATGTTATTGAGCAACATTTCAAGGAAATTTCAGAGCCAAAAGCTATGCATGTTTGCTGTTTAACCCTTCCCTGCAGCCTGGTGCAGGCCTGCCCAGAGGTGAAAGCCTACCTCCTCCAGGAGCAGAAGCAGCCACACTCCCCAGCCCTGGCACCCACCTGCCCCAGCTGATAGAACGTTCCATGGAGCTGTTGGTGGGCAGGTGCTTCCCGGCAAAGCTGATGATCTGGATCCGGTAGCTGCGTGGGTGCCCCCACTTGTTGGGATTGGGGCTGGCAAAGGAGAGGTAGCGTGGCATGGGGGCATTGAGCGGGAATGCTGCTTCATCCTCTTTCTCCAGCCTTTTCCTGCGGAGGTATGGCCGCTCAATTGTGTTCCGTGAGCTCCACGGATCTTTGACAAACTCGTACTCCATATCCTGGGCCTCCAGGGAATTCAGCTGCCCTATGAAGCAGAAGAGAAAACCCTCTCGAGCTCTGCACCCCAGGCAGAGCCTCAGGCCACAGTAAACCACAGCCATGCACACAGGTGGCCAGACCTACCATCAACATCCAGATCCACCTTGTAGTGCATGTGGTGGAGGTGCATCATCCCCAGTGTGTGGGGCCCAACCCTGTTGCCATAGTCAGTGCCGTGGCCATGGAGGAAGGAGGAGCTGATGTAGCCAGTGGCATGCACCCGGACCTCCACAGCCCCGTTGCCATGAAACATGAAGTCCCAGATGTAGTCATAGTTAATGAGCGTGGAGATGGTACGGATGACCAGCGTGTTTTTCCGCAGCCCACCGTAGTACAAGGATTGTGAGTCGGAGAAGTGGCGCCGCAGAGGAAGGGCAGAGTCATGCTCAAAAATGCAGAGTGAGTTTTGGTTGGTTTTAGGAGTATCTGCCTCTGCCAAGTAGTGCCGGTCCACATAGGTTGCTGTGTAAGGGCAGTCGAGGCCCCGGACCAGCTCGTAGGCAAATCTGCCGATGCCGAAGCTGCCATCGAGATAGCGGGTAGACATGCCCCCAGGGCAGTTGGAGCCGTACAGGGCTAAGGCTTCCTGGAGACTCAGCTCGTAGATAATCCTATCCCCACGGTACCTGATGTCAAAGAGGCGCGGGCCAGAGTTGGGGTTCATGCCAAAGGCGATGCTCCAGCCCTGGAAGATGATGCGATTGTCTCTGACACTGTAGCGGGGACCCTGGGGCTCAAACTGCAGTGGGCCCGGGGACCCAGGCGGGCGCCGGGGCCTCATTGAGCCCAGCACTGCATCAGCCTGGGGCTGCTTGAGTCTGACAACCTCCAGAGCACCAGCCACAAACTCCTGTTCCAGATCCCCTGTGCTGGCAAAGTACCGGCCATTGTAGAAGACTTGGCGCAGCTGCCAATCGGAGACATGGAGGTCCCCGTGCTCCACCAGAACCTCCAGCCCCACCGGAGACAGGTAGTAGCCAGTGCCGGCCACGTTGTGGAAAAGGACAAACCAGGTCATGCGGTCACCAGACTTGAAGCCCCGTGGGGCTGTGGTGAGGATGACCAGGTTGGTCCCGTCAAAGTCACAGCATGCAGTGAGGAAGCGCGGCGCCTTTTTCAGCTCCCTCTGAATGAGGGCGTTGATATCCATGTACTCCTTCCCAGTAACAGGTCTGCGGTGGTACGGCACCTTCCCCCCGTACTTCTGCACCGTCACGTCTCTGTGGTACACTGGTGTTGGCAGCGGACCCACCACGTACTCGCTGATGTTGGGCTCTGCCTGGTTCCCAAAGTACAGCACAGCCAGGGCCTCTCGCGGGGGACGAGCCCCGCCGCCGTCCAGGAACCGCAGCACCTCTGCCTTGGCGGGGACCTGCAGATCCACGGAAGCGATGCAGTTCTCCGACGGTTTGGCACGGGAGGCATCAACCAGCGGCACCCCAAGGTTTCCCTGCAGGTACCGCACCACTTGGGACATCTCCTCAGGTGTCAGGTCAGCAAACACCAGGCTCTGGCCATCCTCCATGTCCTCCTGCTCTGGGGGCAGGTGCTGGCAGATTCTGGGGGTCCTTCCTCTGGTCAGCAGCACACAGACCAAAGCGAATATTGTGGCTAACGCCAGACCAAGGAGGATGAGCACAGTTTTCAGGTTCATTCTTGCTGCTGGGGCACTGAGTGCTCCTGCAGTGTGGTAGGACACGTTTCCAGCTGCAGAATCCCTGCAACGAGTCACTAGAACAAGGGGCTGTGTTTGGTTGGGTTTATTTTTCTCTCCTGTTTCCTCAGCAGGGAACAGCCCAGCAGGGAGGGTGCGAGGGGACATTCTCACACATTGCCAGGATTTGCTGGAAACCATAAAAGGCAACTTTGCTCTGCTTCCCTTGAGGGTCATAATTTTCAGTAAACTCAATGCTTGTACATCTGTCCTTCCCCTCTGGTCCCAGATCCTGTAGAGGACGGATCCAGTCCTCTGGGGGAAATAAACACATGTCCGTGCTCCTCCCTCCCTTAACCCCACAGATGCCAGGCAGGAAGCAGTGGCTGCAGAGACAAGCCTTCCCTGTGCAGAGCCGTGCTAAACACAGCCCCACTACCCCATCCTGACACAGCCCTCGTCACCAGCAGCATTGATTGTTGCTGCCAACATCCCCAAGATCCTGCAGCCGGGAGCGGGGGGCAGCTGTGTGCCACCCTGCAAAGGTGCCCATTGATCCTGAGCTACATCCTGACACAGATGGGACTGTGAGGAGGGGAACAAGGGCTCCAGAGCATCCTGGCAAACAGGCAGTGGCACAGGCTGTGCTGCATCGCCAGCAGCCATGAGATCCCTTCCTGCAAAGTCCTGTCCAGATCCCTCCCTTGTGCCCAGCATTGAGGGCCTGAGAGCCACAGCCCACACAGTCCAGTCCTGGCCGTGACCCAGCCTCCCCACAAAAGCCACGTGGCTTGGAGCCAGTACCCACCTCAGTCCATGCACCTGAGCCCTGGGGCACACCCCAACCCACCCCTCCTGCCCTCCAGCTGGACATCCCCATGCCCCGATGACCACCCACAGCCACACTGCTGGGCTGGTTTGTGAGCACATGAAACATGGGAGAGACCAGCATCACCCCCCCAGCAGACTGCTGTAAGTTGTAAGAACGAGACACTTAAGAGTATTGGACCAGCACCATTTTCATTATTTGAACCTGAAACATGCACTACACAGCACTTGCTTCTACAGCAGAGGGACAGGATTTTCTCCTCATTTTCCTCTGGAGACAGACTCAAATTCAGGAATTAACAGAGCACAAAGACTTCCATCTGGAATCATACTAGGAAAACCATGCTTCTCTTTTCAAGAGCACTATTTCAAAAGCAGTGATAAAGTGTGAAGTCACCGGACAACTTGAAATTGAGACAATTTCACTAAAAAGCTGAAAATCAGAGACAGAATGGTCAGCCTGGTGTCTCTGACCACATCTCCTCACACCATCCTGTAGCATTAAAGCCTGCTCATATTTTGGAAACCATCATAGGTGAATGGGGGGAAGTTTGGCAAACAAGAGGCAGTTTTGGGCAAGCAGGCAATAGGGTTGATTTCACATGCTGTGAAGTCCTGCTCATTGGTGAAAAACACACCATCGTGGGAGTATATGGAAGGGTCCAGGTCGTAGTAGTTGTAGGGTCTCAGGAGAAAACCAACCGAGTTTCCCACAGTCACAGTGTTGGGAATATCCTCAGAGTGTGGAATGTGAAGGAAGCCAGCAGTTATCCAGGCAACCAGGTCCTAGGCAAGGAAGAGCCACAAGACCAGGGTTACTTCAGAAGCTGCAGCAGCTGTGACCGAAATACACATGGGGCCGTCAGGAGTGACAGGAGAGGAGGAGGGGGATCCCCACGGGCACCACCGGCTGCGTTACCACACACCAAGCTCCCCTCTCCTGGGAAAGAACCCCTCCCTTCCCCAAAGATGTGCTGCAGCCATGGCTGCAGATATGCACTGGAAGGATATGACCTCCTTGGCCTCACTCTGGCCTCACAGAGATTTTCACGATATTTTGCCAGCATTTCTCCACAGGGAGAAACAAGCTTCTGCTCTGCACACTCTGATCTGTGTTCTCTGACCAGAGCACCGAACAGACACACAGAGAAGGAGATGCTCAAACCCACTTTCCTCTTTCCCCTGGGCTGCTGCACTCACAGCTGCACCCATTGTCCCATAGGGGATGCTGGAGTCGCTCCACTGCTGGGGCAGCCTTGGGGCTCCTGTTGAGCTGGGGCTGGGTATTACATTCCAGCCCAGGGAGTCCCAGCTTACCTCATTGGTGATGGTCTCGTTGTTGATGAAGTCAGCAAAGGCGACAGTGGGTGTCCAGGGGTCATTCTGGTTGTAAATGCTGGTGCTGGTGGGCTCCTCCTCCTTCCGCTGAGTGACAGCCAGCTGGTACCTGAGGAGAAGAAAAGAGACGGGAGCGGCCCCTTGAGGCAGGGCAGAGCTAAGTCACAACGCTTCAGAAAGAACCTGCAGAGCGCAGGCCCACTCTGATGGAGCAACCCCAGAAGAGTGTTTCCAATCAAGGGACATCCAGCAATGCCTTCCCAGCTGGCAGGGCTGAGGGGGTCTCTAAGAACCTGCCATCCCAGCCAGAACAGCCTGACCTTGCCCAGCTGATGGCCCTCTCCATGGAACTGGTTTCGGGAATGTGGTCCCCTGCAAAACTGGTGATCTGGATCCTGTAACCACGCTGGTGGCCCCACTTGTTTTTGCTGTTGGCTGCGAAGTAGATGTATCTGGGCATCTTCGACTGGAGTCGGAAGGCAGCCTGGTCTTCCGTGTCCAGGACTTTCTTGGTGAGTCGTGGCCGCTCTATCTGCTGCTCTGGTCTCCAGGGAGCCCGTGTCATCTCAAATGCCATGTCATGGGCAACAAGGGAGTTTTTCACCCCTGCGAAGCCAAAACAAAGTCACTGAGGAGCGTCCCCTGTTCCACAAGGACATCGCTGCAGCCAGTGCCCACTCTCCCTGTCCTCCCTCGCTGCACCCTGGGCTCTGAGTACTGATTCTGTCCGAGAGCAGTTGCTGCTCCACAACTCCGCGTGCCATGACTGTACACATGTTGCTCTATGGCTGGACACTTGCCTGAGCCAGGCAACACCACTCTGCAGTGGAGTCTATAAGAGACAAAATGGGACAAGGGATGAACCTCGTCCCAGGGCCTAAGAACAGGTCTGTGTGCTGTGCAAGCATAGTCTAATTAATCAGATCACCAGCTGTATTATTACTCATCAGCTCATCCTGCACAATGGAGGCGCCTGGAGCAGCCCAGAGGCTGAACACATTTGCACATCACAGACAAGAGCAGTGTTACACCATTCAGGTCCAAGGTTTGGAGAAACAGGAGGTGCAGGCAGCAAATCCATCCAGGGACAAGATGGCAAAGGGCTGCCAAGAGCATTCGATGGCCAGCGCCTGTGCAGGTCTGGCAGAGGGGAAACCAGACGGGCACAGACTCAGCACCTCCTGCCCCTCCCACCAAGACGCCCCTCTGTGCTCTGCTGCTTTTACACGTGAGTTCGCAGCTTGCATAAAAGCCATTTCAGAGCTGAACGCGTAGCTATCTGTGAAGGTTTGAGCCCCACAGAAGAAGATCCATGCACAGCTGACACCACTGAGTTCATTTTTAGTTTTTCTCGCATGAAGAAAACTTCTAACCCCAGACCTCCCCTGCCAGTGTTAACAGTGACAGTCTGGTTTCATCTGCCTTTTTCCTGTTCCTGCAGTTTTGTCACGCCCCTACTGAAAGCACACCACCCTGCTCCACAAGTGGAAAGGAAAATCTGTATAACCACCAAAAAAGTCAACTTTTGTAAGTCTGAAAGTGCATGGGGAGTGCAAAAAGAAGACACAAGAGCCAGACCTACCTCCCACATCCAAGTCCACCTTATAGTTGAAAAAAAGGGTGTGTATTGTACCCAGTGTGTGCTCCCAAAGCCTATTGCCATATCTCAGGCCATCCCCATGAAGAAAGGAGGAGCTTGGGTACCCCGTGGCCTGCACCTTGCCCTCGATGGCCCCGTTTTGGTAGAAGATGAAGTCCCACACATAGTCATAGTTCCCCACAGTGGCAATGGAGCGAATGACCAGAGCAGAGTTGACCAGCCCTCCATAGTAGAGGGACTGCAAGTTGGAGTAGTGGCGCCGCAGAGGGGAGCCCAGGTTCTGCTCAAAGATGCAGAGCGAAGCCTTCCTCTTCTTGGGCCTCAGGCTCTCAGACGCAGAGTGTGTGTCCACATAGGTGGCTGAGTACGGGCAGTCGACCCCTCGCACCAAGGGGGAGGTGTAGCGCCCGAGGCCAAAACTCCCATCCATGTAGCGCGTGGACATCCCTCCCGGGCAGTTGGAGCCGTACACGGACAGCGCCTCTTGGACACTGATCTCATAGGCAACCCTCTCCCCCTTGTGTCGGATGTCAAACAGCCGCAGGCCTGTGCTCACACTCATCCCAAAGGCAAAGCTCCACGCCTGGAACAGCACGTGGTTATTCCTGACGCTGTAGCGGGGACCCTGGGGCTCGTACTGCAGTGGGAACAGCGCAGCCGAAGGCGCTCGAGGCTTCATGGAGGAGAAGTCCCCATCCCATGATGCCTTCCTCACCTTCTCCACGCTGATACGACCCTGCACGTAGGCACTCTCCAGCTGAACCATGTCCCTGTAGTACTGCCCATTGTAGAAGACCCTGCTCACCGTCCACTGGGACATGTCCAGGCTGCTGTGGTCCACCAGCACCTCCAGCCCCACTGGGTGCAAAAAGAATCCACTCACGTTCTGAAACAGGACAAACCAGGTGCTCCGATCTCCAGACTGGAACCCAAGAGGGACTGTGGTCTGAAATGCCACATTGGTTCTGTCATACTCAAAGACTTCTTGCAGGAAGGTTGGTGCTGCAGCAAATGCCACCATCTCCAAGAACACTCCCAACTGCTGGTATTCACTGCCCAGCATCCGTCTGCGGTGGTACGGCACCTTCCCCCCATACTTCTGCACCGTCACGTCTCTGTGGTACACTGGTGTTGGCAGCGGACCCACCACGTACTCGCTGATGTTGGGCTCTGCCTGGTTCCCAAAGTACAGCACAGCCAGGGCCTCTCGCGGGGGACGAGCCCCGCCGCCGTCCAGGAACCGCAGCACCTCTGCCTTGGCGGGGACCTGCAGATCCACGGAGGCGATGCAGTTCTCCGACGGTTTGGCACGGGAGGCATCAACCAGCGGCACCCCGAGGTTTCCCTGCAGGTACCGCACCACTTGGGACATCTCCTCAGGTGTCAGGTCAGCAAACACCAGGCTCTGGCTCATGAATCCTGTCTTGTCCACAGCGCTGGCCTGGGATTCACAGCTGGGTGATCGCCTACCCCTGCTCAGCAGCACGCAGGAGAGAATGAAGATTATTACTGCAGCCCCGACCAGGAGAACATAGGGAAGTTTGGGGTTCATCTCTGTGAACGCAGTGACAGCGCACGCAGTTTGGCTGAAGAATCCAGAGCGTGTCCTTCAACCTGCAGATCTGGCTCTTTATTCATTTGCAGCTGTGGGCGTAACGGCGACACTTGTGAGCTGGGCAGGGAGCTTGTAGCTCCCATGGGGCTCTGAGAAATCACAGGTCGCAGCCAGTTTGGCTTGTTTCCTCCCCACCCCAGATGCACCAAAGGAGCCAGCCAGGGAGCCAGTGCCTGTCTCACTCACCAAGCTGCTGATGGGTTTCTCTGCTGCAGGGTGACACCACAAAGAGCTGCAGTCTCACCTGTCCTCAGGGCCTTTGCTTCTTTCAGTGTCTCCCAGGATGTTTCATCTCCGTCTCCTGTGGGAGCGTGGCAGTGCTGCGGGGGAAGGCTCAGCCGGCCTGGTCTCTCTGTACCTGCTGCCCCTGGACCAGCCCCACTCCCCTGAAGGGCCAGTCTATGCTGGCACAGCCCAAGATCTGCTGGCTCCCAGCACCTCCACATGCCAGTTCTTCCTGTCGCCATTCCCTGTTGCCTCCAAGTTGTTCCCAGCCCTGAGGGAAGGGACTTGGCAGATCCAGCCTGGCTCTGGCTGTGGGCAGACCAGAGGTAGCTCCCTGGTGAGAAAAGGCAGCACTTGCTGAATCATCCCAGTCCCATTCCAGCTGATGTGATCTTTACACAAGGGCTGTCATGGTGAGGGTGAGGTGACTGCTCCTGTGTGGCCATCAGCTCCTGCCAGGCTCCCCCATGGCACCTGGCCCCACACAAGGCAGCGACACACCACTGACAGTGAGGATGGCTTTTTGGAGATCAGGGTCCACCAAACACCCTCCTGGTGGGGACTATCAGAGGCACAGGCATGAGGGTCCAGAACCACCACAGCACTGGAGCAATTTACCCCATTTGCATATCTGTTAATTTAGGAATTATGTTTTCATTCTCACTTCCAACTAGGGAATAATTGCCTTTTTTCCCTGCAAGCCCTGCACCAGCCTCAGATCAGGATCCAAGAACCTGTGTGGGGAATGACCCACTTTAGCTGTGACACAGTTGTGCCCTCTCTGGGCCGGAAGGTGGGGCTCCTGTGGGAATATCTCAAGCTCCCTGCATGGCCCTGAGCCCTCTTGCCTGGAACACAGCTCCCCTCTCACCACAGGGAACAAGTCTGAGATCTTACACAAGTCTGCTCAAGAGTGTTTTGCAGCAGTCAGGGCTCAGGGTCTGTAAACAGAGAGGGGCACTGAGGGACATTGAAGTCACAGAAAAGGACCTTGCCACCACACAGGAACTGTATTTTAACATGTTCTCGAGCCTTGCTTACAGGAAGGAACCAGTATCAGCCCCAATTTTGACTAACAACAGCAGCAACACCTTTCAAGGCCACACAAACCCCTGCTTCGCTGGCAGGTACATGGGAGGACACGTGCCGGGACCGAATGTTTGCTCTGGAGTTAGCTGCAGCCAGACCAACATAGTTCTGAGATTACTTTCCACAAATCAGGAGACAGCCTGAATCCCTGGGGCTGTGTTTCTCCTTGGGCTGGTTCAGATGTAACCACTGCCTACCAGCGACCTCTTTGGTCCTGTGCAGATATAAAACATTTTCCCCTCTACATTTTACAGAAGTGGTTTTCAGTAACAGACACCGGGTGAGTCCCTATTGTCCCCAGACTGCAGGTCCTGGAATAGCCTTCTGGGGGAAGCAAAGCTGCCTGTGAGGCTGAGCATCCCTACACTCCCAATGCGGCTGCCAGCACTTGGCTGTAAGCAAGGGGCTGCTCCTGGACTCAAACAACCCTGTGGAGACATCCACTGCCAGACTGTGACTACACATGGGAGCAGGGAAACTTGCTGGTCTGCTGTAGCGGCTTTGCAGCTTGAGACTTGGGATCCAATGATCGAATGTCTTCTCAAGAGAAGAAGGGGATGGAGCTGCAGGAGCTCAGCCCCACGGAGCGCCAGGATAGCTGCCCTGCTTTACATGGGGCAGTGAGACACTAAGAGGATTTTCCAAAGGGAGACAGAGTGGCGGGACCTGCACCAGGCACCGCGAAAGCGGTCTCACACTGTCTGTGCTCAGACAGGGCCAACTCCCTGTCTGCCCGCCCATGCCTATAGCAACACACACCGTGCCAGATGTGAGGCCTCAAGGAAACACAAACATTTTTCAGCTGCTACCTTTCATACTTTCCTTGAGCTGAACACAGAGCTCCCAGAAATTCCCACTGCTTTCCGCTCAATAACCTTGACACACTGTTTTATATATAATTTTGTAATGAAAAAAGACGTTAGGAGAATAAAGAAGCAGAGTTCTAGTGTCAGTTATTATGGACTGTACGGACAAGGAGGCAAACCTCAAAGCTCTGGGGTTTATCAGTAAAATGGCAGGCATTAAAAAAAGATCCAGACCTACCTCCCACATCCAAGTCCACCTTATAGTTGAAAAAAAGGGTGTGTATTGTACCCAGTGTGTGCTCCCAAAGCCTATTGCCATATCTCAGGCCATCCCCATGAAGAAAGGAGGAGCTTGGGTACCCCGTGGCCTGCACCTTGCCCTCGATGGCCCCGTTTTGGTAGAAGATGAAGTCCCACACATAGTCATAGTTCCCCACAGTGGCAATGGAGCGAATGACCAGAGCAGAGTTGACCAGCCCTCCATAGTAGAGGGACTGCAAGTTGGAGTAGTGGCGCCGCAGAGGGGAGCCCAGGTTCTGCTCAAAGATGCAGAGCGAAGCCTTCCTCTTCTTGGGCCTCAGGCTCTCAGACGCAGAGTGTGTGTCCACATAGGTGGCTGAGTACGGGCAGTCGACCCCTCGCACCAAGGGGGAGGTGTAGCGCCCGAGGCCAAAACTCCCATCCATGTAGCGCGTGGACATCCCTCCCGGGCAGTTGGAGCCGTACACGGACAGCGCCTCTTGGACACTGATCTCATAGGCAACCCTCTCCCCCTTGTGTCGGATGTCAAACAGCCGCAGGCCTGTGCTCACACTCATCCCAAAGGCAAAGCTCCACGCCTGGAACAGCACGTGGTTATTCCTGACGCTGTAGCGGGGACCCTGGGGCTCGTACTGCAGTGGGAACAGCGCAGCCGAAGGCGCTCGAGGCTTCATGGAGGAGAAGTCCCCATCCCATGATGCCTTCCTCACCTTCTCCACGCTGATACGACCCTGCACGTAGGCACTCTCCAGCTGAACCATGTCCCTGTAGTACTGCCCATTGTAGAAGACCCTGCTCACCGTCCACTGGGACATGTCCAGGCTGCTGTGGTCCACCAGCACCTCCAGCCCCACTGGGTGCAAAAAGAATCCACTCACGTTCTGAAACAGGACAAACCACGTGATCCGATCTCCAGACTGGAATCCACGGGGAGTAGCTGTCATGGCTGCAAGACTGGCTCCATCATACTCCATTACTTGTTGCATGAAGGCTGGAGCTGAGGGGAACACTTGGCTCTTTAAAAACCCTCCAATCTGCTTGTATTCAACAGCCAGTGTTGGTCTGCGGTGGTACGGCACCTTCCCCCCGTACTTCTGCACCGTCACGTCTCTGTGGTACACTGGTGTTGGCAGCGGACCCACCACGTACTCGCTGATGTTGGGCTCTGCCTGGTTCCCAAAGTACAGCACAGCCAGGGCCTCTCGCGGGGGACGAGCCCCGCCGCCGTCCAGGAACCGCAGCACCTCTGCCTTGGCGGGGACCTGCAGATCCACGGAGGCGATGCAGTTCTCCGACGGTTTGGCACGGGAGGCATCAACCAGCGGCACCCCAAGGTTTCCCTGCAGGTACCGCACCACTTGGGACATCTCCTCAGGTGTCAGGTCAGCAAACACCAGGCTCTGGCCATCCTCCATGTCCTCCTGCTCTGGGGGCAGGTGCTGGCAGATTCTGGGGGTCCTTCCTCTGGTCAGCAGCACACAGACCAAAGCGAATATTGTGGCTAACGCCAGACCAAGGAGGATGAGCACAGTTTTCAGGTTCATTCTTGCCGCTGGTCTAGCAGCATTCAGAGGCTTTCAGAGCAGGCTTTCCACCTCCTGCCTCTGTCAGTGTATGCTGCACTGGATGGATTAGGAGAAAGTACAAAAGGCTGGGAGAGGCTAGGGGAGGAGATCTGAAATCCTTGGTGACCAGAAAGGGCAGATCTCCTCTCTCAGCTACAGCCTCTTCTGTCCTCCTTCACGGCAGTGCCCTGAAAAAACTTGTGAAGATGTAGGGTCAGTGACTCAGACAAGTTCCACATAATTCTGTTACTTTTTCAGTCCTGCCCGGCTTCCTGAGGCTGCCTGTAAAAACGGAGTCAGCCTGAGGTGGCTGTGACCACTGTGAGGCTCTGACAAGCTGGGAATTGTTGCCACACTGTACAATTTCACCTCTTTACAACTCACCGATTTTCCTTGTTTATCAGGCTGCTTCCTTGTAAACATCTCCCTGGCAGCACCATTTCAAGCTTGGAGTTACTTTTTATTTTATTTTTTTCAGTCTTCCACATGGAAGCCTTTGCTGAAAACACATCCTTCTGTGTAGCAGGAGAAAGACTTTGGCACTATGGAGGTGTAATTCAGGATGAGAATCAGGCCCCAATGTGCTGTGAACAACCGGCTCTTAGTTTGCTCCTCAGAACAGCTCCAGGCCAATTAATCCCCAGCATTCCACTGCCACAGGATCATGCAGCCTTTGTCTCTCCCTCCAATTCACAGATAAACTGAGGTGGAGCTTCCAAGAGATTCCCTCCAGGACAGAACGACCCTGAGGCAGCAGCCGAGGGCAGTGCCTGCTGTCAGTGCTGCCAGGCCACAGTGCCCAGGCTGGGCAGCCACAGCTGCTGTCTGCCACCCCAACAGTCCCTGCTGGCCTCACAGTGCTGTTCAAAGGCATGGGAAGAGTAAGGCAGCCAGTAGGACTTGGTGCTCCATCCTGCCACGCAGGAGATGCTTGGGGTAGACAAGACACACCACCTTGACTCCAGTCCCAGAGCTGGTGCTGAGTAGGAGAAGGCATTCAAGAGAACCAAGGCTGGAGATTCAACCCAATATTTCCACTCCTGCTGCCAGCCTGACCTCACCTCACCCTCGTCTTCTCTGCTTCCTCCTGTCAGTTTCCTGCTGGGAGACAGTGCCCACCAGCCTCTGGTTCTTCCTCTGCAGCAGATCCTGCCTGGGGCTCAGCCCTTCTGTGGTCCTCTGGCCGTGCTCAGACACCACTCTGGGAGGCAGAAGGCCACGTCACCGTAGGACACACTCCATTATCCTCACCACCACTGGCAGCCTCAGCCTTTTTCAGGGCAGGCTGCAGCTGTGAGGCCAGGGACACATTTGTCCTCTCTGTGCCAGCACACGTGGCTCTGACTTGCCAGCCACTGCACCAGAAGAGCCTCAGTGCCACAGCACCTGCTTCACACAGTCAATTGTGCCAGCAAAGGGGCTCACTGTAGCACAGACACAATGGGCTGAGACAGGACAAAAAAGAACAGAGCCATGGCTGCATGGGACACAGCAGCCACAGGATTCAGATGTACCTGCTCTTATCGGCTCACAGCAGTAGAATCGAATGCCTCTGAGTAACCCCAAATTGGGCAAAGCAGCGCTGATTTCCAAATCAGTCTTTCAATCAATGAAGTCAGTGAGGCTTCGAGGATTACCTGGAGTTAGGCTTGAAAGAAAAATTCCCTTTTGGCATAGGCCTGGAACATGGTGCCTGTTTCACTTGGAGCGCAGAGCAGAAGCACTGCTATCCTGGTTCAGGTTTGGAGCACAGCCAGGACATACCGCCTGCCTCCCAGGAATGGAACAAGAGTTCTGCTGCCACACACACACCGGCACAGCCAAGGTGAGACTACAGTGGAACCTCCACGGCTGCATGACAAAGCTCATGCAGACCTGTCCTTTAAGAAGTACACAAACAGCAGATCATTTACGTTTGACTTTGCATCCCTAGTCCCTCAAAGCCAATGCACGGGCTGCAATTACAGAAAGGCCTTTTCCAAGCAGCACAGCAGTAGTTTAAGAAAACTCCACAGGCCTTCCTGCCCCACAAATCACAACTCAATCCTGCAGCTGGGCTGGGAGAGATCTGAAAATAGAGTGTGGGAACACTCCTGGTTCTCTGCATGGTGGGGAGTTGGAAAGAAAGAGGAACCCTAATCTGTACTGACATTCCCACGACAAAACAACCACAGCACACACCCCAGGGCTGCTGGACAAGGATGGCAGCTTTCTGCACTGCCTCTGCCCCACTGCAGAGCCTGTGCCATGAAGGCCATGTCTGATACTAGACTTTTTTAGTATTGTCTGTTTCTGAAGGACTTTTCAAGCTCTGGTTTAGAGCTCTGTTTCAGAATAAACAAAACAGCCCTAAATCCACCTTCATCTTGCAGTAGGAATTTCAGGAAGGAGAGCAGTTAACGGAGCCTGTAGAGCCAGAACCCGTGTCAATTATTGACTGATAAAAAGCGATGAGGGATCTTCAGGGGCTGCACACACCATGGAATTGCTTGTGTACCCTCTCCAAAAGAAGCCTGCAACAGCTTAAAGCTAACCTAGAATTAAAGAAATTGCACGTCTCCCTAACAGCAGCATAACTTATTTATGACCTGCTCAGCGCACGTACTGCTTCCCACATGCCAGTTCCCCAGTCTAATCAGCCCATCACTGATCAGCCACATCCCATATGAAGAATTCACATCCTACCCACGTTTTATTTTGGCTACACGGTTGCTTTTAGGCACTGTCCATCAGCACATCTTATATTTGTTGAATTGCCCACATTCTCCAAACAAAGCTAGGGAGATGGGAGGGTTGCTTTTCAAGCACACAGAAAGGTAGAGGTGGCAAAAAATAGCATCTGAAATTTACTGAAACTCAAACCACACAGACAGCTTTTGGCTTGGGGAAACTCAGAGACAGCAACTGCGACAGCTGGGGAAAGGGCACAGTACGGAAAACCCCTGCCAATCCTCCCGACACCGACAAGGATTGAGCAAGCCCCAAACCAGAGCTCAGACTTTAGAAAGCTCCCACTCCCCATGCCTCACCTCACAGGGTCAGCTTACACAAAGCACCACAGGGGAACCTGCCTGACCCTTCCTCCACGCCAGCTGCACTGCCAGCAGTGCCTGTGACTGCACACAACTGCTGAGCCATTATTCTCCTCCCCCTGCACTTAAGCTGGGATGTCTCAAGGACTGGTGAATCCGAGGCCTGACTGCATGCTGCAACTGCTCCCAGACTCACTGGGACCACAGACAATAAACTCTCCCTGCTCCCATGGGTGAACCCCACTCCCTGCCAGCACCTGCCAAGACAATTGTCCTGGATGCTCCATCCTCCCAGGGGACTGCTGGCACTGGCTTCCCAGGAGCTGTTTTCTTGACTGTGGTGAGGAGGAGCCCCTCATGCTGCACATCAAATCCTGCCAGCAAGTCCTTCCTTTGGGCTCTGCTCCAGTCGCCTTGGCCCTGAGACCTGTTTGCAGCTCAATGTCCCCTCCCTGCATGGGTCAGGCACCTGCAGGGCTTTCCCACACCACAGGAACCTTCCTGCACAAGTGGCTGCTCCTTTTCCTGGGCAGCCAGAGGTGCCACAGCTGGGAGCCCCGGTCTGCAGTGGCTGTTCCCAGGACCCTGCCTAGCAGCACCATGGCCAGGACAGGCACTGAGCCCCACACCAGGGGCTGCCTCAAAGGGGCTGCAGCCCTGCAGCTGGGAGCAGGACACGCAGGAAAGCATCAGGTGCCCCTCAAAAGGCCTCTGTGCCTCAGCATGGGGCGAAGGCAGGAACAGGATGACCCCCAGAACAGCAGAGGGCACTGTGGCTGGGGACAGCAGGGCAGCTGCCTCTCCTTGGGTACCACATGCACAGAGCAGCCAGAAGCAACAGACTATTTGCCCCACAGAGACATTGGGTGCTGCATCCAGGACAGCTGAGAAATACCTGCCCAGAAGACACCTGCCTGGCAGAGAAATCCTGGAGCAACTGCAGGCTCAGAGAAACACCAAGCAAAGTCCCCACATCTGTTTGAAATGGGATGGCCCAAGTCCCACACTGGGCTGAGATGGGATAGATTCCATCAAACTCAAGCCCATCGGCCCAATGTGAGGCATGCTGAAGGAACAGAAACAACCTACACAGCAGACTAATTTATAACAGAGTCAAAAAGAGGAATGATGAGAATGCACGGAAGGAGCAACTGAATGTGAGAAAGGCGAAACCAGAACAGAATACTAAAACTACAAGGCCTAAGAGGCCAGCATTCACACACAGGGGGCTGCCTTCAAAGAATTCCAAGTACCTTCTTTTAATTTCATGACATGGTAAAGGTTTACATATGTTCATCTGGCAAAGAGAGCTGAACAAATTAAAAGGAATCAATACAAAGAAACACAAGGGGAAGTGCTGCTCCCAGACAGCAGCTCAACGCAGTTGGTTTGTTACTGAATATTTATTAGCGGGAAGACTAAGAGTTGACTTACTACAAACAACAACAGAAGAGTCTATAGCAAGGGCCAGCAGCCCGCCACACTCTGGGCAAATCCCTGGGAAACCAGCAAGAGACAACATGGCTCTTAATGTGAAAGCAGAAAAAAAAAACTAAAAACAAGGTAAAAAAAAAAAGGGAAGAAAATTCATTCCATTTGTCACTGTTGTTACAATGAGATTAACACAACTCTTAAGGCTACCGCACAATAAGAATATACAGGTGTAACAGCGAGACCTGGGAAACAGCGAGGTTCCTGAAACAAATGATTTAACGTTCCCTGATTAGGGGACTTAAGTAGAAATACTATAAATAAGAAAATTTTGAAGCCTGCAGCGTTATGGGCCTACTTGCCACACACAAAAAATGACGCAATACAACCAGTCATTTCCAAAGGGGTTTGTAATGGACCACGAAATGTTCTGGCAGCTTAAGAGGAGTCACGAGGCACAGGAGTGTGCCCTTTGCAGGGGAGACTGCAAGGTCTGCAAGGTACCAGGTGAGTATCAGCCACCTTCACTATCAAGCACCAGCTGTGGCAGCCAGCTGTGGCAGCCAGCCTGCTCAGCCCAGGCACCAGAGAGCACTGCCAGCGACAGGGGGGCTCATGTCTGATCACATGCGGATATTAGAACTTTAGCATCAGATCTCCAGCCCCTCCCTTCCCTCAGCTGCAAAAGGAACTCATGCTGAAGGGGCAACGGGGATGTATGTGAAAGAACATCGGTTTTAGTCAAGAAAGCCGCTCTAGTCAAACGGCAGTGGAGCAGAAGCCACCTGAGCTCATGACAGCCAGGACAGCACCAGCTCCAGTTCCAAGCATTTGCCTCATGCTCTGCATCAATCCAGACAGAACTGGTAAGGCAGAGACCTGTGGGGCAAGCTCTGCTGAGCCAGGAGAGAGCTAGAAAGGGAGTGCAGATGGCTCAGTGGCACCAGAGCACAGCTGCCAAGGGGCAGGGTCCCTGGTGAGTGCAGAGCTGGTGGCGGAGGGGCCAGGCCACCGCCTGCAGTGAGGAGAGGGCTTCCCTGCTGTGGCGCTGCCAGGCCCACCCCCGTGCTAGGCTGTCTGCCCCATTCCCAGAGACTCCAGTGCAACCACCAGACAAGTGATGGGACAGGACAAGGGCTTGGTCTATAGTGTTGTTCCCACTCAGGTAGGAAGCAAGGCATGAAGGAATGTCCCTGCCTGGCTGCAGCAGCCTCTGGGGTGTCCAATGCAGCATGGCCTCTTACTACCAGTGACTAGAGGAAGAGGGAGAGCTCCTGAGACCTGAACAAAACCAACCACAAAACTAGGCAAGAATTTCTTTAGAGTTTAACTAAGAATGCAATACTATTTCCAGCCAGTTTCCCATCTCGATAGTCACGTAACAAACCAAGGCAATGACGGTCTTTAGTTGACTGAACAGTTCTCAAGTTCAAATGTTGACACTTAATAGAGGGTCTCAGCATTGCTGCTCCGAGGCCTCTTGATCTTCTCAATGTTTTTAAGGATCATGTCATGCAAAGTGACCTGCAAAAAGGAAGACCAGGACTCAGACAGGGAGCTATTCAGCTTTCACCGTAAACACTGGTTACCACAGCAGCACCACTCCCCTTGGCACCACCCTCAGCCCTTGTGTGCAACCACACACCTGGGTAAGGTAAGGGCTTCCTTCAGCCAGACCTTACACAAACCAGTGCATGTAATACCAAAAACACTTATTCAGAAACCCTAGGATTGGCTTGTACTGTATGAACAACTTAGGATCAGATTCCCACAGAGGTGGCAAGAATATTTTATGCTAGGTCCCTGTGAACACTGTTGGAAACATCTGCATCTCTGGGAGATGGTGAAGTAACAGCTGGCTCATCTCGCTGGAGCCGAAGCAGAAAGCAGGCAGGCTTCCTGCCAGGAGTAGACATGCTCAGGGGGAAGGGGAGAGCAGCAGCAGCAGCATCACAAGGGCTCTCCACTGTTGCACAAGGAGGCAATGTGAGCTCTGTGTTTTCACTTACATATTGATTTCTCAGCTCTGAAATGATGAGGCGCAGACTAATGTACTCCTTCTCGTCGATCTCCGTCACGGTGCGGCGATAGTCCTCCTGCCGAGAGCAGACGCGGCTCAGTGGCCAAGCTCAGCTCAGCACCCCACACTCTGAGGGAGAGTCCTGCCCTCCACAAAGGAACTCCCCCTTCAGCTTCCTGCCCTCAATCCTTGTATGATCCCCCCTCTTCCCCTCAGCTCAAAAAGGACAGTGACAAAGCAGCTCAAAGGGTCCCAAGAAGCAACAGCATGAACACGTAAACCTCCATGTCCCCAGTGACTTACCACATGAGGGTACTTGGCTATTTTGGAAACCAACTTTGCTCTTGTGATATAGTATCTGGCAGGAAAAGGGAGAGACTAAAGCTCAGATAAACAGCACCAGGATTATTTTCAGGTCCAAGCTGCCCTGTAACAACAGCTGAGGGACCTTTCCCAAACACATTCCTTTTCCAAGGAGATCCCCAAAAAGAAGTCTGTTCTTGCATGCCTACCTAGAAATCTGGTCCAGGTAAGATGCTGCCTCGCTCTCCACAGTCCGAAGCTCAGCAACTGTTTCTTCCTGCAGGGAAGACAAGGAAGCTATTAGCTCCAGGAGGTTGCAGCTGGCCTTCAAGGCTCAGGAAACAATGTCTCAACAGCACCACATCCAGCTCAGGTTTGGGTTTTAAAACCCAAACCAAACCCACGACTACAGCTGCTGGATGTCATGAACTGAAAGATTCAGAGAGACCCCAGAGATCCAAATCCCTGGAGCACAGAGCAGTGTCTTACCTGAATAGAAACACCAAAGTTGTTCCCATCCTCTATCCTGGGAATGAGAAGCTGCACCCACATTTTGACCTGCAGTGGAGAGATCACAACACTGACCAATGCCAACAGCTGAACTAAGACTTCTCTCAGGAATTTCAGCAAAAGCCTCCCAGAAACCTGCCTTTGCCACACAGCTCATGATAAATTGTTGCAGCTCCCTTATGCACCTATAAGATTTCCAAGATCACTTCCCACATGGCTGGGATGCCATGCAAACCAGCACACGCCCAGTTTCCCATGGGAAGCTCTGCTCACCATGCCATAGGAGCTCTTGGCAGGAGCCTGTGCCTGTGCAAAAGGGCACAGAAAAGCCTCATAAGACCTGATAACAGACATCCTTATTTTTCAGGTGAACAACAGAGCTCCCTGGGGGTGTCACCTGCCTCCCAGTCCCTGTCAGAGTAAAGCCCTGCTTTTCCTCATCTATAGCACAGAAGGACCTGCTCCTTTCACAGCTTTGCCTCTCCAGGAGTAAAACTACCCTGCTGCCTCCCCTAATCCAGGTTCACACCCACCGTATTGCACTTCTCAATGAGCAGCCTGATTTCTGGTTTCACTTTCTCGATGATGTCCACCAGCTGCTGGTTGCTCTTCAGCATCCCATTGGGCATCACAAACACTTTGGTACCTGTGGCAGAGACAAACCCCCAACGTCAGTGACTCACAGGAATGGCTGTGCAGGGATCGGACCAAGGGGTCACCTGAGCCTCATCTCCCACAAAGGCCAGAAGGGGACAGAGCCAAGCTATGGCTACCTGTAGGGAAGGGGAAATGGGACATGGGATAACAGCAGTTACCACAAGGGAAGGAAAAGAGAAAACACAGAGCAGGATGAGACTGAAGAGCTCGAGGATGCTGAGGTTAAGCACAAAGGGTTTCCCTGGTGCACATGTACAAGAAGTTTCTGTCTCAGCTTAATCCAAAGCCTGGAATCTTCTTCCAGACAAAGAGAGGAACAGCAGAGCCACCAGAAGATCAGCTGCCTCTGTCAGCAGGCCAAGTTCAAGCCAAGTACTACTTATGTCTACCAGAGAAGTACTAATTATGCTTCTAAGAGCTGGAACCTGACTCCGCCACATCAAGACATCTGTAGATCGGGCTCTGGCCTGTATGAGCAGCAGCTGCTGTCAGGGCAGGGCAAGTGGGGCTCACATGACTTGCATCCCGAAGGCTCAGTGCAGCAGTTCAGGGGGCAGGCAGCAATACAAGGGACTTGGGGATTCTTACCCTGAAAGGTCTCTTCGTGGTCTTCCAGCTTCCTCTTTTTCATATTTGGCTAAAATATACAAAATGTTTTACTCACAAACTAGTCGTAAGCTGTAAAAGTGTTGCAAAGGAAATATGGTAAACTTAGAGCCCTGCCATGTTCCTAGTTTCTAAGCATTCTTCCTTAAAGCCAAAGAAGGACTGCAAAGCAGTGTTATCTCCAGCAGACTTCCAGGCTTGAGAGACCAATCTCTAAAAATCTCTGGGGCAAGGCCTGTTATTAAGTAAGAATATCCTACTCCAGTACAGAGCAAACCATGCAGTTTTAATAGAAGCTGGGATCATAGCCAAGAAGGTAACCTTACCCCATCCAGTCCATCATGGCTGTTGGTGAGAAGAATTGGGTCAGGCACTGGGAGGTTCATGTCTGAATGGATCTGAGTAAGATCATGAATATTCAGGATGGGTTCCTGGAAAATAAAGCAGATTTGTTGTTTAATTATGAACCAACAAACTGCTACACCAAACACAATGAGAAGACAAAAGATTCAGATCTTCTTATTATCCAACTGTAAAATTGGGATGAATGAAAACAATTAGGCCTAGCAATTGGCTATAACCCCTGAGACAGGAGCGCCGGGCCACAGACAGCTACTGGTGTCCCTGTGAGATGCCAGTACTGCCAGGGACAGCCCACTGGGGAACATGTTAAAAGATAAATGTGAGAGATCACACAAAGCAAACTGGAAAAGGCAGCATCCCTCCACAGCCAACAGCACTGCAGTGCACATGAGCCACTAGCTGCTGTTTTGTGTCTCTGCAACAAGGTGAAATGCACAGAAAATACCCATGAGGAGACCTGCCACATCATTTTCAACATGTACGTGAAAATGGAAAAGGATACAGAGCACAAGGCACGTCCTACCTTAAGAAATCCATCAAGTTCTAACAGCTTCTTTGGAAAAAAGTTTGCTACGAGGTCTTCAGCCTGAGAGAGAAAGAACAAACAGTGATGTGAAATACAGCCATGAGGCTCCCACTAGCAGGCAGGAACACCAGGGAAATCATCTGTCCATAAACAAGAAAGCAAGAGAAACCAAGTTCTTCCTGCTGCCAAGACCATACTAAGCCCAGGCGAGAAGAGAGCCACCAGGCTCAGGAACCTCACTCCAGTAGGTGACTGATGCTCTGGGTGTTGCTAAGCTTCCAGGGCAGGCTCAACCTGCAATCGAGTCTGTCAGGAAGATAATGGTTAAAAAAACCTCTTTCCTTCTCGACCTGTGACACTCACCTCACTCGTGATCCGTTCCCTGAAGGAGTCAACCTGCAGAACGAAACATGGACAGGTCAGGGTCGCTCTTGAACAGCGGGGGCCCAGGAAGCCGCACCCTGAGCCCTGCAGCCGCGTGACACTCCCAGAACAGCTCCCGCTCTCCCGGGAAACGGGGAGAATGGGAGAAGTTTGCGAATACCGAGCGGAAGCTGCCCGGGGACGCCGGGAGCGGTTCCGTCCGCCCGGACCGGACTCCGGGCGCTGCGGGGAGCTGGAAACCGCGTAGCTCCCGCCTGAGTGGAAGATCCGCTGGGCCGCCCCAAGCCAGTGGCCACGCTCCGCTCGGGGGCGGCCGCAGCACAGCGCTGGCCGCATCCCCGCCCCCCGGGCGCTCCTGCGGTGGAGGGCCGGACGGGGATGGAGACAGCGGGGGCTCGTCGGGGCGGGCGGGCCGCGCTCGGCGGCCAGGGTGGAACGGCCGGGAAACACCGCGGGGCGGCCCCAAGCCCGCCCCG